>JADLZN010001022.1:0-515658 GCA_018155175.1 Sinocyclocheilus anophthalmus | reverse complement strand
TTTTTCTTAGAATTGCGAGAAAAAAGTCGGAGTTGTGACTCTGAGAGAAAGTCACGAATACCTTTTTTAATTTTATTTTCCTGTGGTGGAAACAATCTACCGTACATGAATAAAGTCCGCCGGTTCTTACCGTCAACGTCATTCTGTCCTTATAATAAATACCAAACATTTACCAAACGTACAAAACAAAACGCATTCAAATCAGTGAAACTCCTCAGTGAGGTTGTTGTTCGGTTCGAGAAATAGAGCTCCTTTCGCTAAACGCAAGTTAAAATAACATTTCCAGTTTGTACAATGGTAAGAATTTTTCACCGATGCTGGTTAATGAGGCGTTTGACACTTTACCACGACATCAGTCGCATTTCGCAGTTTTAAAAAAACGAATGAGTGAAACTCGTTCTCGACAATCGCTCTTCGTTCGACCGTCTTTAGCAAACGCCGTCATGAAGTCCTCACGCCATTGGCTGTGCTGTTGCTAGGCACCGAGCCGTTGCCGGGGTTGACGACCTGGTGAAGGGGCGTGTCCTGAACGCGCGAATACTCCCTGACCTCGGTCCTGGCCAGTAGGTGGTGCTGTTCTCCGGGGAGGATGGGCCGCCGCAGAAGCCCCTCCCCCTCAGCGATAGTCTCGGGCAGCGGTTGGCTGGCGGTTTCCGGGAGCAACGGTATGCAAATGATGCAGAGCAGAGTGCAGCAGGTGAGGATCACGTGATGCAGGAAGAAACCCTTCTGATTGTGGAGCTCCATCAGCGGCGCTGTTAGCATACCGAAACCTGCGCTCGCTAGGACCAGACCCACACCTCCACCCCTGTTACGACAAAACCCAGAGACAACCGTCAAAACATCGGGTGATGATCAGGTCAATACTACTTTAATTATTGGTGTTTACAAAATCAAGCTTGTAAGTATAAAGACATGAATGAATCCCGTACAATAAGGTTTCATTTGTTTACATTAGTTGAGGATGAAATATAGTTTGTTAATTTCGACATTTACTAAAACCAGGGATAGTATATTTAAACAAAAAAAATATATAATAGAATCTAATTTAAAGTATTAACGAAAACTCTTTTAACAACAAAAACTGCATTTCTCATTTGTTTAGTTTAACTTGAAGTATTAAAATAACCGAGACTAAATGAACTAAAACTAATAAATAAAAAGTAATAAAAACTATAGACATTATAAAAAATTATCAATAAACCAAGATGACTAAAAAAATTAACCCAATTATAAGGAAGCAAACGAATAACAATTTAATTCTAAATATTACTAAAACTATTTTGTTAATAGCAAATTGAAATACTAAAATAAACTAAAACTAAATGAACGAATAAAAATATAGACATTTAAAACTAATAAAACGAAAAAAACAAAAGTCTAAAACTTTAAGTAAAATTTAATGTGAAAGCAGAAACTATCAAAAACAAAACTCTATTTCAAAATATACAAAACTACAGTCTATTGTTATAGCAACAACGACATTCTTCTCCTAGCATTTTAGTTTAACTTACAGCAATGAAATAAATAAAAGATGAAATAAAAATTCTAAATTAGACATTAAAAAAAAAAAACGAAAACTATAAAAATGACAAAAACAACATAATCACTAAAACTTTATCTAAAATTAAAATAAAACAAACTAAAGATATTAGATACTAAAATCACACAGACTAAAGACATTCGTAAAATCAATATCTGTTACTATTATGTACTGGACCTAAGATAAATTAACAAACAAAAAACCAGTTGTTTTTTAGTAACGAATAAATCATTATTTAATTAATTTATAAAAATTTTCTTTATTATTTAGTGGAGTTAATCACTTACTGTTGGAATTATTTAAATTAAATTAAAAATTTAAATGTAATTTTTAAAACTTATTTTAAATCAGTTTAACCCTTTAACTGGTCATCCACATTTTGAAAATCACGAAAAGTGCACTATACACACTTATAATTATTAAATTCATGGCGCTTTTGATACAGACCTAATCTGGGTCTCTTTTTACCAGAAAGACAATTATCCAGAGTAGTACAGACGTGGAAACATTCAAAATCGAAAGTATTAAATTATAGAAGTTTTAAATTACTTGTAAGAAAATGTACTATTTATTTTCTTTTATATAAAATATAAAAAACAACTAAATTGAAAAAATACAAAATTGTTATAAAATTAAAGCCATATGTCTACATAAGTTGTGTTCCAAATTTGAAGTTGATATAAAAAAAATTGAGTTTCTTGTGCAATTTTGTTTAGGCGTTATACCGAAAAAGCCATTGACATTTTTTTGATGCATTTCTGTTACAAATCTATCAATTTCTCTCTCAATATTACGTCTTTTTGTGACAAAGGTCAGAACTCCTGTTATGATTTGTCATAGACTCTTGGTGCACTCTTGTCATAAATGAATCTATTGCTGTTCCTACATAATTTGTAACAAACAATAAATGGTATATATCTATTTAGGAGTCTTAGACCCTAAATATAGTTTGTCATGATTAGATTAGGATATAATTGTAATATAGTGAAGTAAACTGACGGTGACAGTTTAAGGGGTTAAATGAGTTTCTTAGCAGTACATCAACAAGCGCTGATAATGGGAGCTCGTGTGAAGTGTTTGTAGTCCTCAGAGGACGCTGACCTGATGACCGTCGGCGTGATCTCGGCGCAGTAAGAATCCATCGAGTGGCGACGGCATGAGACGAGAACATCCCGATGATGGAGAACGCGTACGAGAAGCGCTGGTTCAGCGAGTCCCGCTGAGCTAGGACAACATATACCAATAATTAATCCAGCATATACAACTGCCGTTCAAAAGTTGGATCAGAAGGCATTTAATGTTTTTTTAAAGAAGTCGGGGAAATCTTCTGCTCATCGGCTTGCATTTATTTATAAAAAACAGTATTCTTGCAAAATGTTATTACAATATAACATAATGGTTTCTATTTTAATATCCTTAAAAATAGAATTTATTTTTGTGATGCAAAGCTGAATTTCCATCAGCCATTTCTCCAGTATAAAGTGTCACATGATTATTCTAATATGCTGATTTATTATCAGAATTATCAATGTTGTGCTGCTTAATATTTGTTTGGAACCTGTGATATATTTTTCAAGATTCTTTGAAGAATAAAATTTTTAAAAGAACAGCATTTATTCAAAATATTAAAATTTTCTAAGAGTATAAATCTTTGCTATCACTTCTTATCGGTTTAACATCCTTGCTGAATAAAAGTTTAATTTCTTTCAAAAAAAAAAGAAAAGAATAAAAATGTACTGACCGCAAACTTTTAAACGGTAGTGTATATTGTTAGAAAAGATTTCTATTTAAATAAATGCTCTTCTTTTTAACTTTTTTTTTATTCATCAAAGAATCCTGAAAACAAGTATCACAGCTTCCAAAAAAAATTTGAATAAGCAACAGTTTCAGCTCTGATAATAAATCTGCATATTATACTGATTTCTGAAAGGATCATGTGACACTGAAAACTGGAATGAATGAATGATGCTGAAAATACAGCTGCGCGTCACAGAAATACATTACAGTTTAATGTATATTACAATAGAAAAGTGTTATTTTACATCCTAATATTTTCACAATATTAACATTTTTTTTCCTGGTATTTGTAGATCAACATAAATGCAGCCTTGATGATAGCAGACAGAGACTCTTTAAACATTAAAATCCTCGATATCCAAACGGTTGAAACGGCAGTGTATGTATATAATATATTATCCACGCGTTTCCCAACCTACAGTAACCTCATTCTTAAATTAATTCTGTTGCATCCAAATCACAATTTATGTAAAAATGGGTGGTTACATAAATTGTGCTCATGGTTTCATGAAGCAGCCCATGCTCTTCATAAAGTTGCATATGAATATAACCTAAACGTCGCGCTCCTTTAAATGCAATATATACTACTCATTAGCAAAACTCAACTATGACATATCTCGTCACAAATGTTCACTATATTATTACTTGCTCTAATCTGATAAATGTCAAGAGTAAACAATAAAAAGATGATTTTGAAAAGCATTACACAATGCAAACGAAATTGACCTTAGTCTTTTTTCTTCCTCAAAAAGGGCAATAAAAATCACAACATTATTTCCCAATTACTTCAGTTATGACTCCCTAATATTAAGTCATAATTGATAGGTTTGGGGAAAAAATGTCCTCCTAATGTACATATAACTCTGGTGGGAATAATACACTGAATATAAAACATAAAAAAGAATATGTATATAAGATATAATATATGGTAGCCTGTTTCCAGAATAATGTCCTTTTGTTTTTAAAAAAACAATAAAATAAAATTCAGTGTTTTTTTTATACCTTTTATTAAAGAATTATACAAATAAAGAGTGAATTTATGTAAATTTATACCTCAATGTTAAACCGTATTATAAACCAAACTACTAGCATAAGTAATTTTTTTTATTAAATTTAAATTAATTAGTAATTTAAATACTGCATGGATTTATTTTAAAATTTTTTATGTATTTTAGTTATTTATCTAATTGTTTAATTCTCCATTATTTTAATTAATTTGTATTATTTTATTTATTTTAATCTATTTGATGTCTTTTAATAAATTTTTTATTTTAATCAAATTTTTGTTTGATTAAAAAAATGCATACCTAAAAAAACCGATTGAAAAAAAATAATGAAATTAGATTAAATAGTAAAGTGTTTTTTTACAAGTCTGTATGACAAAAAAAAAAACTTTCCCCCTAATGTATATAGATTACCTATAGACATAAATTTCTTAACCTGAAATATTTCACATGTATTAGTAGAAATAAACATGTAGAATTAACATTTAATGCTGTCTTATTCATGTTAGCTACAGTATTGCATTAACTATGCACGATTATTGAAATGCATTGTATTATTTGACTTTAGCATTGTTTAGTCTCTGCTGTCACAACAACAAAATATGTAATGCATAATATTTTTGTGTTACCTGCATCGTGCCATATACTGTACTTGCCGATCACTGCATTAGGAGAGAGAAGACAGCTGTTAGTAAGCGCTCAGAGTCGCCGTCATCATGTGCTGTGCTGTGCTGTACGTACGGTTGAGCAAACCCAGCTGCAGCAGCGACGCCAGAGCCGTGATGATCATGAAGGTGAGCAGTCCTCCTCTCCTGCCGAAGCCAGTCACCACCGGGAACAGCACCATGCAGGAGGCCACGGCGATCGCCGCTAATGCGTAATAATGCAGGTGAGACGCGCTGCCCTCCAGAACGCTGCGCGCAAAGCAGTGATGGATGCCGTAACCCGTCAACCTGAGTGTCCAGACCAGAACAAACACACAATCAGAGCCTAAAGAGAGCGCTTATATAGCACAAACCTGCAGGTGCAATCATCCAGATCTGCTGGGGTTCCGTAGGAAACGTTTAGAGAAGTAAAAACTATGGGAAAGTCTAGAATAACTAATAAGACATATGATTAAGATAACGGTTAATAAAATAAATTTTTTCAACTAAAAACAATTTTATATAAAAATTTGATTAAACTAACAAGCTTTTAATCATTACTAGGTGTATATGTATTTATTTTCATATCTATTTGTTTATTTTATCTAGTTTATGCATGTCAATTTTTTATAAGGATCACTTTGTATGTTTTTTGAATGCAAAATTTTATTATGTATTCACCTTTTAAGCAGTTTTATGGGTATGTTGCTTATTTTTTTAATGTAATTATATTTATACATTTTAATTTATGTATTTATTTAGTTATTTGGAATATATTTGTCATGTATTAATTTAAGCCCTTTTTTCTCTGTTTAATTATGTTTTTTTTTATTTTATATAAGTTTATCATGTATTGATTTATGTATTTTTATGTTATTTAAGATCTTTTCTCTTTTAATGTTTTTATTTTACTAATTTTAAACATAAATATATACAATCTCATTAAATATATAATATCATGACATTAAAATAAAATAAAAATTAGAATTACAAACTAATTGAATAAATAGCAATAAATCATACATCTAACAGAACTGTACTATTAAAGAAAAACACAATAATGGTAAATTTACAGAAAATATTTTCAAAAAAATATTTTAGATAATCTGTAGTAGTAGTTTTTCTATTTTCACAGTAGAAACTGATTCTTTATAGAAGAAACTATACAGATGCCTTTTAAATGTTAGCATAAAGATGATTATACTTGAGGGTCTGTGGTCTCTAAGATTGAAAACCCTGATTTAGATGATAAACTATTTCCCAAATTTGTGCATGCAACACTCAAGAATCAATCCCAGAATGCATTGCAACTGCAAGTTTAGTGAAAGCGTGTTTTAAGTTTAGAAATGTTCCACTTACCCGCCGAAAGGTACTGATAGATAAACCCAGTACTAGTGAAAACTAATCTGAACTCACGAGTTGACGCAGAGGACGACGGTGTTCTTCCACAGGTTTCTGGTGCCACTCAGCTGCGTCACGCAGAACGTCTTCGGCTTCTGCTGCAGTTCAGTCTCCAGCTCTGCAAAACCATCATCATCATCATCCTCCTCCTCATCATCCTCCTCATCCTCCTCCCCGTGCTGCAGGTAAACACACTCACAGCTGGGCTCACCTTGAAGAGATGCCGCTGAGTCGGTTGCCGGTCGACGCTGTTGCTATGGGCTATGCGGAACATCCTGTTGATTGGCTCTTTGATAAGCCTGAGTGACCAACACCAGCGCAGAGACCTCCGGAAACTCCTGAGCACAGTTCACTGAAAGCTGCTGGGATTCCCTGTCGCCCCACCCTGACCACCTTGCGCACACCCGCAAAAAAAAAAAACTCATTTAAAAACTCTTGTTTTCCAGTACAAACTTCTAAAAATTCGTAAATCAAGATATATTTACTTCGGAGAAAAATGACTTTCCAAAAAAAATAAATAAAAAAATACACTGACACAAGAATTCTGAAGAAATTACAAATTTCATGACACTAGTGTAGAAAAAAAAAAAAAACTAATAATAAATTAAACTATCTGAAGATTATGAATCATTTGATTAGACATGCTTTTAATTGAATGCTGTTTGTAATTGACCTCCTTTTCTATAACCAAAAGAGTTTATTAATACTTGCATATCCTAATAAAAAGGGCTAAAAAACAAGTAAACCATTATAAATCATACAAAAAACTCTGACCACGTGTGCATGAGTGTTTAAATTAACATCCAATTCATAAACTATTTTGGTTTATTTATCAATTTAATAAAACCATTTAAAAAAATTCATAAGGCACTAGAAAATTAATTTTGTTCAACTAAAAGAAATTGGTCAAATTGTGTATGTTGGTGATTTCAATTAATTTCCGAAACGCCAAAAAAAGCCAGAAACCCATTCCCGATGGAATATTACAGGAATTTGGAAAAAAATAAATAAAATAAAACCGATCTTAAATAATTATCTACACGAAGTGAGGTTTCCAATAAACAAGGAAAGAAAAAAAGAAAATGTTTGCTTAACCATAAACTTAATTTTGATACATTCTTGAGAAAACAAGATTTATATCTTTATATAAACAAAGAGTTTATATAATACTTGCATATCTAATCAAAGGGACAAAAAACAAAAAACAATTATAAAATTATACAAAAACCTCTTGACCACTGTTGCAAATGAGTGTTTAAATTAACATCCCAATTCAGTAAACATATTTTTTTGTTCATTACAATTTTATAAAACCAAACAAAACAGAATCCAGAAAACTACAAATGTAAAACGACCGAATTTGGAAAAAATAAAACATAATTCATAATGCACTGAAAAGTGCATTTTTGTTCAACTTTAAAAAATGCGTTCGCAAATGTGTAATGTTTCGTGATTCAAATAATTTCCAGAAACGTCCAGAAAAATCCAGAAAACATTCCGTAAAAAATGGAATATTCAAGGATTGGAAAAAAATTAATGCAGATCTTAAAAATAATTATCAACACGAAGTGAGTTTACAATTAAACAAAGAAAATATCTGTAAAAGGACTAAAACAATCATCTTGATTCCCTTTGAATTCTGTTTGTCCTTCTTCCTTAAACCATAACGTAATTTTGATACATCTGAGACAACAATCTAATCTTAGTAATGTCTGCTTCTCAAGTAATGTATCTTGGTTTAACAATTGTTTGATGGTTTGTACGGAAACAGACAGAAATTACTGAATATGAAAATCATTTTTTGGCAGTGCAGACACAAAGATACTGGCATGTATTTTTTTATGTGTGGTTTTCAATGATTAAATGTGAATTAAGGTATAGACTAAAATATAAACCGGTGCAAAAACCGATTTTTTATAAGAAAACACTCAGTATATAAAGAAAATTGGTCAAATATCGGTCCGCACCCAAAATTAAGAATTAGTATCACCAGCCACTTACTTAGTATTTTTGCTTGTTTCTCAGTCAAATATCAAAACATCTTAATTAAGATGCATTTACTTGGTAAGCCACACGACAGAAATATTAAAAAACTAAATTAGTTCATTTAAGCTTAAAACAAGTAAATAATCTGCTAGTTGCATGTAAATATTCTTAAAAACAGAGAATTTTACTTTCTCCCTTGCACTGGCAGATACTTTTACTTTTTTTAAGCACAATGCACTTAATTTAGTGTTTGTAAAAATATAATATAAAAACATATAAAATGTATTCACAGGGCCCTAAAAATTTATTTTTGTGACAAGGTTTTTAAGAAACTGTTGTTAAATTTGTATCGGATGCAATGTTTGATTACTATAATTAATTAAACTACTACTTTTAAAAAGCATCCCCAAAAAAAAAAAAATTCTAGTAAATGTTGTAAAATTGTACTTTATTTAATACTTTTGGTTACATTGTATAAGTTTCCCGATTTCAATTCAAAGTACGATTTTTTTTTTCCTCTAAATTTAATGTGACCTTAAACAGAATCCAGAAAAAAATTAAATGAATTTGAGAAAAATAAAACTTCTTTCAAAGGGCCCTAAAATTGTAATTGTTGTTCAACTTTTAATAAGCTGTTGTTAAATTGTATACATTTCCTGATTTCAATTAATTAGAATTATTCAATTTAAATACAATTTTAGGGGGTGCCTAAAAAAGTAATTAGCCTTTTTTTGATTGCTAAAATTAATTTAACCATTAAAAAATAAACAAATTATAAACATTGAGTTTGCTTAAAACAAGAAAAATATATTGTTTTCCCTTCAGTCGATCACACGTCCTCGACGTCACGTCTGTGACCGACGAATTGGGATCTCGCTTAGAGGACCAATCTACTTCGAGTGTAACTAAACGAGCCAATGCACATTGGCTTGCGATTATTGCATCCAGCTGCTGCTGGTCACAGCGTGAGTATATGTAGGCAGCAGGTGCAGCGCATATTCCGCTTTTCGCTTCGGAGCCGAGCGGTTATATCGTTCTGCTCCTGACCTCTGCAGTAGTGATAAACTACAGTCAAGCACGCTCTTCGGTGGGCTCTCGTGCTGGTGGTACGGCGCTTCAGCGGCGGTGGTTTCCCGTGTCGAGTGGGCTGCACACGGCAGGCTGCACTACCCCTGGGTGTGTTGCAGACGGCCATCTCCCCTGTGCGCTTCGGCACAATAAAAGAGCAAAAACCATACTAAAAGAGCTTCACGGGTGGAACATCTTTTTAAAGACGCGTCTTTTTAAAGATGTCATACCATCCGTGTGTTTCTGGATGCGGTCGTTACCTGGCGCTGGGTGTTGGTCACGATCGCTGCCTCTCGTGCCGGGGCATGAAGCACGCTGAGGTGGCTTTCGTGGATGCCTCATGCTCCCATTGCGGGGGCATGACCATCTCGGAGTTGCGGACCAGACTCCGTTACCTGCAAGGGGGCGGAGTGCCCGTGCCACTGCCTAGATCTGGGGTTCCCTCTGGCAGCAGCCAGGGGTGTCCTTTTTCTAGCTGTGGGCGGACTGGTCTTATGGTCATGGTGAGGAATTCCCCTCTGGGGATGCCCGAACCCGCCATCACTGCGAAACCAGCGGAGCTTTCAGTAGATCAGGCTGGACCCTTCCGGGGGGTACCAGTTGTTTCTTCTGAGGCTCCCCCCGACAACATGATGTCGGTTGCAGCATCGGAGGGTGAGCCGGACTTTTCCGGGGATGAAGATCCGTCCGCGCTGCCGCCCTCTGGGCGGTCAGCAGTGCCGGATACGGACCCAGAAATGATGGCTACGCTTTCCCGGGCCGCCGAGAGAGTCGGGCTCAAGTGGAATCTTCCACCGCGCCCGAACACTCAAGGTTGCACGATTGGTTCTCGGTGTGGTCCGCGCTGGTTCTCAGCGCCCTGTCTCGGTGCCTTTCTTCCCGGAGGTGCCTGATGAGATCGCTGGGTCATGGACGGCACCTTTTACTGCCAGAAACCGGCCCAGTGGCTCATCGTCCCTCACCACCCTCGATGGGGGTCCAGCGCGGGGGTATACGGGAGTCCCCCAGGTGGAGCGGTCTGTTGCGATGTAATTGTGTCCAAATGCCGCTACCACTCGGCGCGGTAAACCGTTGCTCCCCTCCCGGGCCTGTAGGCACTCATCGGCCTTGATCGACACTGCCTATACGTCCTGTGGAGAAGCTGCGTCCGCCTTACGCGCTTCGGCGTTATTGCAAGTGCACCAGGCCAAGGCACTGGGGGACTTGCACGAGGGTGGTCACGACCTGGGAGTTCCTCAAAGAACTCCGCACCCGGACGGACCTCTCGCGCTACTAGCGACGAAGGTTACGGTGCGGTCTCTGGGTCGTGCCATGTCCACTAGGGTGGTCCAGGAGCGCCATCTCTGGCTGTGTCTGGTCGATATGAGGGATGCTGACAAAGTTTGGTTCCTTAATGCCCCCGTGTCCCAGACCGGCCTCTTCGGCGACGAGGTCGAGAGCTTTGCCCAGCAGTTCTCCGCCGCACAGAAGCAGAAGGAGGCGTCTTGACGCATCCTGCCCCGGCGTGCAGCGCTTGCCCGGCCCCGCGGCGCGCCTCAGCTCTCGCTCTGCCGAGGGGCGCCCCCTGGCCGCCCACGCCCCCATCCCCTCGGCGTCCGCAGGAGCCAGCAAGACGCGTCGAGGAGCGGTCCGCAGGCCAGCCGCCCGCCCGGTCCAGGCCCCCCGCCAACCTGGTGGTAAGCGAAGGTGGCAGAGGCCTGAGCCGGCGACTACCCAGAGAGGGAGGGAGTTGCTCTCTTCGTGAGATGGTGAACGTCGCCACTTTTTCTCCTTCCCACCGAGGAGGGCCGGGTGGAGAATCTTTTGTTTCCTTTTTTCTGCCACTGGCCTCGCGGTCAGTGGTACCCAAATTCTCGACAAAAGAGCAATTTCTTCTTTCTCTGGGTCCCTGAGGGGACGGGGGGTTGTGGACGATCCAGAGCCTTATCACACTCACCCTCCTCTCTCGCCCGCGAGCAGCAGTGGGCGGATCGGGAGGACGAACCAACGGACTACCCACGCACCCTCTGCTCCAACGCAGGTCAGTGTTGCACACACTCAGACCCCGCCTCGGACCGGCAAAGGGATGCCCGGGCCGGGTCCCTGCGTTCCTTTACGCTGCCCCACTGCGGTTACGCCTGTAGTTCCGTTGATGCCACTTGCGCGGCGTCTGGGAGCCTGCTAGAGCTACCCAGCCCGTCTCGATGGCTCCGTCGGACCGTCAGGCTCGGCTATACGATTCAGTTCGCCCGCCGCCCTCCCAAGTTCAGGGGCGTCCACTTTACGTCAGTGAAAGCAGCAGATGCACCTGTCTTGCGTGCAGAGATCGCAGTCCTACTGGCAAAGGACGCGATAGCTGGTCCTTCCAGCCGATATGAGGTCGGGGTTTTATAGCCCTTACTTTATTGTACCCAAGAAATGCGGTGGGTTGAGACCTATCTTGGACTTGCGCGTCGTGAACCGGGCCCTTCACCGTCTCCCGTTCAAGATGCTCACGCAGAAACGCATCTTCAGGTGTATCCGTCCCCAAGACTGGTTCGCATCGATCGACTGAAGGGACGCGTACTTTCATGTTTCGACCCTTCCGCGCCACAGGCCATTCCTGCGGTTTGCGTTCGAGGGGCGGGCATACCAGTACAAGGTCCTGCCCTTCGGGCTGTCCCTGTCGCCCCGTGTCTTCACGAAAGTTACGGAGGCAGCCTTTGTTCCCATGAGAGAACAGGACATTCGCATTCTCAACTACCTCGTTTGGCTCATACTTCCCATCGCAGGTGCATTGTGGGCACAAGGAGCTTGGTGCTGTTCACACCTCAGACTGTTGTTCTTTCAGGTAACTGGAAAGGAGCCAACTCCGCGAAACAAACAACACCCGGACGAAGTATCTCTTTTTCTTCGTAGGGATTTTGTACTCCTGTCGAACAAACAGCACGCCGGCTCACGCAGGAAACTTGCTCATTCGGGGTTAACTGCTTTCATACGTTCAGAGCAGGATTGCGGGTCCCACCTGAAACGTTTCAGGAGGCATCCTGGTGCATATGTCCCTGGCGTCCGCGGTGTCGGTCATGCCGCTGGCTTTGCTCCATATGAGACCGCTGCAGCACGGGCTCCATGGCCGAGTCCCGAGGTGGGCCTGACAACGCGGCACCTTCCGGGTCCAAGTAACACCGGCCTGCCGCCAAACCTTCACACCGTGGTCAGACCTTGCGTTCCTCCGCGCAGGAGTGCCCCTGGAGCAGGTCTCAAGGCATTCTGTGGTTTGCACGGATGCCTCAAGCACCGGCTGGGGGGCCACGTACAACGAGCTTGCACTGTCAGGGGTTTGGACGGGGCCCCCCCGACTCACTGCACTCAACACTGCCTCGCGTTGCTGGCAGTGCACCTTGCCCGGGGATGTCTCAAAGGGCGCTTACGAGGCAAGGATGTACTGGTCCGCACGGACAATACACCGGCCGTTGCGTACATCAACCGACAAGGTGTTCTGCGCTCCCGTCGCATGTCGCAACTCGCCCGCCAGTTTTGGAGTCAGAAGCATCTGAGGTTGCTTTTTGCTGTTCACATTCCTGGGCTGCTCAAACGGGCAGCCGACGTGCTGTCCCGAGCTGCGCGCCCGGGAGAAGGGCGACTCCATCCCCAGACGGTCCAGATGTTTTGGAGACGTTTTGGAGCTGCTCAGGTAGACCTGTCTGCCTCTCCAGAAACCTCTCACTGCCATTTGTTCTTCGCCCTGACCGATGGAACACTCGGCACGGACGCACTGGCACATAGCTGGCTGCGGGGCCTTCGCAAGTATGCGTTTTCCCCCAGTGAGCCTTCTGGCACCGTTCCTGTGCAAAGTCAGGGAGGACGAGGATCAGGTCCTGGCTGGTGCAACACACCCTATTTGGCCGACCCGGACCTGGTTCCCCGAACTAACGCTTCTCGCGACAGCCCCTCCTTGGCCGATTCCCTGAGGAAGGATTTACTGCCCCCTTTGGCACCCGCTTCCAGACCTCTGGAAACTTCATGTCTGGTCCCTGGACGGGCCGCGGAGGTTCTAGGTGCCCTACCCCAAGGGATAGTTGACACCATCACTTCAGCGAGAACACCGTCTACGAGACACGCCTACGCTTTGAAGTGGAACCTGTTCGTTGAGTGTTGTTCTTCTCGCCGAGAAGACCCCCGAGATGCCCGATCGGAGTTGTGCTGTCCTTCTTGCATTAGGGGCTGGAGCGAAGGCTGTCTCCCTCGCAGCCCTTGTAAAGTTTATTTCTCGGCGATCCGCTGGGCAACCAAACGACCCCCTTAGAAGGAGGGGTCCGTTGGGGAACAGACTTGAGTCGTCAGGTTCCTTAGGGGGGTGCGAGAAGATTTAATCCTCCCACGGCCCCCCTCTATAACCCCGCCTTGGGACCTGAGTCGGGTTGCTTTACCAGGGGGAGGGGGTCACTGGGGAATGGCGGGGGGGGGGCTAAAAACAAAAAAAAGCACCGACAAGGGTTGAAGGGAGAGCCGTTACAGGCAGTGGAGCTGAAGTTCCTCTCAATGAAGACTTTGCTCCTGCTGGCATTGGCCTCTATCAAGAGGGTAGGGGACCTGCACGCATTTTCGGTCAACGATTCGTGCCTAGAGTTCGGGCCGGCTGATTCCCAGGTAACCCTGAGGCCCCGGCCTGGCTACGTTCCCAAGGTTCCCGCTACTCCCTTCAGAGATCAGGTGGTGAACCTCCAAGCGCTGCCCTCGGAGGAGGCAGACCCAGCCCTAGTTTTGCTCTGTCCCGTCCGAGCCTTAAGGTGCTACGTAGACCGGACGCAAAGCTTCAGGACCTCAGACCAGCTCTTTGTCTGTCACGGAGGCCGGCAGAAGGGGAATGCCGTCTCAAAGCAGAGGATGGCCCACTGGATAGTGGATGCCATCACCCTGGCTTATCAGGCACAGGGTGTGCCCTGCCCGTTCAGGTTGCGAGCTCACTCAACTAGAGTGTTGCATCCTCCTGGGCGCTGGCTCGTGGCGCCTTCGCTGACAGATATTTGTAGGGCTGCGGGCTGCGGGCTGGGTGTCCCCTAACACGTTCGCTAGATTCTATAGCCTTCGTGTGGAGCCGGTATCCTCCTGTGTTCTCACCTCAAACGGGTAGAAGCACTGAGAGGCCCCGGCTTCGTGTCGGCTTTGCAAAAACCACTCCAGAGAGTCCATATAGTAGACCCTGTTGAGTTCCTCCGTCCCCTCGGCAGCCAGACGTGGCGGAGCGTCCGGCGCCAGGCCTTCACTCGCTGAATCCTCGAGAACCGGTAGAAGGCTGGGTTCCATATGTAAGACCTAAATGGATCTCATATGTGTAAAGTCCACGGTATAGCCTTGAGCCCGTGTTTCCCCGGTAGACTTCTGCCATTCCAAGAGGGTTCGATCACCTCCATTCTTCCATATGCACCAAGGGATGTCCATATGTGTATTGCTTGCGAAACCTCCTTCGGGAAGGTTCGAGCTTCCGTAACGCCCCTGTTCCAAGTAGAACGGGTACGTTTTCCCAGTGTTATCCAGTCTTACTCATTGGGTAGTGCCATAGCAGCAGTAGCTGGTCCTCTTGTGAAGAAGCCCTGGCCTACGCCAAAAAATAGGGGCGCAGGTGGCTTCCACAGGACACTGGAAGGGGCAGTAGCTGTGGCCTTTTGTAGGATCCCAATTCGTCGGTCCTCCGACGTGACGTCGAGAGTGACCGACTGAAAGGGAACGTCTCGGTTTACATATGGTAACCCTCGTTCCCTGAGTTAGGGAACGGAGACGTCACGTCCCGTCGCCACAGCTCCTGTACCACCGCTGAGCGGCCGGGTCACCGGCTCGGCTCCTCAGCGAAAACCTGAATATGCGCTGCACCTGCTGCCTACTTATACTCACGCTGTGATCAGCGGCAGCTGGATGCAATAATCGCATGCCAATGTGCATTGGCTCGTTTAGTTTACACTCGAAGTAGATTGGTCCCTCTAAGCGAGATCCCAATTCGTCGGTCATCCGACGTGACGTCTCCGTTCCCTCTTTCAAGGAACGAGGGTTACATACGTAACCGAGACTTTTTCTCTTCCCGTCTAATTCGTGTAGTTTTCTTACACCATGACGATATTTTTTCTCATTTTAAGTCAACTTAATATAATGTTTGTTTTTTGCTTAAAAGACTATCTTATTTTCGTTTGGCTACCAAGATAAATAAGTTTAAAGGGATAGTTCACCCAAAAATGAAAATTTGATGTTTATCTGCTTACCCCCAGGGCATCCAAGATGTAGGTGACTTTGTTTCTTCAGTAGAACACATATGATGATTTTTTTACTCAAACCTTTGCAGTCTGTCAGTCGTATAATGCATGGCAATTGTAACAATCTATGAGAGTAAAAAAAACATGCACAGACAAATCCAAATTAAACCCTGCGTCTCGTGACGATACATTGATGTGTAAAGACACGAAATGATTGGTCTGTGCAAGAAACTGAACTGTATTTATATCATTTTTTACCTCTAATACACCACTATGTCCAACTGTCTTTGGGCGCGCGCACGGCATCCGGTGCGTGAGGTGTGTACGCGCTCTGGCGTAGTTTTATGCAAGCGCCGGAAGTGATCTCTCGCTCGTACACGTCACTCATTGTTTACACAGTGCATAGTCATTGTAGGTACGACGGCTAATCAAAATGGTAATTACTTGAGCTTATCCGGATTGTTCAAACCGAATAAAAGATTACTTTCTCTCGCGCGAACTCATTTCGGGAGTGGTGACTTTCCACGTATTACCATTTTCTGAGCCTGCTCGCCTGAAGTTATGCTTGATTGCTCTCCGGTTGGATATCAACACACCCATTAACTTAAACTACGCCAGAGCGCGTACACACAACTCACGCACCGGAAGCCGTGCGCGCGCACAAAGACAGTTGGACAGTGGTGTATTAGAGGTAAATATGATATAAATACTGTTCGGTTTCTCGCACAAACCGATCGTTTTGTGTCTTAGGACATCAATGTGTCGTCAAGAGCCGCAGGGTTTAATTTGAATTTTTCTGTGCATTTTTTTTTTACTCTCATAGATTTTGTTATCATTGCCATGCATTATATGACTGACAGACTGCAACGGTTTGAGTTAAAAAGCTTCGTTTGTGTTCTACTGAAGAAACAAAGTCACCTCCATCTTAGATGCCCTGGGGGTAAGCAGATAAACATCACATTTTCATTTTTGGGTGAACTATCCCTTTAATTTAAGTATTTTTTAGATATTTTGACTAGAAACAAGACAAAAATAGTAAGTAAATAAGCCTTTTTTTTGCAGTGTGCAGAAAACAAACTGGAATACAGTTTTGCATGAGGATATCTAGTTTACTTGCTATAAAATATGAATAGGCCACGAACATGGTAAAGTTCAGCAAACCAAATGAGTAGTTCAGCTTGTAAACAGGATTGTGTTATGCATGTCACAAGTCGTGTGTGTCTCATGCATCAGTGTTGTTTTATTGAGCGTCTTACCAGACGTACGGCAGCATGAGCACAAACGGGGCGATGATGACGATCTGCAGGATCTGCCAATCACGGCACAGCGCCGCCAGACCGGGCATCAGCAGCTGGCCGCTCACGATGATCAGGCTGGCGATCATGGTCATGGAGAAACGCCACGTGGGCAAACACAGCTCGATCCCTGAGGAAATCACCTCTTTCATTAGCACAACCTAATTAAACCATTAAAACCCAATCAAGATCTACAGTGGGGAAAAGAAGTATTTAGTCAGCCACAAATTGTGCAAGTTCTCCCGCTTAAAAAGATGAGAGAGGCCTGTACATTTCATCATAGGTATACCTCAACTATGTGAGACAAAATGAGAAAAAAAAATCCAAAAATCACATTGTAGGATTTTTAAAGAATTTATTATGGTGGAAAATAAGTATTTGGTAATAACAAAATGTAATCTCAATACTTTGTTATATACCCTTGGTTGGCAATGACAGAGGTTAAAACGTTTTCTGTAAGTCTTCACAAGGTTTTCCACACACTGTTGCTGGTATTTTGGCCCATTCCTCCATGCAGATCTCCTCTAGAGCAGTAATGTTTTGGGGCTGTCGCTGGGCAACACGGATTTTCAACTCCCTCCAAAGATTTTCTATGGGGTTGAGATCTGGAGACTGGCTAGGCCACTCCAGGACCTTGAAATGCTTCTTACGAAGCCACTCCTTCGTTGCCCGGGCGGTGTGTTTGGGATCATTGTCATGCTGAAAGACCCAGCCACGTTTCATCTTCAATGCCCTTGCTGATGGAAGGAGGTTTTCACTCAAAATCATGATACATGGCCCCATTCATTCTTTGGTTTACACGGATCAGTCTTCCTGGTCCCTTTGCAGAAAAACAACCCCAAAGCATGATGTTTCCACCCCCATGCATCACAGTAGGTATGGTGTTCTTTGGGTGCAACTCAGCATTCTTTCTCCTCCAAAAGCGACAAGTTGAGTTTTTTACCAAAAAGTTCTATTTTGGTTTCATCTGACCATATGACATTCTCCCAATCTCTTCTGGATCATCCAAATGCTCTCTAGCAAACTTCAGACGGGCCTGGACATGTACTGGCTTAAGCAGGGGACATGTCTGGCACTGCAGGATTTGAGTACCTGGCGGCGCAGTGTTTTACTGATGGTAGCCTTTGTTATTTTGGTCCCAGCTCTCTGTAGGTCATTCACTATGTCCCCCCGTGTGGTTCTGGGATTTTGCTCACAGTTCTTGTGATCATTTTGACCCCCGGGGTGAGATCTTGCGTGGAGCCCCAGATCGAGGTAGATTATCAGTGGTCTTGTATGTCTTTTATTTTCTAATAATTGCTCCCACAGTTATTTTTCTTCACACCAAGCTGCTTACCTATTTCAGATTCAGTCTTCCCAGCCTGGTGCCGGTCTACAATTTTGTTTCTGGTGTCCTTGACAGCTCTTTGGTCTTGGCCATGATAAGGTTTGGAGTGTGACTGTTTGAGGTTGTGGACAGGTGTCTTTTATACTGATAATGAGTTCAAACATATGCCATTAATACAGGTAACGAGTGGGGGACAGAGGAGCCTCTTAAAGAAGAAGTTACAGGTCTGTGAGAGCCAGAAATCTTGCTTTTTGTAGGTGACCAAATACTTATTTTCCACTATAATTTGCAAATAAATTATTTAAAAATCATACAATGTGATTTTCTGTTTTTTTTTCCTCATTTTGTCTCTCATAGTTGATGTATACCTATGATGAAATTTACAGGCCTCTCTCATCTTTTTAATTGGGAGAACTTGCACAACTGGTGGCTCACTAAATACTTTCCTGCCCCTGTATAATATAAAAAAAAAGAGAGATTTTCAGAGGGCTCTACATTTTTAACTTTGCTGCTACTTTTTAATGGACTGTTGTTAAATTGTATCTGATTTCAAATAGTTAGACATGTTTTTGATTACTATGATTTAATTAAACGACTCTAAACGAAACTTAATTTTAACTCACTTAATATTAATCATGTCTCAGAAACAAGACTTATATCGTATAAGTTATTTTATAATAACTTAAGTTATTTTCCTCTTAAGTAAATGTATCGTGACTTAATACTGTTTGAAAACGCTATCCATCCTGTATAATATTCTATAATGGTGAGTGAATCCCAAATCTTGTGTTCTCTTATGAATGCCAAAAGCACTGGGCTGTTGATGTTTCTGATGTATTTTAAGTACACACTCATGCATACTTTTTAGGTTTTATGATTCTTTGTTTAGTTTTTCAGTGGTACACAGTGCCACCTAGTGGGCTGGAGGATCTGAAGGATCACGTGGCACTGAAGACTGGTGTAATGATCCTGAAAATTCAGCTTTGATCACAGGAATAAATTAAATTTTTCAACTCATTCACATAAAAAACAGCGATATTAAATAGTAAAAATATTTTAGAATTTTACTGTGTTTTTAATCAACTAAATGCAGCCTTGGTGAGCAGAAAACATTTAGTTAGTCAGTGTCTCTCTCCTAATTCCTCCTCCTCACTCAGACAGAAATGGATCCGCTTCAGAGAGACTTTGACAGTCACACGCAGTGAATGAAATGGACAGAGTTCAGACCGCAGCGTAACGTGATCCCACGACTCTATTCACGTGTGAGTAACTGCTCCAAACCAATCCCAGTGGATCAATTTCTCATCTCATGAGCGCATATTAAACCAAGAAGAGATGCTGATTTTTCTTTATATTAAACACAACAGCTTTCTGAGCCAAAACGAATTCTGTCAGAGTGAAGATGCATTTAGAGATACTGCATTTTTATATTTTTAATAAAGCATTTTATTGTCCAGCAGGTGAAAATGGTGATGATTGATTTGGCAAACACCAGTAATAAAAGGCCGTATTTTTATTATTTTATTAAAGTGAAGCTCTAGTTAATGTTATGGCTGTTTTTCACTCACTGTAAATCGTGAAGATATACGTATAACTGAAAAGCTTTTGAGAAAACTGAGCACTGTAAAGCATCGGACTTCAAATGTCATCTGAGTCTGAGCGAAGCAGAAAGTGGCTCCATTAGAGCAAATGAATGAACTCAGAGGTTTTCTGGCCATTCAAACACACACACTCTCACACATGCACACACACACACACAAACACAAACAAAAACACACACACAAACACACATATCTCACACAACAGACACTCACCCACACACATACACATACTCACACACGACACACACACAACTCACACCACACACACACACACAGACACACACACGCACCCACACACACACAAACACACACACACACACACACACACACACACAACACAACACCAAACACACACAACCACACACACACACACAACACCACCACCACAACACACACACTCACACACACACACACTCACAAACACACAAACACACACACACAACCACACACACCAACACATACTCAACACAAAACTACACACACACACACATATACTCACCAAGACCCTCACACACACACATCACACACACTCACACACAAACAAACACACACAAACACACACACCAACACACACACACCCACACCAAACACGCACACACGACACTCACACACACACACACACACATCACACACATCACACACATCACACACACACACACACCACACACACTACACACCCACAAACACTCACACACACATACTCACACACAGACACTCACACACACACACACACAAACACATACTCACACACAAACACACACACACACATACTCGCACACACACACACACACACAAAACAAACACACTCACACCCACACCAAAGCTCCCGGAAAGCTACTTAATCAGCATCACTTAATGCCTGCTCATCAGAAAACCGCTTTCTAAAGCACACAGAGAATTAAATACATCACATAAATTAAAGCGTGTGCTTAAACGAGAGACTGGGCTCACAGCGACTCTTATTCTCAATGGTTATACTAATTGTGGTATTCATATATGATTTTTATTGTTATAAATGTAGTATATATATATATATATATATATATATATAGATAATATATATATATATATATATATAATATATATATGAAAGCGATTATTGCAAAAAAACTCATAAAATCCTGTTTTTTATTGTTATGTTTTTTATTGTTTAAATTGTTTAGTTAGCGGTATTTTTTAGTTATTATAACCTAATCAGAATAAACCAACTGAGTTTGAATTGAAGTTTCATTGGATGGACAAATGAAAAAAAAAATATGATTTTTGAAATATTGTTTAAAAAAAAAAACCGAGTTTAATTTGTTTTGGCAAAGGACCTCTTCATATATTATATTATATAGATATATATAAGGATTTAAGCATTTTTATTTTATTTTTATGGTAGTATTTTTAAATTGCCATTAATTGGGCGTAAACAATACTGACTAAAAAAACTATATATAGTCTCAAAAAATAAATTAGTAAAAAATAGGTTTTTTATTTCTACTACAATAAAAATTCTATTTTTACTATATTTTTATTTTTATGTTTATTCAAATAAATACATCTTTATATTTCTTTTTATTTTTTTATTATTTTTGCTTTTTATAAAAATCTAGCACGCTAACCAAATACTGATATATATAATCAGAAGTCATGAAATTAAAATGTTAAATTATTGATTTTTCTTCAAGCTAACCATAATTCCCTGTGTCTTTCTTTTGATTTAGTTGTGAAATCTGACCTGCACAAGTTCTAAGGTTTCTCGACATTCCCCTTTCTACTTGATGAGAACTGGATGAAAAAGTTTGTAAGCCAAATCAAACTGTATATTTAAACATCTTTCTGTGAAATGGGATTGCAGGACGTACTCGTGTATATTCAGTCAGACGTTTCAATAAAATGGTTCGTTACAACCTCAAACTGTAGAAAACAGAGGAGGAAAGAGAGTCAGACTCACTCAGGACGTAAAGCGAGAGTCTGATCGCCGCCAGACAGAAGCCTTCGAAGAAGCGCAGCGTGCTGAACATGGCCATATCCACAGAGAAGGCCACGGCCAAACCGAACACCAGCACAGACAGCACAGACACCAGCAGCACGGGGATCCGGCCCAACCTGAGACGCAAAACACTGTCAGAGAACCAGCACAACATCTCAGACGCGCGAGTGTGTCTCTGACGTACCAGTCTGCCATCGCTCCCATCAGCAGGTAACCGAAGATAGAGCCCACCAGCAGAGAGAACTTAGCGATGTGAACCTTCCACTCGCCGTCACACACCAGCGTCCACTGCAACACAAATAGATGCACAAGATAGCTCAGATGCAGCGCTGTCTTTCTCGAAATAATTAAACAGGCCCATATGGAACTAACTTTAATAAGTTTATTACCAAATATGATGCAACCTGTTAAAAAAAAAAACTAAAAAGCAAACTTTTGTGATATTATTTTCGTCACATTATTCCTTGCTAATTATCATCACAAAACAAATCAAAATTGCAATAGGTAACAAAATGCATTTTGTTGAAAAAATTGAAATTTGATAATGTTTATACATGATGGGAGTATTTTTTTTAGATGCATTTTGTGCAGATTTAAATGTTTGTATTAGAATTTTTTTTTATATGTAATACAGTAAAAGTAGTTTGTGAAATACAATTGAGAGTAACGAGAAATAGAATAAAATAGAGTAATATTTCACCCTAAAAACAAAACAAAAATATAAAGATGTTTCATTTTGTGATATTTTCATGTCACTTAAGCACTTTCTCACCACTTATTATCATTGAAAACTATTTTTATTTATTAAAATGAAAGTAAAAGGAAAAAGCACAGAAGAAACAGGCGAGGCCCGACGGAAAAAACGGGGGGAAAGCAGTGAAGTGGCCGAGGCAAGGCAGGAGACCAGGGGTGGTGGGTTGGGTGAAAAATAAAAGTGAAATAGTAAAGAGTAGATAATGAAAAGAAAATAAAAGTATGTCACAGGGCCCGAAAATGTACGTGGGGGGACAAACGGTTATAAACTGGTGTTAAATTGGATCTGATTTGCAAATAGGCTAGACAGGTTGTTGATTATATGATTTTAATAAACGAATCAAAACGCAACTAATTTGAAAAAGAATCCAACAAAAAAGAAAACCGAATTTGGGAAAATAACTGATTTCAGAGGGCTCTAAAATTTTAACGGTTTTTCTACTTTTAATAAATTGTTGTTAAGGGTTATAAGGTTCCTGATTTCAGCTAATTTAAACATGTTTTTTAAATAAAACTAGACATGATTACTAACAGTTCATTAACCATTAAAACAAAATAAAAGAAAAACAGAATTAAACTCGGAGTTGTCATAGGACCCTAAAATTGTAATTTGTACTGTAATAAAAATCATTTACGTTTCCTGTTTCAATTAATTATACATTTTTTTTATTAATCTCAATTAAAATTAAAATATATATGTATTTCACAGGGCCCTAAAAATATAATTGTTGTTACACTTTTAATAATTTTTATTGCAGTATTTTTATTGCTGCAATGTGTACAAATCCATGTATCATTTTAAATACGATAATAATACTTATACAAATGATGATAATATTTTCCTATATATTTTTCTTATATATATATATGTGTTTGTGTGTGTGTGTGGGTGTGTTTGGTGTGGTGTGTGTGTGTGTGGTGTGTGTCTTATTTAAATTATTGTATTGGAGTATTTTACTGTAATACAGTAAAACCAATTTGTGAGTAGTTGAATTTTATAATATTTTATGTCAGTCAAGCACATTTCTTACCACTATTTATCATAAATATCAATTTTTATTACTTTAATATGTGTAAATAAAAGCACTTATTGTCATACTTTAATTTATGCTGATTTAATTTCTTGTATTAGAGTATTTTATTGTAATACAGTAACAGCAATTAGTGAATTACACTTGGGAATAATACGAATTTGAACTTAGAATGTTATGTCACCTTTAAAAACAAAAATATACTATTTTCATGTCGCTTAAGCACATTTCTTACCACTATTTATCATAACAAAATATATTTTTATTACTGTAATGTGTACAAATAAATGCATTTATTGAAAATATATATACACAATAAGTATGATGGTATCATTTCTATTTTAATTTAAGCTGATTTACATTCTTGCATAGAGTATTGTATTGTAATATAGTAAAAACAATTTGTGCATTGCAATGAATCAGAATTAGAATTAAACTAAAAGAATCCAGGTGCATTACAATAATAAACATTTGGTGGTGAAATGTACACAATTATCATAAAAAATTATGTCACAATGCAACAAATAGGTTTTATTTTCTTAATGCAAAATATAATTAATTTCTTTTCAGATGGAAAAAGAAAGAGAAAACCCAAGTTTAAGCACTAAATATACAGAAAGAGGGTCTAAAATACAAAATGCCTTCAAGAAAACTCTTGCATGACTCACTTCACAAGGACATGGTGTTTGCAGCACTGAAACAAGACAATTACGATGACAAATTTCATTAGAAGAGTTTACAATGACCAATAAACTTGACTAAAGCTGAAGTGAACAGATATCCTCTCTCCTGCAGACAGTGCCGTCACATCCTCAGAATGCTTCATTAGCATTTGTTTGCACGGCCGGCAGCATGAATGAAGCTCTTTAACACACTCAGTGAAGACACTAGGCTATCGGTGTGAGAAAGGTCTCACACACACACACAGCAGGTCACAGGACATCGACCAAAGACTCTGAGAAATACATCCAGACAGGAACGCAGAGCTTCATCTCAGACTCACTGATAAAACACTGAGTCTGGAGGACTGTGCTTGTTAGGGCTGAACTTATGGAAGCTTGTTTCCAACGCAGGATAAAAAGTAAAAATATAATTGCAAATTTTTATATTACAACTCCTCACAATTCTGAAAAAAGTCAGAATTGTGAGATATAAAGTCAGAATTGTAAGATATTGTTTATATCTCGTAATTTGAGTTTATATCCCAATTCTGAGTTTATATCACAATTCTGAGTTTATATCACAATTCTGATTTTTGAATTCTGAGTTTATATCTCACAATACTGAGTTTAATCACAATTTCGGACTTATTGAAATTTTGAGTTTATATCTCACAATTCTGAGTTTATATCTGGCAATTCTGAGTTTATATCACATTTCTGAGTTTATATCTGGCAATTCTGATTTATTGAAATTCTGAGTTTATATCTCACAATTCGAGTTTATATCTGGGCAATTCTGGATTTATATCTTGCAATTTTGAGTTTATATCTCATAATTCTGAGTTTGTAACAATTCTGAGTTTATATCTCACATTCTGAGTTTATATCTCACAATTATATTTTATTTTTCTTGTAATTCTGAGTTTATATCTCACAATCCTGAGTTTAAATCTGGCAATTCTGATTTTTTTCTCGCAATTCTGACTTTTTTTCTTGCATTTCTGAGTTTATTTCTCACAATTCTGAGTTTATAGCTCACAATTCTGAGTTTATATCTCGAAATTCTGAGTTTTTGAAATTCTGAGTTTATCTCCCATCTGAGGTTATATATCATGGCAATTCTGAGTTTATCTCTGGCAAATTCTGAGTTTTATAAATAATCTCACACTTCTGAGTTTATTGAAATTCTGACTTTATTTCTCAGATTTGCGAGTTTATATCTCACAATTCTGAGTTTATATCTCACAATTCTGAGTTTATATCTCACAGTTCTGATTTTATATCTTGCAATTCTGAGTTTATACTGGCAATTCTGAGTTTATTCTGGCAATTCTGGTTAGATCTACAATTCTGGTTTATTGAAATTCTGAGTTTTTATCTCACAATTTCCTGAGTTTTATATCCTCACAATTCTGATTTATACTGGCAATTCTGGAGTTGAATCTCACAAATTCCCTGATTTTATTATCTCCAATGTCTAGTTTATATCACAATTCTGAGTTTATACTGCATTCTGAGTTTCTAATCACACAATTCTGAGTTGTCATATCACAAGTCTGAGTTTATTCACATTCTGATTTATATTGCAAGCTGATTAATATCTGGCAATTCTGAGTTATAATCCACAATTCTATTTTTTATATCTGGCAATTCTGATTTCATATCTGGCAATCTGAGTTTATATCTGCAATTCTCGATTAGATCTGGCAATTCTGAGTTTATTGAAGTCGAGTTTATCTCTCACAATTCCTGAGTTTATATCTGTCAATTCTTAGTTTATAATCTGGCAATTCTGAGTTTGTATTTCACAATTTTGACTTTTTCTTTGAATTCTGAGTTTATATCTCACAATTCTGAGTTTATATCCTGCAATTCCAAGTTTATATCCCACAATTCCAAGTTTATATCTCGCAATTCTGAGTTAATATCTGGCAATTCTGAGTTTATATCTTTCAATTCTGAGTTTATATAATCTTGCATGCTATTTTATATCTCACAATTGCAATTTTTTATCTCACAATTCTGATTTTATATCTGGCAATTCTGAGTTTATTGAAATTCTGAGTTTATATCTCACAATTCTGAGTTTATATCTCACAATTCTGAGTTTATATCTGGCAATTCTGAGTTTATATCTCACAATTCTGAGTTTATTGAAATTCTGAGTTTATATCTCACAATTCTAAGTTTATATTTAACAATTCTATGTTTATATCACAATTCTGAGTTTATATCACAATTCTGAGTTTATATCTGGCAATTCTGAGTTTATATCTGGCATCTGAGTTATATCTTGCAATTCTGAGTTTATATCTCACAATTCTGAGTTTATATCTGACAATTCTGAGTTTATATCTCACAATTCTGAGTTTATATCTCACAATTCTGAGTTTATATCGCAATTCTGAGTTTATATCTCACAATTCGAGTTATATCTCACACTTCTGAGTTTATATCACAATTCTGCAGTTTATCTCTGGCAATTTCTGAGTTTATCCACATTCTGATTTATTATCACAAGTCCTGAGTTATACACCATTTCTCTGAGTTTATATCTGCTGGGCAATTCTGAGTTAATATCTGAATTCTGAGTTTATCTCTCACAATTCTGAGTTTATACTGGCAATTCTGATTAATACTTGCAATTCGATTTAATAATCTGGCAATTCTGAGTTTATATCACATTTCTGAGTTTATATCTCACATTTCTGAGTTTATATTTCAAAATTCTGACTTTTTTTATATCTCACAATTCTGAGTTTATATATTACAATTTTGAGTTTTATATCTTACAATTCTGAGTTTTATATCTCACAATTCTGAGTTTATTACACAATTCTGAATTTATATCACAATTCTGAGTTTATATCACAATTCTGAGTTTATATCTCAATTCTGAGTTTATTTCTTGTAATTCTGAGTTTATATCCCAATTCTGAGTTTATAAATCACATATAATCTGGTTTATCTGGCAATTCTGAGTTTATATCTGGCAATTCTGAGTTTATATCACAATTCTGAGTTTATATCACATTTCTGAGTTTATATCACATTTCTGAGTTTATATCACATTTCTGAGTTTATATCACATTTCTGAGTTTATATCACATTTCTGAGTTTATATCACATTTCTGAGTTTATATCACATTTCTGAGTTTATATCTGGCAATTCTGAGTTAATATCAACATTTCTGAGTTTATATCTCATTTCTGAGTTTATATCTCACAATTCTGATTTATATCAATTCTGATTTATATCTGCTGGCAATGCTGAGTTTAATCTGGCAATTTCTGAGTTTATAAATCACACATTCTTGAGTTTAATCTCACAATTTTCTGAGTTTATAACGCACAATCTATGAGTTAAATCCCAATTCTGAGTTTATATATCACAAGTCTGAGTTTTATCTCACAATTCTGATTTTATATCTGGCAATTCTGAGTTTATATCTCACAATTCTGAGTTTATATCTCACAATTGCGAGTTTATATCTCACAATTCTGAGTTTATATCTCACAATTCTAGTTTATATCTTGCAATTCTAGTTTATATCTCAATTCTGAGTTTATATCCTCATAATTCTGAGTTTATATCTCATAATTTTGAGTTTATATCTGGCAATTCTGAGTTTATATCTCACAATTCTGTTATGTTTCGCAATTCTGAGTTTATATCTCACAATTTGATTTATAATCTCACCATTTCTGAGTTTATTATCTCACAATTCTGAGTTTATATCACAATTCTAAGTTTATATCTCAATTCTGAGTTTATAACACACAATTGCGAGTTTATATCACAGGTCGAGTTTATACCCATTCTATTTTATATCTGGCAATTCTGAGTTTATATCTCACGATTCTGAGTTTATATCTCACAATTCTGAGTTTAAATCTCACAATTATGAGTTTAAATCTTGCAATTCTGAGTTTATATCTCAATTCTGAGTTTATATCACAATTCTGAGTTTAAATGTAAAAATTCTGAGTTTATATTTTACAATTCTGAGTTTATATCGCAATTCTGAGTTTAAATCTCACAATTCTGGAGTTTATATCACAATTTTGAGTTTATATCACAATTCTGAGTTTATATCACAATTCTGAGTTTATATCACAATTCTGAGTTTATATCACATTTCTGAGTTTATATCACAATTCTGAGTTTATATCACATTTCTGAGTTTATATCTGGCAATTCTGAGTTTATATCACAATTCTGAGTTTATGTCTCACAATTCTGAGTTTATATCTCACAAGTCTGAGTTTCTATCTCACAATTCTGAGTTATATCACAATTCTGAGTTTTATAATATCTGGCAATTCTGAGTTATATCACTTTCTGAGTTTTTTATATCTTGCCATTCTGAGTTTATATCTCATAATTCTGAGTTTGTATCTCATAATTCTGAGTTTATATATCTATTATGAGTTTTATCTCAATTCTGAGTTTATATCTCACAATTTCTGAGTTAATAATCACAAGTCCTGTTTATATATCACAATTCTGAGTTTATATCTAACAATTCTGAGTTTATATCTCACATTCTGAGTTTATATCTCACAATTCTGAGTTTTTATCACAATTCGCGGTTTATATCTCACAATTCTGAATTTACATCTCACAATTTCTGAGTTTATAGCGTGCATTCGGAGTTTATTATCACATTTCTGAGTTTATATTCTCACAATTCTAGTTATAGCTCACATTCTGAGTTATATCACAATTCGAGTTTTATCTCTCCCATTCTGAGTTGATTCACAATTACCTGAGTTATATATCACAATCTGAGGTTCATATCTGGCAATTCGATTTTATCTCACAATTCTGAGTTTATATCTCACAATTCTGAGTTTATATCACAATTCTGAGTTTATATTTCACAATTCTGACTTTTTTCTCAAAATTTTGAGTTTATATCTCTCAATTCTGAGTTTTATATCTTTTAATTCTGTTTTTATCTCAATTCTGAGTTTATATCTAATTTCTGAGTTTATATCACAATTCTGAGTTTATATCTCACAATTCTGAGTTTAAATCTCACAATTCAGACTTTTTTTTTTGCAATTCTTAGTTTATATCTCACAATTCTGAGTTTATATCTCACTCACAATTCTGAGTTTATATCTCACAATTCTGATTTTATATCTCAATGCGGAGTTTTATATCGCAATTCTGAGTTTTATTGATCACATTTCTGGTTTATTCTGGAATTCTGAGTTTATACACTATTCTGGTTTTATGAAATTCTGAGTTTAATCTTCACAATTCTGGTTTATATTCTCACATTCTGAGTTTAATATCTGGCAATTCTGAGTTTTATATCAACATTCTGGTTATATCTCACAATTCTGAGTTTAATACTGTCAATTCTGGTTGTAACACAATTCTGAGTTTATATCTGGCAATTCTGAGTTTATATCACATTTCTGAGTTTATATCTCAATTCTGAGTTTATATCTCGCAATTCTGAGTTTATATCTCACAATTCTGAGTTTATATCTCGCAATTCTGAGTTTATATCATAATCTTTTGTTTATATTTCGCAATTCTGAGTTTATATCATAATCTTTTGTTTATATCTCACAATTCTGAGTTTATATCTGGCAATTCTGAGTTTATATCACATTTCTGAGTTTATATCACAATTCTGAGTTTATATCTGGCAATTCTGAGTTTATATCTGGCAATTCTGAGTTTAAATCGCAATTCTGAGTTTATATCACAATTCTGAGTTTATATCACAATTCTGAGTTTATATCTCAATTCTGAGTTTTTATCTCACAATTCTGAGTTTATATCACAATTCTGAGTTATATCACACAGTTCTGAGTTTATATCGCAATTCTGAGTTTAAATCGCAATTCTGAGTTTATATCGCAATTCTGAGTTTATATCACATTTCTGAGTTTATATCACATTTCTGAGTTTATATCACATTTCTGAGTTTATATCACATTTCTGAGTTTATATCACATTTCTGAGTTTATATCACATTTCTGAGTTTATATCTCACAATTCTGAGTTTATATCACATTTCTGAGTTTATATCTGGCAATTCTGAGTTTATTGAAATTCTGAGTTTATATCTCACAATTCTGAGTTTATATCTGGCAATTCTGAGTTTATATCTGGCAATTCTGAGTTTATATCTGGCAATTCTGAGTATATATCTCACAATTCAGAGTTTATATCACAATTCTGTTTATATCTCGTAATTCTGAGTTTATATCGCAATTCTGAGTTTATATCACAATTCTGAGTTTATATCTCGTAATTCTGAGTTTATATCGCAATTCGGAGTTTAAATCTTGCAATTATGAGTTTAAAAATCACATTCTGAGTTTATATCACTCTGAGTTTTATCTCAACAATTTTCTGAGTTATATCACAATTCTGAGTTTCTGTCCTAAAACAATTCTGATTTTATAAAAATTAAAAAACATAATATGTCATTCTGAGTATATATCTCACAATTCTGAGTTATATCTCGCATTTCTGAGTTATATCTCGCATTTCTGAGTTATATCTCACAATTCTGAGTTTATTTCGCAATTCGGAGTTTATATCACAATTCTGAGTTTATATCTGTCAATTCTGAGTTTTATATCTTACAATTCTGAGTTTTATATCTCACAATTCTAGTTTATATCTTGCAATTCTAGTTTATATCACAATTCTGAGTTTATATCTCACATTCTGAGTTTATATCTCACAATTCTGATTTTATATCTGGCAATTCTGAGTTTATATCACATTTCTGAGTTTATATCACATTTCTGAGTTTATATCACATTTCTGAGTTTATATCACATTTCTGAGTTTATATCACATTTCTGAGTTTATTGAAATTCTGAGTTTATATCTCACATTCTGAGTTTATATCTCACAATTATGAGTTTATATCTGGCAATTTTGACTTTTTATCTCACAATTCTGATTTTATATCTGGCAATTCTGAGTTTATATCTCACAATTCTGAGTTTATATCGCAATTCTGAGTTTATATCACAATTCTGAGTTTATATCACATTTCTGAGTTTATATCACATTTCTGAGTTTATATCACATTTCTGAGTTTATATCACATTTCTGAGTTTATATCACATTTCTGAGTTTATATCACATTTCTGAGTTTATATCACATTTCTGAGTTTATATCACATTTCTGAGTTTATATCACATTTCTGAGTTTATATCACATTTCTGAGTTTATATCACATTTCTGAGTTTATATCACATTTCTGAGTTTATATCACATTTCTGAGTTTATATCACATTTCTGAGTTTATATCACATTTCTGAGTTTATATCACATTTCTGAGTTTATATCACATTTCTGAGTTTATATCACATTTCTGAGTTTATATCACATTTCTGAGTTTATATCACAATTCTGAGTTTATATCACAATTCTGAGTTTATATCACATTTCTGAGTTTATATCTGGCAATTCTGATTTTATATTGAAATTTCTGAGTTATATCTCACATTCTGAGTTATATCTTTCAATTCTGAGTTTATATCGTAATTCTGAGTTTAAATCTCGCAAACTGAATTTATAATCGCAATTCTGAGTTTATATCTGGCAATTCTGAGTTTATATCTCGCAATTCTGAGTTTATGTCACAATTCTGAGTTTATATCGCAATTCTGAGTTTAAATCGCAATTCTGAGTTTATATCACAATTCTGAGTTTATATCACAATTCTGAGTTTATATCACAATTCTGAGTTTATATCACAATTCTGCGTTATGTCGCAATCTGAGTTTAAATCGCAATTCTAGTTTAAATCGCAATTCTGGTTTATAATCCGGCAATTCTTATTTAAACACAATTCTGATTTTATCTCACAATTCTGAGTTTATATCACAATTCTGAGTTTAAATCTCACAAACTGAGTTTATAATCGCAATTCTGAGTTTATATCTTGCCATTTTAAGTTTAGATCCCACAATTCTGTGATAATTCTGAGATAATGTGATAAAAGACTTTATAGGAACTAATTCGGCATGAGAATTACATGCATCATTTATACATGTTTATTTGGTGTTTGTGCAATTCTGAGTTTATAACTCACAATTATTAAATGTTTCTCAAGTCTGGATTGTGAGATAAAAAGTCACAATTACTTTTTTTTTTATTTCTTTTATCCCATGGTGGAAACAGGCTTCCATATGAAGTAGCAAACTTCTGTGCAAACCTAAATGTGCATTGAGCTCTGAAAGGAAATGTATGAGATAATAATATGGTAAAGGCCTTTACTGGAACAAGTTCTGCGTGAGATTCACATGCGGCGTTCATAGATGTTTATTTGGAGTTTCACAGGATGATTGTGACTTTTAAACAGTTTTTGCAATCTGACAAACTGTTTTTTCAGACTTTAAGAGGAAGCGTGCTGACATTAGTTGTCGGGCCTCAGCGTTATCTCTCTGTCCGTTGGGGTGAGCATTTAAACAGTTATCTACTCCAGTCTGGAGGGTGTGACACTGAATTATCAGTCTGATATGCATGCTGTAGGTGAAGTGATATGCTCACGAACCCGTTGACACTGCTGGTTAAAAACCTCATTTATATAACCATCAGTGATCAATGCAACCTTACAATTCCTTGATCAAACACCCTATTGAGTAAAACTAATGCTAATTAAATGTAAATCTGCAAAGTGCATCAAATAATCAGTTGATTTCATGCTAAACGTTTACAGATTCAACGTGCATCTTCAGTCATTTCAGTGCATGTTCGGTAAGGCCTAAAATGAATGACTTTTATGTGATTATTAGTGTGTATACATATAGACTATTGCAATGGGGTTACAGAAGCATTTCGCCCATCAAATGAACCTTTAGATGTTCTCTACATTTGTGAGTCAGTGAGTAAAATCACTGAAATTCTGCTACCCCTGTTTTTCACTAAAAACTGACTAAAATGTCAAAAATGTAAAAACACATATATTTCTGTATTAGAGGCCTCCTACAACCACATTTAAAAGGTGAAATGATTTTTTTCACAGGTTTTTTTCTATATTTGGGTCTTCTAGGGTTAGATGGTAGCTCGTCAGAATTATGATTTAGTATGTCATTGTCATAATTTGGACTTTTTACCTATTATGTATTTGTATGTCAGAATTATGACATTTCATTCGATAAGTGCGATAAACAGGCCTAAATTTGAGCTAACAATCTTCCTCTCAGCAGCATTTTCGCTGCTCGACCGCCCCAGTCCCCATCCCCAGATAGCACACATACATCTGCAAGATGTCTGTTAAAGATCTCTTGATCTGGAAAGCATCTGCTGTGTACAAACGTCTGACAGATGTCTTTCAGATGTCAGTTTTACATACATTCCTCTAAATCATAAACATCTTAAAGACATCTAATATACGTCTATTTTATATCTTATATGAAACGTCCAATAGACGTCCAATATTGCAGATGAGCAAAAAATACGTCTTGCAGATGTAAATGCAGACGTCAAATAGATGTCTCGTTGATGTATGTGTGCTATCAGGGTCCACTTGTACAGAAAATTGTATGCATTTGGAAGGACGCGAGGGCGTGTAAATACGACCGATTCTGACCGATGACGGAATTTTCATTTTTAGGTGAACTATTCCTTTAAATGGTAGCTTTCCATCCACCGGAGGGAATCTTTTCCAAGGGCATCCATCAGAGCATCTTACCTTGGTGACCACATTCTGCTGCAGTCCCGACTGCAGCTCGAACCGCCACTCGGAGCACATGCACGCCGTTACGTTGCTGCCCTCGTTCCCGGTCGTGATCAGATCGAAAATCTCCCGAACCGAACTCGTTCTGTTCTGATCCGGACGGACGCACTTTCTTTCCGGTTGACCGAGCAGAAAATGGTCCGAGAACTGGCTGAACGAGATGAGGAACGCCGGGATCCACGTTAGAGCCACCAAGCGCCGCTGATACCTCCCAAACCCGCCGAGGAACGGCAGAACCACGGTGTCCACCTGCGAGAGCCGCTTGTGCGGCTCAGACTGCGACACACTGCCGTTCTCCGCCGGTGATGGGTTGAGCCCATCCAGCTGAACCGCATCCATAGCGCGTCGGTTTGCGCGGAGGGTCTTTGTCTCAAAATCACACTCACACACGCTGAGGTTCGGTGTAAATCCGGTCTGAACGGAACCCACTCTGAATCCGAGCTATGATAATCCAGCGGGCGCGATGATGCGCAAGGGGCCCCATAAGGTCTTTGTCGAACCCGGTGGTCACAACGCCATCGCCGCGTTGCAGGATGCCCAGATCTGCGCGTCTGCGCCCGGTGGTCTCCAACAGGTCCGCAGGTAACGCAGCTGGCGCACAGGTGTGGCCCGCGTATCCATGCTTGAATCCCGCTGTACTCACATCAGGGGTGCTGCTGAGCCGATCCCACCCAGCGGCCGCGCACTAGCTCATAAATAACCCCTAAGTAGCGAAGGCTTGGTCCCTCAGCGCGCCGTTTGCACCAGCGATCGCTCATCCAAACGCAAGATCCGCCCCCTTCGCATGATCTGTCCTCCGGTGTGTGTGATTGGACGAGTGCAACAAAGAGCCTTTGTGTGGCATCTGCCCCTCAAGAGCTCAGGGCAGAAACACTTCAGTGGCCTTCTGTATTTATTAGTATTTTTTACATATACCGTTAATGTTAGTGTTATCTGTAAGCACCAAGGGTCTAACGCAATTTCAATTCTCTGTAAGTGCTGTACATGCGGCAGAATAGACAATAAAGGAGACTTTGACTTTTGACTTCTTCGACAAATATGTCCCTGCAGCACAAAAGCAGTGTTAAGTCGCTGGGGGATATTTGTAGCAATAGCCAACAATACATTGTATTGGTCAAAATTATTGATTTTCTTTTATGCCAAAAATCATTAAAATATCAAATAAAGATCATGTTCCATTAAGATATTATGTACATTTCCTACTGTAAATATATCAAAACTTATTTTTTGATTAGTAAATATGCATAGCTAAGAACTTAATTTAGACTACTTTAAAGGCGATTTTCTCAATATTTAGATTTTTTTGCTCCCTCAGATTCCAGATTTTCAAATAGTTGTATCTCAGCCAAATATTGTCCTATCCTAACAAACCATACATCAATGGAAAGCTCAGTAAAGTCATTGTAAATTGAGTGCAGAGTGTTAAGAAACATTATATTATATATATTATAATGTGTATTTATACTTGTTATAAATCTTGCATATATAATAATTAAATAATGTACGGTTCAAATGTTGGATTTGAATTTAAAATTATTTTATTATGTGGAGGAAGAAAGGGAGTGCTGGGCATTAAACATTATTAGATTAGAATATATTGATATTATATTTTAATGTGCATTATGGTATACTTACATTAAATGTGCCAAACAAATAATAAAAAACAGCCATGAAAAATTGATTGAGTTACAATGATGGTCGTATGAGGTGGAAAGGGTAAGGAATATATATTAATATTATTATATTTTAATGTGTATTATGTATATTATCTTGCCATATAAATAAATAAATGGACATGAAATATTGAATTGTAAAAGTTATTATTATGTGAGTTAAAAAAGAGAGTGCAGAGTGTCAAGGAGAGATAACTTATATTATATTATTTATAATGTGATTAGTGGGTACTGTACATTATATTGCTAAATAAATTATGGCATAAATAAATTGACATACATGATTGATATTGAGTTTAAAATATTTTATGCGAGAAAAAAAGAGTGACATAAAGTCGTATATTTCTATTGTAGTTCTTGCTTAGTTGTGAGGGTTTCTCACGGACAGTTATTCATTTCACTTAAAGATTGGACAATGTAGACCAAATACTATAACAAATCAGCTTTTAAAACATGTTTTGAAAATCCATGTTAGTTCATGTTAAATGTTCTCATCACTCTAGGGATGGTTTCCCTATTTTTATTGTATGAAGTCATTGAAATATCTCCATGTTTTCATTCATTCAGGCTGTGCACCATGTGGCCTAGAAATGTCTGCTGTCCTTGGTTCACTCTGCTGTGGATTATCCTTTACACCCAAACAAGAACAAGTCCAACACTTCAGGACACAGACTGTACTTCACTGTACATCGCTGCAGGAGATTCAGCACAGGTGATCTTTCATGAACTGCAGCTGTTTTTGTTTTATGGGCACATTTATGTCATTTAAAATATGAAATACCATCATAAAGTATAATTATTAGTCATCATTTCCACCACGACCAACAATTTTGTCCCTTAAAAAAATGAGTGTTCTTGCTTACTAAGGAAACAATAGTGTCAGAGGAGAAATGCAATACACATTTGAAGAAAACCAAGACAAATATCACTTTTAAATATTGTGTTTTCATGATTCATCATATGTTTTAGAATGATACATTTTGAAATTGTGTGTATTTAGGATAAAATGTACAAAGGTGACCACTTGTATGGTGCAAATGTCACAATTAGTTAATTATGTGTATAAAATAGATATCGAACTTATGATATTATTAGACCAAATAAACTAGAGAGAATGCATGAGAAAGTGGGTCGGGTCGGAAAATGGACAGGGTTTAGCGACCTGCCTGCTGTTTTTAATTGGTCAGTTGCAATTGAGAAATAGCAGTTCTCCGTTTTTAACAGTTATTTATTTATTTAATGGCTAATCACATTTTTCTGTGTCATTACTTTATTAGACTGCAGCAGTGTACAGCGAGCACGTCACGTGGTACCTGTTATTCTTCTCAGCGCTGGTCAGGATGAACCAATCACAGTCGTTTGTGATTACCAGATTAAGATCACCAGATTTACCAGATTTAGATCACAATTAAAACAATTTAGTGTCAACAAGGACTCTGCACATCTTGCATAGCAAAACAAAACGGTAATTAGTTTAAGAAATGTGTTGTCCAAGTTCAATTTGGCATGATAGACGGCAGGCTACGTACCGACAAAGCATTTGCAAGGACTAAAATGAATAAAACTTGACCAGAGAAGATCTACTGCTGTTAGAATCGGCGTCAATATTTAGTTACTGGCAGATGGCGCTATGTGTTAACAAGGAGAGCGGAACCTTTACATCACACTTCCGGTGCAGTTTTGGCTCATATGACCACTGTGTAGGATTTTTTTCAAGAAAGTAGTTCTTCGGAAGTAAGGTCACTCTGAAGGGGTCTTATTGCACAACAGTGGAGTTACAGAAATAAAAGGCCTTTTCATTTTCTCCATAGAGTAATGCGATTTCCCAGTAAAGCTATATGAAGTTAAAATATGATATTACGTGCCACACATCAGCATCATTTCAACTTCTTGTTTGAAAAACAACAACAATAAGGTTCAAGCAAGGTTCAAGATTTTCCACATTTCTATAAATGATCTTGCTTCGCAAAAGAGAAAATAACCTCCACAAACTGTTGCAACAAAGCCTGAAGTACAGAATTCTCTAGAATGTCATCATATGGTGAGAGTGTCTTCATACAAATGACTGGAATAAGCAAATCTGTTCATTAGAAGCAGCTGTCAACACACTTTTGGTCATATACTGTATTTATAGTCAGTGACTAGGGACGAGTAGTTCATTCTCTCTCTCTCTCTCTCAAAAATGTATGTATGTATTTATTTGTTTGTTATTGGCTAAAAAGGTCTCGTTACCTTTTGATTTATTTATCTATTAATCAATGGGGCGGAAAAATGGTATTTGCTCATCGAATAAACGATTTACTTTCTTGTTTGTTGTTGGTTGTTTCAGAACCAACTAACCCCCCCCCCCCCCCCCCCCCCCCCCCAACCCCCCCCCAACCCCCCCCCCAACTAAATACACAAGCCATTGTACCATTTGTATTTATTGATTGGTTGACTGATTGATTGATGTATATCATATTATCAAATACTTTTTTGCTTCAAATTAAAGTTTGTAATATTGTGTTTATCTTGGATTTGGTTGGTTTGGTTCACGGATCAGAACTGTTTATTGAAGTTTTTTTTAATCCTTTGGAGACAATGAACAGAAAAAAAAACAGTTTTAATAAATAGATAGATCATTTACATCATAGGCATCTCCATTGTTAGACTTACCATAATTGAAATCTATCATTCCTTAGTCACACAACATGCTATTGACATGCTACTGCAAGGTACCACAACAAACAGCCCAGGCATAAACGCTCCGTTTATTAGTTTGTCTTCTTCCAACAGAATCCGTCTCATGTATAATTGATGACTTGAGCGTTCAGCTGCCAGCACCTCGAGCCAGGTGACATCATGTGTTCAGAAGAGGAGTGCTATTACGAGGGAGAGAGAGAGAAGGAGTGAGGATATATTTCTTCACAGTGAGATGACAGCATACAGTCAGAATCTGCAGTCACATTACCCGTGCCATCATACACACACACACTCACACACACCCAAACACACACACACAATCACACACACACAAACAAACACACACAGTTTCAAATTGGCACATCTATTCTGTCTCTCTATCTATTATCTATCTATCTATCGATGATCTATCTATCTCCTATCTATCTAAGTTTAGCGTTCTATCCTTCTCATGTTTTGCCTTGAATTTTGGGTGCATTTTATCTCCACCCACTCATGGTCACCAACCCCACAACACACACACAACCACACGAGCATATACTACACAGACCCATTTCACTCCCACCCCCAATCACCACTCTCTATTTTCTCTCAAACACAAAAATGTTTGACATAAGGCTTATGCAAACACCGCATTGGAGAGGCGGAGACAGAGTGGGAGTTGTGGTCCTGTGTGGTGTGTGTGTGTATGTCGTGTGTCGTGTGTGAGTGAGGGTGTGTGTGTGTGTGTGTGTTGTGTGTTGTGTAAGTTAGTGCGGTCGTGTCGTGCAGCGGGTGTGTGTGTCTGTGTGTGTGTGAGTGTGAGTGTGTGAGTGGGAGTGTGTGAGTGAGAGTGTGTGTTGATTGTGTGTGTTTGTGTGTGTGTGTGGAGGGAGTGTGTGTGTGTGTGTGTGTTGGTAGTTAGTGGTGTGTGTGTGTGTGTGTGTGTGTTGAGAGTGTGTGGGGTGTGTGTGTTGTGTGTGTTGTGTAGTTAGTGTGTGTGTGTGGTGCGTGTGTGTGGTGTGTGTGTGTGTGTGGGTGGTTGCGTGTGGAGAGAGAGTGGGCGATAAAGAAGGTAAAGTGAAGTGACTTACTATGCAAGGGACATAAAGGGCTTTTGTGCATACCTTCAGCATTTACATTCAATGTGTGAATTTGCATTAGAATGCTTAAAAAACCCAGATAACACTTTCTTTGTGGTGCATTGCTTTTATAAACCAGCAGTAACAGCAATGTAAATAAACAGTTGTAACTGTAATGCGTATAATTCTCAACCTGTTTGACTTCAGTGCCCCATCATGCCAAATATGATATTTCTAATATTTTTTGCTGTAATGACAAAGCTGCTCATTTTAAATCTTAATTTGCAGTAACTTGAATTGGTAACATATTACAATAATTATAAATCATTAAAATAATTAAATGACATAAATCCAATTACTGAATAATCTTCTCTTTTTATTACCAATGAGTCTACGTAACACTACAAATCGACGTACAGGGCCTTTCTTATAAAATATTTTTACTCACAAATAGCAATTTGTATCCAAATATTTAGAGCTTGACAAAATTTATACAAACCTATTTTTTATTAATTATAATAAATTCTATGATTCTAAGATTTTATAAATTTTTATGACTTTTCCAGGACTTTTAAAACCTCTCATATATCCAAGTTGAACCCTGATTCCTTAAATAAAAATGGCAGTTGTTAAGGGAATGAATTAAAATAAGAAATACGATGCATAAATGCATCTCTGACATTCGTTCAGCAAGATAATGGAATTGGTCATTTTATTGCAAACATGTTTAATAATCTACTGACAAAGACTAGTTAAGCATATCAGCCCCTGCTGGAAAGATATATTTTTTATTATTTTAAACTTTTAACTATCAACAGTATGCTTAAAACTATTTTAAACAGCACACTTGTTAATTAACATGCATGCAAATTTATGGCCTCCTTTCATTTTAATAGCATGACATTTATACAATGCACATATAAAACGTGCACTTTTAAAACTGTTGAAATGGCCTGCAAGGTCTTGAAAATGAAATGAACCCTTTGTCCTTTAATCCTGAAGTCCAAGCTACCCTGAGATCCTTCAAATGTTCATCCTGAAGTGTTTGTCATCACCGATGGTTCTGGGTTTACAGGAAAGACGAGTCTTTCTCCTAACAAGCCCGGCAGTCAGTTTCTGTCATTGAGCTGCTCCAAATGAGCATGAACTGCCTCTGGCACTTGATTAAAGAAGCGGTAGACAGGTATGTCAGAAATTAAACAGGTTAACACAGGACACGGTTAATGTCCTGTGCTAAACTCCAACTATCAGATCTGATGGCTTTACACATCTGTTTTCTTCTGAAGTGATTACAGTGCAGTTTGAGTCGTCCGTATATATATATATATATTACAGTGTTGGGGAAAGCTACTTTTAAAAGTAATGCATTACAATATTGCGTTACTCCATAAAAAAGTAACTAATTACATTACTTAGTTACTTTTTATGGAAAGTAATGTGTTACGTTACTTTTGCGTTACTTTTTAAATCTGGACAGAGCTTGCTTGTTTGTTTTTAAAATAAAAAAGTTATATTTCTGGCAAATATAAAAGCTTTTCACACCAAAAGTGAAATGAATAAGGAAAGTACATTTACGTCTGTACAGTAGAATGCAGAAGAAGAAATTTCAACACACTTCAGCAATAAAAAAAGACACATAATGTTTGTCTAGAGTAATTTGTGCTTATTAGTACGCTTGAACTGGATCATCGAAGGTCAGAAGCAAAGACATTTGGTTAATAGAATGGGATTAAATACATAAAGTATATTTGTGTTGTTTAACATTTAATTATTGCAGGTTTGCGTCATATTCCGAGTTGCATTATTTTTATTCATTTTGAGGAATACTGAATCTGTTTTTTTTTGTGAGTGAGATGAATTAATGCATATTAATATTTATTTAGAACTACAGTAACATCTGATTTCTCTGAGCATGGGGACAGGAGAGCTGTCAATAAATTGGAAAAAAAAAAAAAAAAGTGACTTGCGTTACATTTGAAAAATAACTCAGGGGACATATTTTTTCCTCTTGTAAATTAATAAAGCTAATGCGTTCCTTACTAGTTACTTGAAAAAGTATCTGATTACGTAACTCGAAGTACTTGTAAGTGTGACCCCCAACACGGTATATTATATTATGGGGGAGGTGTGTTATCGGAACATCAGAGAAACTGGCGCATTATGCTTTCTCCTGCACATCGCATTCCAATTAACAGCAAAGGCTTCTTGCTCATGACGCCTACTAAAAACTCTTTTTCTTACTTTTTTTTTTTACAGTTAACTACTTTGTTTCAACTTTATTTTTATTTTTAAATGATGCCAAATGATACATATTTGTGTTTTATGAGGATTGTCCTAGTTTAAGTGCATTTATAATTTAGTTTCTTGTCAAAAGAGTTTCTATTTTTAATAAATAGTAAAAATAATACTTCATGTGTTCTTCGTGTTCTTGTTTTGCATGCTTCACCAGTGCACATTATTTCCAATCTTTTTTCCTTCCCTAATCTTGAATAGAAATAACTCACTCCAACTCTGAGACTCAAAACACGTCACATTACAGAAGTCAAATGTGTTGTGGATGCGTTTCTTTAGTCCAGACATGCAGTATTTCACAGCAGGACGGGAGAATGAGCGCATCTGACCGCGCATACGGTCACAAACACTCAGAGAGAGAGAGACAGAGAGAGAGACAGAGAGAGAGAGAGTCTGTCAGATTCAGATTCACTAGGTTAACCATGCAGCGCTCTGGGCACATTTCTGAACATGTTTACAGCGTGTCTCGGCCTGACGCTCATTCCTCCACATGCACAGACAGATCTCAAACACTTTCTCAAGGACTGCACACGCTTATTGCATAAGGAAGAAACTTGCAGGAAAGACAAATCATGAGAAACGGTTTCTAGTGATACTGAATGTCAAGTATAAAACTGCATAATTTAGTATTATTGCATTCTTTGACTATACAAATGCAGATTTGAGGGAGTAGCTCACCTAAAAATTAGCATTTGCTGAATATTGACTCACCCTCAGGCCATCCAAGATCAGGATGAGTTTGTTCTTCATCAGATTTGTAGAAATGCAGCGTTGCATCAGTGTCTCAGCAATGGATGCTCTGCAGTGAATGGGTGCCGTCACAAATGAGTCTAAACAGCTGATAAAAACATCACAATAATCCACAGCACTCCAGTCCATCAGTTAACATCTGGAGAAGACAAAAGCTGAAACACATCCAGCATTAAGACGTTTGTAACTAAAATACGAGTTCATAATCCATAATAATGCTTCATCCAGTGAAAAAATGCATCTCATGTTGTCTCTCACATCAAAATCCAGCAAAATTTTTGTTTAGAGCTGTTTTGATCTGTGCAGATTTCTCTCCTGATTCAGACCAGAACACTTTTTCACTGGAGGAAGCCTTATTATTGATTATGGACTTGTATTTTAGTTAAAAACATCTTAATGCTGGATTTGTTTCCGTTTTTGTCTTCTCCAGATGTTAACTGATGGACTGGAGTGCTGTGGATTATTGGATGTTTTTATCAGTGTTTGGATTATTTTTTTTTTTTTTTTTTTTTCAGTCTGACGGCACCCATTCACTGCAGAGCATCCATTGCTGAGACACTGACGCAGTGCTACATTTCTACAAACCTGAAGAAGAAACAAACTCATCCTGTTCTTGGATGGCTTGAGGGTGAACTATACTTTAGTAATATTTGCTGATTAACACATGCACATCGACTTGCTCGTCACTCTAATAATTTCCCCAGAACGCCAAATGAGGCTGTCATTCACACACACTTGCACATGCAAACAAGTTCCTTTTTTTTTTCTCTGTGTCGCCTCCAGTGAGGGTGGAGAGGATCAGTACGAAGCCTAACAGATGCACTTTCCTTTCAAATTCACAAACGCAACAGACGTGCTGCGACTCTGCTGATTTTAGTGCAGGTAGAGTGAATTTTTTCAAACCTGTTGTGAACATGTCTGGGTCATATTTCACCTCAAAGCCAAAAGAAAACAATTATATTTTGCAGCAAGAAAATTTATTGTTTTTGCAATGCAACACCATTTTCAAGACAAGTAACAACCCAAATCTCATTACTGCAATGCAATCAATAAATGCATACAATATTTGTTGCAATACCTATAACTTCAGCTAATGCAAATTATTGTATTACAGTAACAGTAATGTATTGAGAATCATTATGAAGCATAATGAGATTTATAAAAGTCATATTTCACTCATTTCATATTTCACAGTGCAAAATGCAAAAAGTGTGTTTGTTCTTCATGCAAAGTCCTTGTTTCTTCTGATCTTGAGATCAAATAAATGATGCAACCTGTTTCTGTGAGTTTCAGCTATCTTTGTGTAGCTGTTGGGCAAGAGACTCAGTGTAACACGATCATATAAACTTACAGCTGGAATCATCTCAAACGTTTTATGACTGACAAATTGCCCTACGAGAAGAAGTTTTTAATCAGTGATACTTATACAAATCCCTTGCATTGTGCTGAGTAATCTGAGTCTCAACAGCATTATAATGACTCAAGACACAAGTGTGTCTTCATGTCATTTACATCAGACTGTATAGAGCCTTAAACACTCACTATAAAAACCTATAAACCTATATTTAATACAGCAGAGAGGAGGAGTCTTTCCTCAACACATTATGTGATGATATTGTCTTCCATGTCACAACCAAAGATGTGTTTAATAGTTGAAGGAAGCTGCTTATTTTAGTTGAGACTGTTAAAACTAAAATCATACTGAAAAAAACAACAACAACAACAAAACAATGTTTTTTAATGTTTTTAAAAAATGAAAATGAAAATGACAAAACACAACAAAATTACTAAAACTTTATCCAAAATTGTAGTGAAAACGGAAAATATAAAAATAAAATCTACTGTACAGTACTTAAAAAATACACTGTAAAAAAAATAAATAAATAAAAATCCTGCATGGCAGCTGTAGTTGCAAGAATAATTTTGTACAAAATACACTTCATACTGTAAATTATAATTTGCATTTGCCCTTTTTTACCTCTAAAAACTGTACATTTAACAGTATTTACGGTAAAAATTACATGAAATATCTGGTTAGATCTCTTACAGTTTTTCCCTGTGTGTAGTACGGGAACTTACTGTTAACCTATGAACAGTGTTTTTTTCATAGCATTTTTACAATGTTTTACGGTTAAAGATAACACTTTTTTTATATAGTGCAGTACATCAAAACTAACAAAAAAGTACTAATAAATAATTAAAACTGGTGACACATCACTCATCATGCAGCAGACGGAAAAAAATATATGTGCAATCTGTCAAAATTAAAATAATCTGTCAATGATAAAACATCTTCAATAAAACGAAATGTTTGCCGAAAGATACTTCTGAATGTTTGCGAGTGGAGAAACAGGCTTTTTGCTATCATAAGCATGTAACTCCAGCATCTACCAGCAGGCCTTAACTAAGGCCGACTCCGAGAACACGAACTAGCCAGAGCATCTGATCACCATGCACAAAAAATAACATGTGTATTCATATTTGCACGTGTTCAGATCTCTTAAATCTGTCTGGATTGGTGTATATGTGCAGTTTTAGAGGATGATGACTGATCTAATATGCAAATAAACCCAATGGAAACTGGCTTGTGCAGCAGCTTCACACCAAACAAATGAGCAGCATGGAAATAACCACTGTCACTTACTGGAAAACAAATGAGATGAGCAATATAGACGAGACAAAGCAAATTTAAATAGTGTTGTTTGCTAATTGCCAATTACCACTACTTGCTCAAACCGAGATAGAAGCTTCGTTCAAATCAGTACGAAATTTTGCCATGCAACATTATAATCATGCCATTCATTTCATTATTGTGTTGAGGCTCGGCACAAACACCGGGACGGATCGCAGACAGGAAGTGGCATCCATACGAACATGCAGACAGGAAGTGACATGCCTGGAAACCCAAGAGAAGTTTCTGTGCAAGCACACATAACACATAAGAAATGTCTGTCTGGGGGAAATCCTCTTGAAGTAGCTTCATTGTGTGATTGGAGGAAACTCAGGATGCAGTTGTGCTTTTTTCAGCAGGAAGTGAGTCAGAAAGACCCTCCTGATAAGAAACGCTCTCCATTATTCTGAGAGCGAGAGAGAGAGAGACTCAATGTGTTTGTGTTTTGTTCCCAAAAGCCTAAACTGATCATGTTACGTTTCACCTGATACTCTGGTTGAACTCGCCTCTCTCTGACACTCCATTGTCCGTCATTCCCAAGATTCAAGCGGCATAGTGTGACAAAGGCAATGCATTGTCAAATTGGGTGTTTCTTCCACTTTGGACACTTTCAGACATGTGGACTTAAATGAAATCTCGCTTAAAGCGCAGTTGAATGTTTTGAAGGATGTCCTTCTCCACTTCATTTATTTTGTGTTGGAAAGTACATTTTAATTTGATAAGTGATCTGTAACTATAATAAACGGTGTGTAAACCATCAGTTTCAGATTGAAATTTCAATCATAACATGATAAATATTAGTCAAAAAGTACTGGAAGTCTGGAACCAAAAACATCTTTAACAGCTTGCATTTTGAATGTAATTATAGATAAAACAAAAAAATCAAAATGTTTTTCACTTGAGTCTCTTAATTCATCTGAGGTCATACGTTTGCATGCACGGTTATTAGCAACAAGCATGTTGTTTTAAATATTGTTATGCATATTTGAAAGTTAAAAGAACAAAAACAGCAGTGTTTTTAGTATTCAAGAGATTTATTAAATGCATGAGACTTTCATTTTAATGACTTGCTTTAATAGTCGTAAAAAGATTGCATTGTATTTTTGGACTATTTTTAATTATTTATTACAGATGAAACTCTAAAAAAAGCAAACAAACATTCAGTATATATTCATCTGAGGTGATAAATCTGCATGCATGATCATTCTCAACAACTATGCTGTTTAAAACTGTTTAATGAATTTTTGAAATGTTAAAAGTAGTTAAATAATTAGAAATATATCTTTCCAACAGGAGCTGATATAATTGCTTTAACTAGTCCTTATCTAGATTATTAATTGGATAAGTGATCTATAACTAATTATGAGTTTGTATACATCAGTTTCAGCTGGAAATATATAATCTATATATAACCTGATAAATATTAATATTGTAACCAAAAACAGACTTTAATAATGACTTGCTTAAATATTCAAAGTTGCCAAAGTTACAACCTGATGTGAAAAGTCTGCATTGCACTTTATTTTATTTATTTATTTTTTGATCATTTTGAGTTTTATTACAGACGAAACAAAAGCATTAATTGATTAAGTTTTTATTGCAGCTCACTTAAAAGGAGCTGCAAATGCATTTCTGAAAGTACAAACTTTCTGTTTTATGAAATCATCAGAGCCCATAAATCTGCATGCATAATTATAGCAACTTAAAAAAAAAATAGTTTAATGCGTATTGTTGAAAAGTTAAAAACAGGTGCTTAACTAAAAGTATATTTTTCCAATTGTTTTCAGTATTCAAGAGATGTGCATCAGTCCTTAACTTTAATGGTTTGCTTAAATATTCAAAGGTGCCAAAGTACATGTTGGGAAAAGTTTGCATTGCACTTTTTTATTTTATTTAATTACACTCTTAGTTTAAAGTTTATTTAAGCACTTTTTGAGCTGCAAATGCATTTATGAAAGCGCAAACATTCTGTATATAGTTTATGATTTTTTTCTGAGCTCATAAATCTGCATGCACTATAATAGCAACTGTTTTTGTTTTGTTTTTTGCATATTGTTGAAAAGTTAAAAACAGGTGCTTAATTAAAAGTATATTTTTGCAGCAGTGTTTTCAGTATTCAAGAGATGTATTAAGTGCATCAGTCTTTAACTTTAATGGTTTGCTTAAATATTCAAAGGCACCAAAATGCACGTTGGGAAAAGTTTGCATTGCACTTTCATTTTTAAATTGAATTACACTCTTAAGTTTAAAGTTTATTTTAGCACTTTTTATTGCAGTTCACTTAAAAGGAGCTGCAAATGCATTTCTGAAAGTACAAACATTGTATATGGTTTATGAATTCATCTGAGCCCATAAATCTGCATGCATGATAATAGCAACTGTTTAAAAAAAAATAGTTTTATGCATATTGTTGAAAAGCTAAAAACAGGTGCTTAACTAAAAGTATATTTTTCCAATTGTTTTCAGTATTCAAGAGATGTGCATCAGTCCTTAACTTTAATGGTTTGCTTAAATATTCAAAGGTGCCAAAGTACATGTTGGGAAAAGTTTGCATTGCACTTTTTTTAAAAATGTAATTACACTCTTAGTTTAAAGTTTATTTAAGTACTTTTTATTGCAGTTCACTTAAAGGGAGCTGCAAATGCATTTATGAAAGCGCAAACATCCTGTATATGGTTTATGAATTCATCTGAGCTCATAAATCCGCATGCATGATAATTAGCAACAAGTATGTCGTTCAAATAGTCCAGTGCATGTCACAGTGCAGAATGTGATGAGGAACGCCTCTGGGCACGCGGGGGAGGGAGTGTTCAGTGGGTGTGACTTCGGATCCTAAACTGCGGCTCTTCCGCGCGGACTGGAGGATCTGGACCGCTGGATTGATCTGAGCTCAGGTTCGCGTTTAACTCCGCCGTTTTAACTCCGCAGTCATGAGCATGTACGGCTCGCAGCGCGGCTTAAACATGATGGGACGCCGCACCGGATCGCGCAGCGAGCTCAACCCATACGCGCGCAGCGAGGTTGTGGCGCAGCGGGGGAATAATGCTTTCACTCAGGAGTATGTGGAGGCATACAGCCACGGCTTCTCCAGAGGCTCGATGAGCCCCGGCCAAAGGTGAGTAAACACCTGTTACTTGCGAGTTTACTTTCTTTTTTGGTAACACTTTCTTTATAGCGCCCATGTAACCTAGGCTACACTGTAAAAAATGACCTTGAATTTAACGGTAAAAGACTGTAAAAATGCTACAGTAAAAACCTGTTAAATAGTTAAAAATCCATTCCCCTACTATATACACTCGTAAAAATAAATGTGCTTCACGATGCCATAGAAGAACCCTTTTGTCTAAATGGTTCCACAAAGAACCTTTAACATCTGAAGAACCTTTCTGTTTCACAAAAGCTTCTTTGTGGTGAAAGAAGGTTCTTCAGATTACAAAATGGTAAGAAAGAGATGGTTCTTTAAAGAACCTTTGACTGAATGCTTCTTTGTGGAACCAAAAATGGTTCTTCTACGGCATCGCTTGAAGAACCTTTTGAAGCACCTTTATTTTTAAGAGTGTATGGTGAAAAACTGTATTGGACATTACTTGTATTGGACATTAATTTTACGGTATTATACCGTTTTTGGAAGTGAAAAAGACCTTTTTAATTTACAGTGAATAACCGTAAATTTACATTCCCAGATTTCCCTGCGTTACATTTCAAATTTGAACTTTTTTGTTGGAATAACTGTTTCTTAGTTTTTTCTTATCAGTTTTGTATATTAGGGTTGTGTGTTACACCTAATGTTGTTAAATGAATATGTGTTCCGTGATGGTGTTTAGTGTTTGTGTGAATGAACCTGTGCACCTTCTTTACATCACCACCTCATTTGGTGGTTACAGTGTATTACAATGGGGAGGGGGGGGGATTGAGAGGGGGGATACAAAACAGATTTCATGCTCATGTTGTAATTAACATTATATCGTTAAGGAATTACGGTATTTAACTGGAATTTAAGTTAAACCTAAAACCGTATTGTTTACAGTAAAATTTCGGCAACCACAGCTGCCGGTTTTTTTAAACCTGTAAATTTTGACAATCATTTTTTGTACAGTGTACATAATAATTAGCAGTTACTTAATGTTTTTCGTTAAATCACTAGTATGCCAAATAATAAGAGGACCTAATGTAAAGTTTTTTTTTCTATGATTTTTTGTTTTGCAAACGTTTCAGCATTAAACAAAGCGTAAGAGAAACACCCCTGTAATGCAAACATAATTGTTTAAAATAATTTAAAAATAGTTTAATAATTTTAAAAAAGCACTACATGTAGCATGGACACTAATGTAAGTATTTTTTATCGTTTGTTTTTGTTTGCAAAAGTTTCAGCACATTTTATACAGAAAAGGTAAAGCTTAAAATATAAAATAAAAGTAATACAAAATGCTATATCATTTTAACAATTTTTTTAAATACTAATTTAATAATTTAAAAATAAATAAGAATTAATATGCAATTAACATGGTGACACTAATGCATAGATTTTGATTTGCTAGCGTCATTTTGTTTTTGTTTTGCAAAAGTATCAGCCTTTTATGACAAAAAAAATAAAAATTTCATTTTTTATAAAACATTTTATGAATTTCCAACACACATTACTTAAATATTAATTTAATAATTAAAAAATTAAAAAGTAGTTTGCAATTGTAACATGGACACTAATGTAAAAAAAACTGACACTAATGTTTGCAAAAGTTTCTGCAAATTTTATACAGAAAATCTAAAAGCTTAAAAATGCAAAAATAAATGTAATATACATAACGTGAAACAATTACGTAATTTAAAACAACAAAAAAATATTAATTTAATTATGCAAACAAAAGTTAAAAGTATTTAACAGAATTTAAAAATAAAAAAGCACTAGTGTGCAAATGTAACATTGACGCTTTTTTTCTATGATTTGTTTTTGTTTGCAAAAGCTAAAGGACAATATTAATTGAATTATTTAAAACAAATAAGTTAAAAGAAGAATTGAACAGACTTGCGTATGTAAAAAACTAAATAAAGACATGAAGTGCTTAGTACAATCAAGGTGAAACTGTATCATAATACAAAAGAGGTTCAAAGGTTTATAACAGGCACATCAAAGGCTCTCATATCTCTCTGTGGAGTCTTTTGTCAGACAGGCAGTGGTCAGGATGAGGTGTAGTTGTGTCAATGTAGGCCTCTGCTGGTCGTTCGGTAACACAATCCCTGCTGATACTGTGCAGCTCCTTTGTTTCCGTTTCTGCACGAGTTTACATTGCCCTTTCAGACGTGCAGAGCGTCCTGTAGATCTGCATGCTCAATATTTACAGGATCCTGTGGGAAAAGGCGCTGCCTGCTGTATCCAAGCGCTCCGCACAAGTTCATGAGTTATTTGGCAGCTACTGGTCATAAACATGAATAACAACTCTGTCGTGCTTTCATATGCATATTCTCCATTCAAATCAGGCACATCTGTTCATCTAAGTTTAAAAAAGGCTGCTTTTTATTTGTTTTCTTGCCTAATGCTAATTTGTAGAACTTTTCACCAGAACATTTAATTCCGTTTCAACTTTGTATCACTTGTTTGCTCAGAATGCCTAGTCAAGATATTATTGTAAAAGAATGCACCAAATAAAATGTATATAAATGCAATCGATATAAATAAAAAAATAAATAACAAAAATAAAATAATAGTAATCTTTTTAAACGTATACAAATAATAAATAGTAATGAAAATAATTCATGCACCAAATACATTTTATTTTATGCATTTTATGTTAATGCTTAAAATTATTTATTTTATGTATTTTGTATTTTAAAGGCATTTTCAATGGGAGCTGATATGCTTGAGTGATTTACACAACATTCAACTCTTTATATAGTCTTCTTTACATAGATTATTATTTAGATAAGTGATCAATAACCAACGATATACGTTTGTAAACCATCGGTTTCAGCTGGAAATATATAGCCTGTAATATACTACAATATGACAAATATTAGTCAGGAACCAAAAACAGCCGTTTTCAAGAGATTTATTGTGCTGTTTTTTTGCTCGGGAGATCTGCCCCGGCTGGTTGGGCGTCTCTGCGTTGGGTTCGACTGAGAGATTTCGCAGAGGCAGAGGAATGCAGCGCTGTAAATCACACAAGCTGTTCATGAATCCGTCAATGTTCAGATGAGCTTCTGATAACATTCATAACACATAATGGAGAGCCGTCAGTGAAATACTGTAGTGTCCGCAGTGAAAACCCCTTTAATGCATGTCTGTAATGCTTGTAGATGCTGAAAGTTGCATATAAATAAGTAGCGAAGAAGGTGGCAGGATTGATATAATTGTTTTTTTCCCCATCAGCCCCAGCATGATGCCGGTGCAGCAGCAGATATCGTTTCTACAGGCTCAGTGTCAGGATTACCTGGACAAAGCAGCGTCAATACTGAAGTCTGTGAGTGTGAAGAACAAACACACCAGTTTGATTTAGTCTCATGTCAAGAGATGACAGGATCATAAATGTGCTGTGGAGTTTCCCATGAGTCTGTTTGCTGCACTCACACACACACACACACACACACACACACACTCAAACACACACACGCATACTCACATACTCACACACACACACACACACACACACTCACACTCACACTCACACACACTCACACTCACACACACTTTTGTCCCTGACTGAGTGACTTTAAAGAAAATGAAAGTGAAACACGTGTTTACTTCATGTGTTAAAATAATAGTTTATTTTAGTACCTTACTTTCACATATTAAACTGGTCAATTTTATTTGCTTAATTTCATTTTTTATTATACTCACAGCAGTGAAAAAAAACACAAAACAAAAGTTTTCTGAAAGATTTTTTATTTTATTTTATTATTTGCATTTTGGAATGTTTCGAAAATTACGGAAAACGAACAAAACAAAACTGCAAGAATTTTTTTGTGGTGATTGTATGTAAAAGAGCAGTGTGAACATTTTTCAGAATATCTTCTTTTGCGTTCCACTGAGGAAGAAAGAAAGTCATATGCAACGTGAAGGACAATAAACACTGTTCAAACACCATCTGTTTCATTTTGTGTGCAAGAATCGAATCTGTCAAATCTAGGTGTTCAGTTTGTCACATTTAATCTAGAAATCCACATATTTTCCTGTGCATTTTCTGCTAAATTCATCGGTGTTGTCGGTACTGAGACTGCTGTACTATTGTTTGAGGTTTCATGCAACAGATTTGTTATTGAAGTAGCATTGATTTCAGACTACAAACATGTCGTTCAGACGATCACTTCATGTTAAAGTGTGCCCTTCATGGCCAGAATAAGCTGAGAAGTGGACTAGACATTATTGTTAATGATGACTGAATTGACGACAGAGGACTGAACACAGAGTTTTTTTGTCCGTCGTGTGTGTGTTGGTGTGTGTGGTTTGTGTGTGTGTGCGTGCGCGCTGCAGGGTGGAGATCCAACGCTTTTTGTACTGAAGCTCAGAGCTGTCTGACATCTGCTGCAGAAATCACTGAGCAGCTCAGAAACTTTGCTTTGGATCTGAACCAGCAGAACCTGCCGTCTGAGAGCGTGGTGAGGAGGTGAGACACACTGTACCTGCCATGCATCTACACACACATACTGTACACTACTGCACAAACCTTTGAAATAGTACCGATTTTTAAAAATAAGTCTCTTCTGCTCACCAAGGCTGCATTTATTTGTCAATAATCTCAAAAAAATGTAAGATTATTAAATGTAACAGCTGTTTTCTCATGGAAATATATTTTTAAAATGTAATTTATTCCTGTGTTGTAAAGCTGAATTTTCAGCATCATTTCTGCAGTCTTCAGTGTCACATGATCTGCTTAATTATTATCAATTATCTGATTTGCGGCCTCAGAAACATTTCTGTTTATTATCAATGTGGAAAACAGTTATTTTTGTGGAAACGGTGCTGTAATATAATTTTTTTTAACAAAGTTATTACTTTTATTCAGCAAAGGTGCATTAAATTGATCAAAAGTGACAGTAAACACTTTTGTAATGTTACAAAAAAATATATATTTCATATGAATGCTGTTCTTTTTTACTTTCTATTCATCTGTGAATCCTGAAAAAAAAAATGGATCACAGTTTCCACAAATTTGACATGTATTGATTTCTGAAAGATCGTGTTACACTGAAGACTGGAGTAATGATGATAAATTCAGCTGCGCATCACAGAAATACATACGTTTAACATATTACACACACACATAACACTCACACCCACACACCCACACACACAAACACACAAACACAAAAACACACACACCCTCACAAGCACACATGACTGCACACTCTCACACAATCACACTCACTCCCACACACCTCCACAACACACACACACACACACACACACACTCACTCACAACACTCAAACGCACCACACAGCAGCACGCACGCACATCGCACAACACACTCTCAAACACTCACTCACTACACACACACAGCACACACTCACACACACACTCACACACACGCACACCCACACACACAAACACACACTCACACGCCCCACACACCCACTACACACACAACAAGACACACACTAACATTTCTCAGATAATCAGCACGTTTTGTCCCTTACTGAGTGACTTAGAGAAAATGAAAGTGAAGCCGTTTTACTTCATGGTGGGTAAAAAATAATAGTTTCTTTAGTACTTACTTTCACAATTAAAACTGGTCAACTTTAGTTCATTATTTTTTATTTTTATCTTAGGTAGTTTTCTCAAAAAAAAAAGGGGTTTTGTGTATTTTAGTTGGCCACACAATAAAAAAATATTAGTAATTATATTTAAAATATTATTAAACTAATAATATTTCTCAATTTTTAACCAAAGCCTTGGTGAGCAGAAGAGACTTCTTTCAAAAATATTACTACCCAACTCTGAACCAACTTTGGTTATGCAATGCATTAATAATTCGAATGTTTTGTCCTTAGTGTCTCTCTCTCTCTCTCTGTGGTGTGTGTGTGGGTGTGGTGTGTGTCTGTGGACAGTGTGAATATATTTTCTGAGCAATCAGATAGCTCACAGTGGCCTCTGAGTCGGCCTCCGCTTCAGCAAATGATCATCATTCGATGCGGCACAGTGTGAGCCGTAGACAAACGCGCTCTTCCACCGAGGCCATGTCCTGGATCCTTCAGCAGAGGGTAAACAGCCTTCATGCCATCTCTGTTTGAGAGCTTATCAAAGTGTCGTATGCACAGTGTTTCATCCATGCAAGAGCTTTCCATGTCAAACAGCACTGATGGTTTTTGCAGGAGATAATATCTAATATAATGATTATAATTAAGTAGCATTGTAAACATTGCAATGACTTTAATGTACTTTTTATGGGCTAGTTGTTATCAACATCATCAAAAGACTGAAATACATTGTGATATATAATTTTTAGCTATATCGGCTGGCCGTAACATCATACTTCTGTCAAAAAATTAATAATGCAAATAATGTATAACGTAAAATATAGATATACAATATTAAAAACATTATAAATTCTCAAAGATGTGGAAAATATGGAAATTCTAAATATATACTATTGTTCAAAAAATTTGGGGTCAGGAAGTTTTTCGTAAACTTTTTGAAAGAAGTCTCTCCTGCTCACCAAGTCTGCATTTATTTAATCAAAAATACAGTATTAATTGCGAAATATTATTACAATTTAAGATAGCTGTTTTCTATGTAAATATATTTTAAACTGTAATTTATTTCTGTGATGCGCAGCTGAATTTTCAGCATCATTACTCCAGTCTTCAGGGCCACATGATCTTCAGAAATCAGTATAATATGCTGATTTGCTGCAAAGATTTCAAATATTTTTGTGGAAACCGTAATACGTTTTATTTTTCAGGATTCACCGTTGAATAGAAAGTTCAAAAGGACAGCATTTATTTAAAATAGAAATCTTTTGTAACATTATAAATGTCTTTACTGGCACTTTTGACCCATTTAGTGCAGTCCTGGTAGTGTATGAGATGTTTCATATTAAGTTATGTGAAGCAGGGTTTTCAACCAATGAGATTTCACTGTGGGCGGAGCCACTCAGCTTGATGTGCCAGAAATAGACATCAACTTAACAGCACACAGATAAGTGCTGCTCTGTTCAGTCAATGAGAGAGAGAGCAAGAGAAAACGAAAGAAAAACTCTGGGCAGATGAAAGGAATCTTTAGAGATTAGAGCTCGGTGTCCTGCCAGAGAACACAATCCTGTACTGAGAAGCTCAGATCAGACCCAGCATGCCTCTCTGCTTGCCACCGTTACTGTCTGTCTGTCTGAGTCTCTCCCATGAGTCCTAAAAGCCCAGAACTCCTCAGGCTCCCGCAGGGGTCAATAACACCACACTCCCTCCTGTCAGGAGGGCAGAGTTAATGAATCACAGACGCTTGCTGAAGAGCACAGTGACTTTGAGTGGGCTAGAGAAAAACAGGCAGCTAACAGGGAACCTTTTCAGAAAGTTCTGTAATGTTATGTAACGTTAATAGAACATATTTTCCGAGTTATCTGGTCTTTAGTAATGTTCTCAATTTTAGTACCAAAATGGTATTTAGACATTATTCATGTTTTTTCTTTAGTTTGTCTAATGATTTTTTAAAGAATGTTACTTCTTGTTTCAAAGAACATTCAAAAGTAAGATTTCCATAATGTTACCAAAATTATAAAATGTTCCCTTAATGTTTGCATAACCAGAAAACATTTAATAAATAATGTTTCCAAAACTAAATGTTTTTTAAAAAGTTTGCATAAAAGCATTAAATCCATGAAGTTGTTTATCCCTCATAATGAATTGTTTTTCTACAGAGTTTAGATGGACATGCTTCTATAGTGTTTAAATGTTACTACTTGTTTCAGAATATTCAGAGAACATTCAAAAGTAGCGTTCACGTTGTGTTTGCAATGTTCCATTAATGTTTGCATAACCACAAAACATTTGAAACATTTAAAAAGTGGATGTTTTAGTTGTTCAGAGAACATTCAAAAATAGCATTCATAATGTAAAGTAACGTTCCCACAGCGTTTGCAAAACTATGAAATTAAATGTTCTCTCAATGTTTGCATAATTAAAAAAAACTGTTTAAGATGTTCAGAAAACATTCAGTTTCAAAGTTCACAAAATGTTAGCACAAAAAAGGTGTTTATACATTGTTCATGGAATGTTTCAGAATGTCCATTTTTTTTAAATGTTGCTACTTTATTTGGAACATTCAGAGAACATTCAGTAGCATTCATATAATGTTTGCAAGAATTCTAAAATGGAATGTTCTTTTAATGTTTGTATACAATTTTTTAAATGTTAAAAAAAACTGGATGTTTTGAACATTCAGAAATAACGTTTTTCAAAACTTGTTAGCACCAAATAGTATTTATACCTTGTTTTAAATGACTGTTTTTAGGTAGACGTTTGGTTTTTTTAAGATTTTTTAAATGTTACCAATTGTTTCAGAATGTTCTGAGAACATTCAAAAGTAACGTTCCATCATGTTTTGCACAATTATCATGGATGGTTCCTTAACATTCACATAACCAAACAATTTTTTAAAAACATTTTGAATGTTCAGAGAACGTTTTCATAACTAAATGTAACGTTAGAAAAACGTTCTTATAGAATATATTTTGTTTAGTTGTTTACAGTAATACAGTTCATAATCAGATTCTTTTTTTCAATAGCTAAAGAAGTACACACATTTTTTATTTTAGAAGGAAATATCGGAGTTACTTTTTTCAAATAAGTAACGCAAGTTACTTTGTTTCCATTTTATTGATTGACAGCTCTGGTGTTGCCATGGTGACATAAATCAGGAGTAAGTGCAGAGGCGTTGTGTGCGCTGTGTGAACATGATCTATGAGACTAAATGCAAACTCAGAATATGAAGCAAACCTGCAATAATTAAATATGTTAAACAACACAAATATCCTTTAAGTGTTTAATCCCATTTTACTCACCACCGTCTTTGCTGCTGACCTTCAATGATCCAATTCAACCATATTAATAAGCAAAAAGATTTTGTTTTATTGATTAAGAGTGTTGAATGACCCCGTGAATTAACGGTAAAAGATTGTAAAAATGCTACAGTAAAACCTGGTTAATGGTTAACGGTAAATTCCCCTACTATTTACGGTAAAAAACTGTATTGGACATTACATGTAACTTTACGGTAGTATACCGTTTTTGGAAGTGAAAAATACCGTATATTTAAAGTAAATAACTGTAAATTGACATTCCCAGAATTCCCAAATTTTCAAATTTGATGTTTTTTTGTTGTAATAACTGTTTCTTCTTAGTTTTTTTCTTATCAGTTTTGTGTATTAGGGTTGTGTGTTACACCTAATGTTGGTAAATGAATGTTTATTGCATTATTTTCAGTTTCATGTGTGTTACCGTGATGGTGTTTAGTGTTTGTGAATGACGCTGTGCACCTTCTATATATGTTATTATTTAAAAGCTGCTTGTGATGGGCTTTGGTTCATCATGTGGCTTTCTCATCACCTCCTGCATTTGGTGGCTATCAGTGTATTACAAAGCTACAAAACAGATTTCAGTACTTCAATAGGTTGGTATATTAACATTATTTCAGTTAATGAAATTACAGTATTTAACAGTAAATTTAAGTTAAAACCGTAAAACCTAAAACGTTGCTACCGTACTTTTTACGGTAAAATTTCTGGCAACCACAGCTGCTGTTTTTTTACCGTAAATTTTACGGAATTTTTTTTACAGTGTGTTTTCTGTTCTTCATGCAATACAGAACAGCAGAAAGGTTTGTTTGAGCTGCGCTCTCTACTGTACAGACGTGAATTTACATTTCCTTCAGTCTGAGGCGTATTCATTTCCCTTCTGGTGTGAAAGGGCCCCAACACTAGCTGCGTTCACTAGGCTTTTTATACCATGATAAATCCACTGCATACTAAGCAGAAAACAGTAAACTTCCAGTGCAGATGGCTTTGTTCATTATAATCAGCGTTGGGGAGTAACTAGTTACATGTAACTAAATTATGTAATTTAATTACTAAATAAATGTAACTGTAATCTGTTACAGTTACTGAGAAAAATGTGTAATTAAATTACAGTTACTTATGAAAATGTTAACAATTACGAAGGGGGTTACATCTGAATATTTTCACGCACATACATATGATTGATTTCTTTCTCAAATTGCATCGACTTCTCTAAAATATGAGACACCAATGTTTCAGGAGCTTAGGACATGTGTATTTGATAACGGTTTCAGTTCCTATTTGAGTTTTATGTAATTGCATTTTTTTTTTTTGGTTTTTTTATTTTTTTTTTTCTTTTTCCAAGGCATTGTTAGATGCCAGTGTTTTCTGTCATAGCTATACAAAGATTTGATTTCAAAAACAGTATCAATTGTTCATTAAAACTATTAAACTATTTATTGTTATGATTTTTAAATCTGTATTTACCTCAGAAAGATCTCAAAATAAAAAGAGTTGTTAAAGTCTGATTTTGTGGTGGCTGTGCTTTAAAATTCAATGATTATAATCTTAATTCAAGTGAAGAAGGATTTTGAAAGTCTGACAGTAACAGTGTTGATCACTACTGTAAGGTCTATGCTGCCTGCTTTAAATGTTTCAAATTGATCAACAGTTGAAAACATTCGTTAGAAATTTAGAAAAGTAATTTAATGTAATCAACTTGTAATCTGTAACCTATTACATTTACAAAGTAACCTCCCCAACACTTATTATAATAGCGAAATAGTTTTAATGCAACAAAACAAGCCGTGTTAAGTGTTGCTACTACTGCAACGTCATGTTTTAACTGTGTGTGTGTGGTGTGTGTGTGTGTGTGTGTGTGTGTGTGTGCGCAGAGGCTGATAGAGACGTCGTCGTGGGGAGATGATTTGACGGCCATCGAGCAGCAGATAGCCAATCACAGTGCGTTTCACAGCTCCATCCAGAGAAGTGCTGAGGTGGATCGAGCGCGAACTGAGCTGGTGAGTTGCACACACAAACCTCCTCAATGAAACAACACAGACGTGACCTTTAACACACACACATATGTTACTGGCTGCCATATCAGTGCTGGACTGCTAAAATTATGGTCTGATTAGTCTCATTTATCTGTGGCAGATTAATAACTGTCCATCTTTTCTACTGTGCATTATAATGCACCTGGTTTTCTTTTAAGCATATACAATTTAGGATTAGAGCTTGTAGTGAGATTTATTACATGATTGGGTTATATTTCACCTCATAATCAAAAAACAAACAAAAAAACAAAGTGTGTGTGTGTGTATATATATATATCTATATATATATATATATGTGTTTGTGTCATATATATCGGTATGTGTGTGTATATATATCTAGTAATACAGTATATAAACAACAATAAGTAAGAATAGTTTTTGGCCTGTTTCTTTATTAAAAAATAATTCATTATTAATTATTTTAAAAGAACATTCTTATTTTATTGGGAAATAATTTTTTACATTTGTATAAATTTTATTAATATTTCATATTTAATTTACCTGAAAAAAAATAAAAATACAATAAAACATGATATTTTACATTTGGGTGTCAATGGCAAACATTTTTTATATGTTATGGGTCCAGTGTTTTTTTATTTCAAAATAGGTTTATTTACAAAATTGTACTAATTGGTATAATTGTTTTTTTTTCATTTTATATGTGATTTCAGTAAGTTTTTTTAAAACATTTAATTTTTTCATGTGTGTGGTGTGACTAGATAGATAGATAGATAGATAGATAGAATAGATACTCCATATTGAGAAAAGAGATCCTCTGCACGGGGGAGGGCTTGCTCTTTTCCCAGTTGACCCGAAGCCCCAACTGGCTGAGGTGCCGGAGCACCAGATCCCTGTGATCACACAACTGTTCTCGCGAGCGGGCCATGCTCGAGATAGTTGAGGATCCTGATGCCTACTTCCCGAAACGGGGCAAGGGGCGCCCTCCGCGACTTTCGTAAGACATGGGGGGACAGGGAAAGCCCGAAGGGGAGGACCCGTGTACATGCATGTGCCTACCTCGAACGCAAACCCGTAGGAACGCCTGTTTGAGGAAAACGACACATGAAGTACGCGTCCTTCAGGTTGACTGCTGCAAACCAATCCTGGGGCTGGATGCATCTGATGATGCGCTTCTGCATCAACATCTTGAACGGAAGCTTGTGAAGGGCCCGATTCATGACTCGCAGATCCAGGATTGGCCACAGGCCACCGTCTTTCTTAAGCACGATGAAGTAAGGGCTGTAAAACCTTGACACCATCTCGGCTGGAGGGACAAGCTCGATTGCGTCCTTCGCTAATAGGACCGCAATCTCCTCGCACAGGACAGGGACTGCCACTGAAGTCTCGAGGACGCCACTGAACCTGGGGGGTCACCGGCGAACTTAATCGCTTAGCCGAGTCGGACTGTCCGAATGAGCCAGCGGGACAGGTTGGGCAGCACGACCCACGCTCCCAAACTCTGTGCGATTGGCACCAAAGTGACAATCGACATACCCGCAGTGGTGCAGTGGTGGGAAGTCATGCTGGATGGCCCAGAAAGCACTGCGTTCTGGCTCATCATGGCAGGGCTCCCTTTGTCCCCGGAGGGACCGGCCAGAGATGCGTGGAAAAGCATTGCGTCCCAAACCGCAATCTCTTGGCCGCTGGCGATAGAGGACGTCGTGGGTGAGAGTGAGGAGGCAGTGCAACGTTCACTGTCAACTCACGAGGCTGATGGCCTGGAGGGAAAGGAAACTGCTCTTTCTTTGAGAATGTGGTTACTGCTGGCCCTTGGGCCAACAGCAGAACAGAAACAAATGAAACAAAAGATTCTCCACCCAGCCTTCCTCTGGGGGAAGGAGTGGCACTGTTCTCGCCATCTCCAGAAGAGAAGCAGTTCCTCGCATCTCCGGGCTGTCCATGTGAGGGCTGCCTTGTCGTCTTCCTGGAGGGCTTAAGGCCCGGCTGAGACAAGGGGGGCGCTGCGCTCCTGTGTGAGGCTCGACGCGCCTGCCTTAACATGGTCTCAGCATGGGGTGGAGCAGCCGCAGGAGGGTGCACTCGGTGACGGGCAGGCTGAGGCGTGGCCCACGGCGGAACGGTGGCAGGTGGAGGATCACAGCGGGGCAGAATGTGCTGGATAGCCTCAGTCTGCCTTTGTACTGCCGAGAACTGCTGGACGAAGTCCTCGACAGTGTCGCTGAATAGCCCAGCCTGGGAGATGGGAGTGTCAAGAAAGCGTACTTTGTCGACGTCACTCATCTCAGCAAGGCTGAGGCATAGATGGCACTCTTGGGCCACAAGTGTGGACATTGCCTTCCCGAGGGACTGCATTCCTACTCCCGTATCCGGATGGCGAAACTAGTCGCGTTACGCCTCAACCCCGGGTCGGTACTACCCTCGTGCATTTGTTTGAGTGCCTTGGCTTGGTGGACCTGCAGGATGCATGGCATCCAGGGCAGAGGTGGCTTGGACCGCAAGCACTTGTCGTCAGCTTACAGGCTTTGGACGGGAGACGAGGATGATTCCTCCAAGTGGCAGCGTTTTGCAGGCTCAGGTGCACCGCAACTGCTCTCTCCACCTGGGGAATGTCAACTTACCCCCTAGCCACCCCCGCCATCGAGGGTAGTAAGGATGGAGGAGGCAGACGAGCGGCTTACGAACGAAAAAAAGGCTTCATCAGTGCCTCATGCACCTCTCGGAAGAAAGGAACCGGGGCAGGGCGTGGTCGCGAGCCATGGCCTGTGTCGAGGAGTCAATCATCCCGCCGCAAGGAACTGCTGCTGCGGGAGGAGTGAGAGGTCCGCAGGGACTGATCCGGTGGAGAGGCTCTCGCTGTAGCCCTCAGATCGCCAGAGGGCCGACGGTTCTCTGCTCGTGGCAGAGAAGCCAGCATGGGTAATGACAGAGGGAGCCCCTCCCGTCCCCGTGAGGAGAGAGAGGCGCAATCGAAGCGCTGCCATGGTCATATGCTCACAGTGAACACATGAACCATCCACAAACGCAGCTTCAGCATGCTGGATGCCCAGACACTGAAGACAACGATCCTGGCTGTCGACAGAGGATAGGAAACGACCGCAACCAAGAGGACACAGCCGGAACTGTGTCGTTAAAAAGGCTCGCTCCATCCATGATCAGAGAAACGGCTCTTTTATATGAAGCCCAGGGGAATCGCTGAATTACAGACTGAATTAACACTGATATGTGCCGTAATGCAAAATTCACTAACCAAATTTTATTGGCGTTTTATCTTAAAGTCTGAGTGGATTGGGGCTCTCAAGTAAACCCCTTATGTCGTCACAACATAACTCGTAGTGATAGATTACTATTTGTATTAAATTTTCTTAATTTTTATATGTGTGATTTCATGTAATTTTTTTTAACATTTAATTTTTTCATGTGTGTGTGTGATAGATAGATAGATAGATAGATAGATAGATAGAATAAGATTATACTGTAGTTCTAGACAATATAATATATCTAATGTATATAGTATAATGCATCATGGCAGTATTTGTTGTATATTTTCACCTTTTTGTTGCTTTAGTTGCGAGGCAAAGACCAAAATGCAGAATTGACCAAATCCTGTCTCAACAAACTGGAGCAAGAATGGGACAGTCTGCTGGTGAGACCGCCTCAAATCAAATCCTTAAACATACTGCTAAAAACATGTGTTGTGTTTACTCTCAGTCAAATGTAAATCTTTAGAAGCTACGAATCACATTTCTTAGATCGTTTTAATTTCCCAGTGTTTGAGAGAGTTATTAAAACATTATTAAAACATCCTCAGAAAGCCTCGTACCAGCGGAGCGTCCAGCTGCAGGACCTGTGTAACATCATCGAGGAGATCTCCGAACAGATCATGTGGGTGAACGAACGAGAGGAGGAGGAGCTGGTATTCGACTGGGGTGATAAAAACATCGACGCCTACATCCCTCAGAAACAGGAGAGCTTCTCGGTAAGAGCACACACACTCGCACTCCTTCAGGCATGTGATTATTACTGACAATGCGTTTGACTCGTTCAGCAATGTGTGAAAACAACACAAAAATGAGAGATATTGCCTTGGCAAAAAGCTGAAATAAATAAATATATATATACAGTTGTGCTCATAAGTTGTAAGCTCATAAGTCACAAGAAGGCACACATTGCATAAAGGGGTCATATGATGCGATTTCAATTTTTCCTTTCTCTTTGGAGAGTTACAAGCTGTTCGTGAATAGATAATATCCCTAAATTTGCAAAGACTAAAGTCTCAAATCCAGAGAGATATTCTTTATACAAGTTAAGACTGGTCCACGCCTACCTAAAACGCCTCGTTCTAACATGCCCCCACATATCTACGTGTGGAAGATTTGCATAACGCCACCCAAATGTTCACGCAAAGAAAGGAGGCGTAACTTTATTGTTGTTGCCGCCGTCATGTCGTGAAGGTGCTGTGTGTTTTCGTTGTGAAAGCGAAACTACTTAGGTTGGCCTTCCAAAAGATAACACGACTAGATCAGTGGTTAAGTTGTATTTACAACCTGTTCCAGAACATTTTCAACCCAAATATTCAGATGTGTGCAGCCTTTTATGGAGGACTGTTTTTCTTGATCCTGGAGAGTGACTACTGCCTCTGTTCTGACTCACGTACTGTAATTTTATATTTAAAGGATTTGCCACTGATGATTCAAACGTGAGTTTTGGGCAGTGTAGAGTAGCGCTTGTTTGTCACTTCTCCGATCACAAATGCAGACATGGTTTTATGTTTACGCGGCGCGGCGCGATGCAACGCAACTCGTAAAAAAACAGTATAAGTCATTATAATATGTAAATATGTCCCCACTGGATGCAACAAACGCCTCGTTTACAATGGGTTTTAATGTTTATGTCTCGTAGCTCCGGCCGGACACGGCATCAACACAGTATGTGAGGGGCGTAACATTTCCGTCACATGCTTGAGGTATTCGGCCAATCACAACGCACTGGATAGCTGACCAATCAGAGCACACCTCACTTTTCAGACCGATGAGCTTTGTAAAAATCGACGTGTTTCAGAAAGGCGGGGCATAGAGGAGAAACAATAATGTACAGTCTGTGGAAAATAATGTGTTTTTTGAACCTTAAACCACATAAACACATTTCATTACACCAAATCCACAAAATAATGTTATTTTTAGCAACACCATATGACCCCTTAAGAACCGGGGGTTGTAAACTTTTGAACAGGATGATGATGTGTAAATTCTTCTCATTTTGTTTAACGATCATATTTTTTCATTTAGTACTGGACTTCAGAAGCTACATAAATACTTACATGTTTCCCAGAAGACAAAATAAGTACAATTTACCCTGATCATCCAATTTAAAAAATTTACACCCCCGTCTCTTAATGCATTGTGTGGCCTTCTTGAGCATCAGTACATGTTTTCACCTTTTGTTATAGTTGTGTATGAGTCACTCAATTGCCCTCAGTGCTAAAAGATGGAATTCAAAATCATACAGTCACTTTTGGAAAGGGTTCAATTATGCAGAAGATGCTGGAACGCCCAAAGCATGTTGCATGATCTGGTCCCAGTTCCAATCAACTGCTTCAGGATACAAAAACGGGTGAGGCGGGCGCGGGCGCGCTCGTGGGGGGCGACTGCGCTGAAACCACGCGCACATCCACACACAAGGTGCGGGGAACAAAGTGAGGCACACACGGAGTGAGGTGAAAAAAAACAGTCGTGGTGGGGTTTAAGTACATCGACCCTGTGTCTCTATGGTGGGGAGACGTTGACTGAACAAAAACACTTCACGTGATATAGATTCAAGGGCCAAAAAATAAACACCTTTTCAATGGGGTCAGTTTATAGTTCGTATCGTTGAGTGTCATGACCGTGGCGTGTGTAGAGACTACACTGATGTAAACAGAGCTCGAATCGCGGGTGTGGTTTTACATTGACCTAGTATTCAGGACCGTACTAAATAAATAACTAGCAATTTGCATGATCCCTCTTAGGTTTTTCAATTATTAACATTTTGCACAGTCTGCACATCTTAATGCAGCCCCTTATATATATATCTATATTAGAAAAGCTAAGAGTTTTCATACTGTTTTCAGTTCAGTTTATTTCAGAGACAATTTTTTTTTCACATAGGTTTAATACCTTGTTTAGGAGTTTCAGCATAAAATCAGATTACTGAAAAAAATGCAAAGTGCATTTTATATGCATAGCAAGCACTCACACCGATTTCAATGAAAACATTAATGTTTTAAAGAAGCTGAAGTGTGAATAAACATCAGTAAACTTGGGGCACTTTACTAGCAGGTTAATTAACTCACCCAAATGCATCCTATATGAGATTAATCAGACATAACACTACATAAACATTATATCACAACTTGTGTCTGCACTGAATGATACAAATGAACATAATTCACACACTAGACAGAATTGTAAGTCACACTGTGAACAATGTTTAAATTAATCTATAAAATGTGTGAAAATACTTGATTTAATTTTGCACTCATTTCTCATCAACTAAAATTACTGTTTATTTTTATGTATGTATTTTTCCTGGTGATGCACTTTGAGCTGTGTTTTATGACTGGAAAAACTCTATATGAAGTTTTACTGCCAATGAAGTTTATTAGATTTTTAGAATAAAATGAACTAAGATTAGTACAATTTAACATGACAAAATATGGTGTAAATTTAAAGCACATTTCCATATAATGATCAAAAACTATGACTACATAATTTTAAATATTTTAAAATCATTTTTTAATGCAATTTAGTTTGTAATAAATAAAAGCACTTTAAGAGCAGGTTTGTTTTTATTGAACAATATAACACTGTGCTGTTTGGTTTGTATTTATCTGCTGCGCCTTCTTGTGAAGGACTGTGTCTGCTACTGCAGTATTATCATGTCTTTTGAATATAATTTAGGTTTTGGAGATATTTAAGTGATGATTTTTCCTCAGGTAAGAAATTTAGGTTGTAAAAACATTGTTTTGAAATGTTTCTAAATTTTTAAATGTATCAGTTTTCTTGATGTGATTATAATAACCTTATTTAAAGGTTACAAAAACAACTAACTTTATTTTCACCCAAAATATAACATTATTTGAAAGTTAATTTTTAAGATTCTATACATTTTTATTTTTTTTATTTTTAATATTCTAAGAGCGTTAAAATATCCCGTTTTCTTGTTGTGATTCCAATGTTATTTAAAGGTTACAAAATGTTTCTTACAGTGTTCTACTAACTTTATTTTTACACAAAAAAATAACATTATTTGGACATTTATTTTTAAAATTCTAAGAACGTTAAAATGTCTATGATTATAACATTATTTAAAGGTTACAAAAAACATTAGAATGTTTATCAAGGACAAATAACATCATAAGGATGGTAAGGTTCGAATATGCTTAATAGTATATCAACTATTAAAAAGATTATGAGAATGTTCCATAAACATTACTTTAAGGACGTTTGCCCTAACTTTTAAAAAGAGAGTGAAAGTTGTGAAAATGTCCTGTTAGCTGCTCAGTCCGGTTGACATCTGTTGAATGTGTGTTTCAGAAACTCATGAGTGAACTGGAGCAGAAGGAGATTCAACTGAACGTCCTCAAATCGAAGGTGGACCATCTGCTGAGAAACAAACACCCGGCGTCCGATAAGATCCAGGTGAGCGCGTCTGGTCTCTAATACGCTGGCACCCGTCCTGTCGTGTTTCTCGCTCAGTCTGACTGTGTTTCTCAGGCCTACATGGAGACGCTGCAGACGCAGTGGAGCTGGCTTCTACAGATCACCAAATGCATTAACGTCCATCTGAAGGAAAACGCACGATACAGCCAGGTGAGATGGACAGATGACTTTTGGATTGAGTGCCCTAGTTAAAAAGTAATATATTTAAAATACATTTATTTCATACTAAGAATAGTTCAAATCTATGAACATATTTACTGACCGATAACTCGAGACTTACTGATATAAAAAAATTAAACTTTACTTGGCGTATTACTTGTGCACAATGCACTTTTCTTAATAGTAAGTCTAAAATGTATTTCAATGTCACTTTTGATTAGGATTGTATCTCTGATCTTTGAGTATACTTCTATCACGTATACAGCTATCAAGAGTATACTGAAGTATACTTGCAATAGTTCCACTTTAGCACAATCAAATATACTAAGTATGTCTTTAATTGGACTTCAGCACTACGTCTGCACAATTAAAGTGCATTAAGTACAAAACTAGTTTAAGACTTTAAGTATACCAGTTTAGTATACTAAAAGTACAATTGCAGGACATTTTAAGTACACAAATATAAAAATGTATTTGTAGTATACTTAGCATGAAATAGATGTATTTCAAATACATTTAAGTTTAGGGTATTTATGCATCTTTCCACAGTTCTACAAGGAGGCGAGCGAAATGAACAGCAAACTGCAGAAAGAGCACAACAACATCCGCAAGAACTTCTCCTGCGATAAATCCACAGCTCTACACAACTTACTGGAGCTGCTGCAGGGCCTGGAGGTGACGCTTCACTCAGGTTTAACACTGTGAGTGCTGGTGCAGCGCTGCAGCTTTATCAGTGTGTGTGTGTGTGTGCATCTGTGTGTGTGTGTGTGAAACAGAGAGAGCGTGAGCGTCTGACGGAGCAGAGGGAGATGGTCCAGCAGCTGGTGCTCAAATCCAAGAGCATCGTCAGACTGAAACCCAGAAACCCAGACGAGAAGATCACGGGTCAAAATATCCTCGTGCAGGCGCTGTGTGACTTCAGACAGGACGAGGTGACATTTACATGCATATATATATATACATCTTTATTTTTATAATAATTTACATTTACATTTATAACACAATACCACATATACACACCAAGCGGCAACCTTCCGCTCTCTCTCGTGAAACCAACAAGGAAGTGACTCAAATTGAAATTCATCGACTGGCCGCTAGAGGCGGGCTGCAAAAGGGAGTCAATCCCCTAGACTCCCCATGTTAAATGGCCCAACTTTACAGCAGAAAAAACATGTTTACAGCCTGGTACAAAAAGTGGTTTTGGTCTATATAGCTAATTTTGACTGTGAGGGGGGTGAATTTTTTTATAACTCATTCGTTTAAATTATATTAAGCCTTAAAGTTCTGCATAATTAAGGGCGTGGCCACTTGAGTGACAGGTGGATTGCCGCTGCTGTCACCACCGTCGAGCTAGGTGGGCGTGGCTTCAGCAACCTGCTCCCGCCTCTTTGCCCATTTTTGATTATCTGGGAGTGACGCGCGGTGACACGCTGCTAAGATGGCGACGGCTGGCTCCGCCCATTTTTGAGCTTCAAAAACGCTCTTCGGAATCCTACGGGTGACGTCACGGACACTACGTCCATGTTTTTAAACCGTCTATGATACCCACCACACACACACACACACACACATATATAGATATGGATGTGTGTGTTATAATGTTTTTTTATTATCATGCTTTGTTTAATAAAAACTATATTATAATATTATAGATATATATAATATAGATATATATATATATCGTATTTAAAATATATATATATATATATATGTATGAAGAGTTTGGTTCCAAAACGCTAAAAAAAATGTTTTGATTAATTTGAGTAAAAATGTGTTTTTCTTTACCAAGAAAGTGGCCAGATGAAAACCACTATTTTCTGTTTCAAACTTTTACATAACATCTTTAGGTTATAATAACATACAAATTCAATCCAATTTTGATTTTCAAAGATTCTTATAAAATTGTATATTTTTTTTCCCAAAATGCTATAAATAAATCAATTTTTTCTTTTTTCAAAATCCTATAAATCCATTGAATCAATATAAAAGTTATTTTCATATAGAAACTGTTGAAAATACCCGAACATGTACACCGAACAAAATTATAAACGCAACACTTTTTTTTTTTGCCCCCATTTTTCATGAGCTGAACTTAAAGATCTAAGATTTTTTTTATGTACACAAAAGGCCTGTTTCTCTCAACTATTGTTCACAAATCTGTCTAAATCTGTGTTAGTGATCACTTCTCCTTTGCCGAGATAATCAATCCACCTCACAGGTGTGGCATATCAGGATGCTGATTAGACAGCATGATTATTGCACAGGTGTGGCTTAGGCTGGCCACAATAAAAGGCCATTCTAAAATTTGCAGTTTTACTGATTGGGGGTTCGTGGGGGTCCGAAACCAGGTCAGTATCTGGTATGACAGTGTACGTTCAGTGTACGTTGATCCACATATGACAGCCTCTGAACTTGGTCAATACTAATCTTATATGCAGGCACTGACTAAAAATACATTCAATCAGTCATCGCTCCCAAAATTAATTCAACGGGTCATTTTGTTAATGCTATAAATTAATTACAACAATTAAAGAACATTTCATCATGAACATACATGAACAACAATATCACATTAAACCACAGAAATTCCAAAATGAAATTTCCCTTACATTCAACTTCCAAAAGTGCATTCATCTTTGCCATGTTACATTCATTTAGTTGACTAGTGCTATACGCTGTATTAACAAAACATTAATGGCATAAATAAAAACACTTACACTGACAAGCTACGCAATATCGCGTTCATAATCGGCAATGAATCGCCTGTGATTTTGAACGTGATTTTGCGTAGCTTGTCATTGATCTACGGCTCTGTGTTCCATCTGAAAGCCCGTGAGGGATATTTACTATTAATCACAGAACCGGCTTTTACTGACGAGATGCACATGACAATCTCATGCGATTTATCATGCAGCCCTAAGTTTGTTTGTTCATCACAAAGTACAAAAAACTAGGATGCCGGGTGTAATCAGAGCGCCGCCATTACTTTCTAGAGTGCGTGGAATGGTGCGCTGTGATTGGTTGTTACTGTTTACAGTGCGTGGAATGGTGCGCTGTGATTGTTTGAACGGATGTATCGCATTCTGCAGAGAAGGGAGACTAGGGTTTGTCGCGTGTTTGTAAAGAAATGGAGAAAACATGAAACACTCGTTATGGAACAAACCTTTATTTACAGGTGCATCTCAATAAATTAGAAGTGGAAAATTTTATTTCTGTAATTCAACTCAAATTGTTAAACTCGTGTGTTAAATAATTTCATTGCACACAGACTGAAGTAGTTTAAGTCTTTGTTTTTTTTAATTGTGATGATTTTGACTCACATTTAACAAAAACCCACCAATTCACTATCTCAACAAATTAGAATATGGTGAAATGCCAATCAGCTAATCAAATCAAAACATCTGCAAAGGTTTCCTGAGCCTTCAAATTTGTCTCTCAGTTTGGTTCACTAGGCTATACACAATCATGGGGAAGACTGCTGAGCTGACAGTTGTCCAGAAGACAATCATTGACCCCTTCACAAGGAGGGTAAGCCACAAACATTCATTGTCTGGCTGTTCACAGAGTGCTGTATCCAAGCATGTTAAGCCACTCCTGAACCACAGACAACGTCAGAGGCGTCTTACCTGGGCTAAGGAGAAGAAGAACTGGACTGTTGCCCAGTGGTCCAAAGTCCTCTTTTCAGATGAGAGCAAGTTTTGTATTTTCATTTGGAAACCAAGGTCCTAGATTCTGGAGGAAGGGTGGAGAAGCTCATAGTCCAAGTTGCTTGAAGTCCAGTGTTTATTTTCCACAGTCTGTGATGATTTGGGGTGCGTTGTCATCTGCTGGTGTTGGTCCATTGTGTTTTTTGAAAACCAACGTCACTGCACCCGTTTACCAAGAAATTTTGGAGCACTTCATGCTTCCTTCTGCTGACCAGCTTTTTGAAGATGCTGATTTCATTTTCCAGCAGGATTTGATACCTGCCCACACTGTTAAAAGCACCAAAAGTTGGTTAAATGAAGTTGTGTTGGTGTGCTTGACTGGCCAGCATACTCACCAGACCTGAACCTCATAGAGACTCTATGGGGTATTGTCAAGAGGAAAATGAAAACAAGAGACCAAAAAATGCAGATGTGCTGAAGGCCACTTTCAAAGAAACCTGGGCTTCCATACCAACCTCAGCAGTGCCACAAACTGATCACCTCCATGTCACGCCGAATTGAGGCAGTAATTAAAGCAAAAGGAGCCCCTACCAAGTATTGAGTACATGTACAGTAAATGAACATACTTTCCAGAAGGCCAACAATTCACTAAAAATGTTTTTTTTTTTTTGGTCTTATGAAGTTTTCTAATTTGTTGAGATGGTGAATTGGTGTTTTTTTTTTTAAATGTGAGTCAAAATCATCACAATTGAAAGAACCAAATGCTTAAACTACTTCAGTCTGTGTGCATTGTATTTATTTAATACACGAGTTTCACAATTTGAGTTGAATTACTGAAATAATTTTTTAACTTTTCCACGACATTCTAATTTTTGAGACCCCCCCCCCACCTGTAAATATAATAGTTTGTTTTTTCTTTCTTTCTTCCCTTTTTTTCTTTTTTCTTTTTTTATTAACTGTCAAAAGCGATTAATTACAATTTTTTAATGTTTTTGAAAAAAGTTTCTTATGCCCACCCATGCTGCATTATTGGATCATAATATTTCTTTACATTTTTAATATTTAATATTTTTATATGTTATGGAAGTATAACATTATATGAATAATACAAATAACATTATAACGTTGTATAGGAATGTATAGTAATAAGGGGCTATAAAAAGAAATATAAGGTTTTTGGTTGTGAGTGAAACTGTGTGGATGCGCTGACGACTTACAGAATGTTATGCTTAAGCTCAAGGTTATGATTTGTGTATCAATTGTAGGTGCAAGATCAACTCGTCATGATGGCATTTATGTCACTGGTGAATTACAAAATCATTCATATAAAGTTTGTAAGTGAAAAAGAACTATATGTCTAGTACAAAGTTTGTATTATCTTATTAATAATAGTATGTCTGTTTTTATAATTAATAATTTTTATTCAGCAGGACACAACTCCTAAATTGATCAAAAGCATATTGATCATACATCAGTACACTCTAATTGATCAAAAGTGACAGTAAAACAGTTATGTTACAAAAGATTTCTATTTCAAATAAATGCTGTTCTTTTAACTTTCTATTCATCTCTGAATCCTGAAAAATAAAATTTATCACGGTTTCCACAGAGATTGTGCACACGACTGTTTTTCAACATTGATGATAATTCAGAAATGTTTCTCGAGCAGCAAATCTGCATATTAGAATGGTTTCTGAAGGATTATGTGACACTTAAGACTGGAGTTATGATGCTGAAAATACAGTTTTGATCACATAAATAAATTACAGTTTAATATATATTACAATAGAAAATAGTTATCTTAAACCGTAATAATATTGCAATATTTTTGATTAATAAATGCAGCCTTGGTGAGCAGAAAGTCTTCTTTCAAAACATAAAAAATCTTACTGATTCCAAACACATTTCTGTTTATATTGTTCAATGAATTAAGTAATTGATACTTTTACATTTTACACAGAAAAAGTCACTCATAAATGTTTCATAAATGATGCACAGTGCGACTCCAGGCTGTTCTGGTTATGTGTTTGTCATAGTGTGTGTCTGTTGTTGTGTGTGTCTGCAGAAGACGATCCGTAAGGGCGATGAAGGGATCCTGAAGGATAACTCTGAGCGAACCACGTGGCAGGTGACGGGACCCGGAGGATTAGACATGCAGGTGCCTGCGGTCTGTCTGTTAGTGCCACCTCCAAACCCGCTCGCTGTCAGCCTGGCCAACAAGTGAGACCACACACACCACACACACACACTCACTCTCACACACACACACCACCACACACACACTCCTCACTCACTCACTCCCACACACACACACACTCACTCACTCACTCTCACACACTCTCACGCACACACTCTCACAAGCACACACACACACTCACTCTCACACACACCACACACACACAAACACACACGCGCTCACTCACTCACACACACACACACACACTATCTCTATCTCTCTCACAAACCCTCACACACACACACACACAACACACACTCACTCTCCACGCCCACACACACACACACAGGTTGTTTTGTGAAAGTGGGACATCCCAGAGGCTAATGTTTTTTATACTGTACAAACCGTATTTTCTATTGCCCCACACCAACCCTACCCCTAAACCTACCCTTTACAGGAGACTTTGTGCTATTTCAGTTTTTCAATACACTCCATTCTGTGTGATTTGTATGCGTTTTGAAAAGTGGGACATGGGGTAATGTCCTGAAAAGTCACCTTCTTCTTGTAATACCTGTCATAACTTTGTCATTATACAAATTTATGTCCTCATTTGTCACAAAAACGCTCCACACACGCACTCACACACTCACTCACACACACAGACACACACACACCCACCCACACGCACTCCTCACTCCCCATCACTCACTCACTCATTCACACACCACACACCACTCACTCTCACACACAAACACACCCCACACACACACACACACAACCCCACCCACACACTCACTCTCGCACACACACTCACTCACTCACTCACTCACGACACACTCTCACTCACTCACACACGCACACACACACACTCGCTCACACACACACACACTCACTCACTCACCCACGCCACACCCACACACACACACCCCACTATCATCCACACACACACACGCCACATACCACCACTCACTTTCACACACACATACACACACTCACTCACTCACACACACACACACACACACACACACACCTCTCGACATATTACTGTTGTTAGTTAGTATAAGGTCATAATAATTACTATAGTGCCTCAACCATAAAACTACACTACCAGTCAAAGGTTTTTGGACAGTAAGATATTGAATGTTTTTTAAAGAAGTCTCTTCTGCTCACCAAGCCTGCATTTATTTGATCCAAATACTGCAAAGCAGTAAAATTGTGAAATATTTTTACGATTTAAAATACTGGTTTCTATGTGAATTCTGTTTTTAGCTGTGCGTTATTTCTGTGATTTTTAACACGTTGCACAAAGACTTAGTAGTTGGGCTTTTTTTACTGTTTAACGGTGTTTTCCCCGTGACGGGCAGGAACTCTCAGTATTATGAGGCCATTCTAACCGTCTGGAATCAGCTGTACATCAACGTCAAGAGTATGATCTCATGGCAGTACTGTCTGCTGGACATCAACCGCATCAATTCACTCACCATCAACATGGTAGTGTAAAAATTTTGAAATATTATCAGAATTTAAACAGCTGTTTTCTATGTGATTATCTGTTAAAATATAATTTATTTCTATGATGCGCAGCTGTATTTTCATCATCATTACTCATTACTTTCAGAAATCCCGTATAATTGCTGATTTGCTGCTCAAGAAACATTTCTGATTATTATCAATGTTGCAAACAGTTGTGCTGCCCAATATTTTTGTGTAAACCGTGATGCATTTTATTTTTCAAGATTCACAGATGAATAGAAAGTTCAAAAGAACAGCATGGTCACATTATAAATGTCTTTACTGTCACTTTTGTTATATACAAAATGTGACCCTGTAGCACAAAAGCAGTCTTCAGTATACAAGGTACAAGGTATATTTGTAGCAATAGCTAACAATACATTGTATGGGTTAAAATGATATTTTTTTCTTTTATGCCAAAAATCATTCGGATATTAAGTAAAGATCATGTTCCATGAAAATAATTTGTAATTTTCCTGCCGTAAATATATCAAAACTTAATTTCTGATTAGTAATATGCATTGCTAAGGACTTCATTGCAAACCCCTTGAAAATTGATTTTCACACATTCTCAATATTTTGATTTTTTTGCACCCTCAGATTCCAGATTTTCATGGAAAGCTTATTTATTCAGCTTTCAGATGATGTATAAATCTCAATTTTGAAAAATTGACCCTTATGACTGGTTTTGTGGTCCAGGGTCACAAATGTGCATTATCAAAGCAACTAACCAAGAAAATGATCAAAACGGCTAAAAAAAAAACAAATGTGTTTTGTCTTTGTTTATACGCAGCTTTCCAAAATGGGTCCGGAGGAGTACAGCAGCATCATCCGAAGTCTGGAGATGCACTTCCAGGAGTTTAAGAAACACTCGCAGGGTTCAGAGCTGTTCGGGGCCGAAGACCACAAACACATCGAGAGCCAGTATACAGGAGCCCAGCAGAGTTACAGCAAACTGGTGGTGGATCTGCCTGCGTACGGTCAGTCTGCACTATTTCTGTCTCGTTTCCCAGTACTAATATTGAACATCTTAAATCAAGATGCATCTACTTGAGAAGGAAAATGACTTACTAAGTCTTGTTTTCTGAAAAGAGTTTCAAAATTGAGAATTTAGGGGTCTCAAGACATTAAAATATTAAGATTTTTTTAATAAAGTTTTTTTGTTGTTGTTTTAAGCATAAATATTGCAAAAATATATAGATTTTTAAAATATGGATTTATTTATACTTATATTACTGATTAAAGTTTGGAATAATTATGATTTTTATTATCTTATCTTATAATTTCCTTAAAACCAGACAAATTACTTATAAGCAAAACTGTGCAAGTAAGATATTAAGACTTGTTTTCACAAAATATTATATCTTGAATTAGGGGGTTTTTTTTTTTTTACAACTTTTGTTGGTTAAAGTATAAATGTAGAAACATTTAGTGAGGTTTATGGCTATAAAGAAAAATTCCAGAATTTTTTGTCCCTTACAAGCAAATAATGAATATCTTATGCTTTTATTCGCTTTTTTTTTTTTTTTTTTTTTTTTTATTTGCAATTTCTCGAAGTACGATTTATATTTAGATATTTCTGAAAATTCCGACAAGTAATAAAATATTTTTATTAAAAATGAATAAAATGATCGATGGATGGATTTTTACAGACATATAGATAGAATAGACTTGATGGATGACGGATGGTGGATTGATAGATGGAATAATGGATAGTAACAACAGCACAGACTAATAGACAACAGATGCCGATGTATGGATGATAGATGGATGATGGATGGATGGATTATGGATGATGGATGGATGGATGGATGTATGGATGGACGGATGTGATGGATAGATAGATAGATGGATAAAGGGATAGACAGACAGTACAGACCAAGACGACATACGGACAGGACGTACGATGGACTGATGGAGTAAGGATTGTGGATGGACTGGATGGTGGATGGATGTGAATGATATTATGGGGATGGTGATGGATGGTATTGACGAATTTTTTTGAAAGATGGATGATGGATGGATGGATGGACGAATGGAAGGATGGATGGATGGATGGATGGATGGATGGACTGATGGACTGATAGATAGATAGATGGATAAATGGATAGACAGACAGACAGACCGAACAGACAGACAGACGGGGGGTGGGACAGACTGACGATGGACGATTCGGATTAAGGAAGGATGGATGATGGATGATGGATGGATGGATAGATGGATGATGGATGGATTGATGGATGGATGGATGGATGGATGATGGATGATGGATGATAGATGATGGATGGATGGATAGATGGTAGATGGATGGATGGATAGTTGGGTAGATTGATGGATGGAAGGATGGATGGATGGATGGAAGATGGATGGATGGATGGATGGACGAAAGAAAGATGGATGGACGAAAGATGGATGGATGAACGGACGGATGGACGAAAGATGGATGGATGGATGGATGGAAGGATGGATGGATGGATGGACGGATGGATGGATGAATGGATGGATGGATTGATGGATGGATGGACGGATGGAAGAATGGATTGATGGATGGCTGGAGGAAGAATGGATGATTGATGGAAGGGGGATGGATGGATGGAAGACTGATGGATGGAGATGGTGGACAGGATGGATGATTGATAAGATGGAGGAAGACTTTTGATGGATGGATGGATGGATGTCTGGAAGAAAGGTGGATTATGGATGGATGGAAGATGGATGGATGGATGCTGGATGGATGGAAGAATGGAAGGATGGATGGATGGTTGATGGCTTGGAGCTGGAGAAATGGATGTGATGATGGATGGATGGAAGTATGGATGTATGTAAGAATTGGAATGAAGATGGATGGATGGATGGATGGATGGATGGATGGATGGATGGATGTATGGATTTGACGACGGACGAACAAATTTTATGGAAGTTAATGGGGACCATGAACTGAATTTTGTTTTTTGGGTGAACTGTCCATTTAAGTGCAGTTAATGCCACACTATGAAGAATATTTAAAGCTGCAGTCCGTAACTTTTGGCGCTCTAGCAGTTAATAAACAGAACTGCGTGTGTCTTGCAGAAGGACATTGTAGCCGGAGCTACTTCTCTCTGTTTATGTCTATGGTAAATCACGCAGGTGCTGGGCTAGTCCTCAGCGGTACCTACCCAAACCAGTCTAAATATTCAGAATATAAACACTTATTATAGGTGTACCGTAGTGATTCAGGACAAGCCAAAAACACGGTTTTGGAAAATTGATTCATGGTGTACTCGCTTATTATATAAATGTTGTAAATTTTGAACACAAAAAAGTTACAGACTGCAGCTTTAAATATTTGTAATGGCAAACAAGTGAGAAACTATGAAGATCCGCTGCGTAACATCCTGAATGTGTTGTGTTTATCGTAGCCGCTCGAGGAGAGGGATCCGAATACTCGGCGGCCGTGAGCGTCAAACTGCTGAACGAGCTCAACGCGCTGCGACTGAAGCTGGACGGCACAGAGTCGTCTCTCGTCACGTTCCTGTACATCGCGTTAGGAGAGGACGCACCAGAGGAGTGCGGACACCACATCGCCAGCACACAGGTGACCAACATATGAGTCCGCTGTCCTGACGTTTCATCCTATCCGTCAGATTCTCCTACCAGGGTTTACTACGCATGCGCACATCAATATTGCGTAATTTTTCAACGATAATTACTGTATTTGCATTACTGTAAGGGGTAGGTGTAGACATTATTAAAACACAATCTAATAGGTAGAAAAAATTATTTATGGTTGGTTTCCTGCCGTAGCTGTATCCTTTCAGCCACAACTACGAATAAGTTCAAGTTAAAGTTGAGCTTTATTGTCATTCCGCTACATGTGGGGACATACAGTGGAACGAAATGTCGTGCCTCACAGGACCACGGTGCTACATAAATACAGACATACAACAATGAAGTAAAACAGTATAAACCTATACACAACTAACCTATGGACAGATTTTGACTCTAAATATACTATATACAGAGTTCTGGCATGAAACTCTAGATGGCGCAGTCCGATAGGTCTAACTCAATCTGACCTAATGACATCATTATCACATGGCACAGCTGATTGGTTCTCTCCTGTATCGGTAGCCAATGAGCTCACTGCTCAACATTCAAATAAATAACTAGTGCTTGCCGTAGCAGTTGCAGCTTGTTTCAGAAACCCTCCACCTTCCCCAGCTCCACCTGTATAGATCTGCTACGAGGTGATTCATGTATGCTATATGGGGGTTATTTCATGTATGTTATATGTGCAGCAGCAGTATTTCTTACATGCTCACAGCAGCATGTTGTGGATGTATTGGCAGTATAGCAAGTCTCTCTACTTGTTCTGCCGCAGCAGCAGCAGTGTAGCAGATCTATTCCGCCAAGACCAAATACATTAACATTATCATGTACATTACCATGCCAATCCCTCCGAGAGTTGTCATGACAGAAATATTGTTACCTATACATAAACTAAAAAATACAAACTATGCAAAGAGAAACATTGTAAGTCAAGCAGCTGGCTGGGGAACAATGCAAGATGATACACAATTACTGTATTTGCATTACTGTAAACGGTAGGTTTAGGGTTGGGGTAGACATTAATAAACCATAATTTGACAGGTAGCATTTTTCATTGTCTGTACTACCTACTGTTTTAATGGGAGGTAGCAAAATCTCACAGGGTAGCACAAATCGACAGAACAGCGGCTCAGAAACACTGATCTCCGAGAGTTAGGGTTTAACACCGAGCACTTGTGTGTAGGTCTTTCAGAAGGATTTGCAGACGCTGAAGGCCGAGTTTCAGAGCCTGAGGGACAGCGTTCAGACCGAACTCAAAGACGCCACGGACAGCGATAAAGCTAGATACCTGCGTGCACAGCTGGACCTCATTAACCAGAGACTAGTTCACCTGGAGAACTACAGTTCTGCACACCTGCAGAGGTACTCAATACACAAATATAAAAGCTGGATTTCATTGTAATGATACAATACTGTTCAAAAGTTTGGGGTCGGTAAGATTCTTAATGCAGAAGTCTCTTATGTGTGCCAAGGCTGCATTTATTTGATCAGAAATACAGTAAGAACTGTAATATTGTGAAATATTATAACATAATTATAATTACAATTTCAAATAAGTTTTCTATTTGAATGTATTTATATTTATTATATAATTGCAATTAAAAAAAACATTTGTATTTGAATATATTTTTAGTATAATTATAACTAGGGTCTTTATGCAAGGGGTGGCAAATTTCCGTCACATTTCCCTGAAACTTTCTCCAATCCCTGGAATATTCCACAACAGAAATCCTTGAAAGTTTCAAAATTTCCGGAATTATTTTCCGAATTTATGAAATTTTCCACCTTTTTGGCACCCTAATTTATAACTATAATTCTAATTACAATTTCAAATAACTGTTTCGATTTATTTATTTATTATAATAGATTAACATTTCAAATACTACTTAGTTATCTTAATCATTATATATATAGTTTAAATCTTAGTTTTTTATTTATTATATTCTTATTAGATTTATAATCTTATTTAATTACAATTTAAATGACTTCCTATTTTAATATTTTTTATATATTAAATTATCTAATATATTAATATATGTTATCATATTACAATTACAAATAATAATTACTACCATCTGTTTTCTTTTGAATATATTTATATATATTTAATGACATTACAATTTCAAATTTCTATGTTTTCAGGTTGGAATATATTTTTATATTATTTATTATTATTATAAAAATTTTAAACACTCTTATGAACTGTATGAACATTATGAATGTAATCGTATTGGATGCATCAGATAAAATATCAGCTGCTGTGAAATACACCTATTAAATATTAAAATTCACAGCCGTTCTCTGTGTTTCAGGTTGAATTCACTGAAGTCTCTGCTGAAAGATCTGCTGAAAGCTGAAGATGTGGTGAAGGTTTATGAAGCTCTGCTGACAGAGAAAGAGACGGCGTCGCTCGACCCAGACGAGGTGCACAAATACCATCAAGTGCTTCAGGTAATTATGTTTAGATATTTCTGAAAAACAAGGCAAAAAATACTAAAAATATTTAAATGATTTATTATTTCATGATTTTTAAATGAATTAAGATTAGGGTTGGGTATCGTAAGAAATTTTACGGTTCCGGTTCCAGTTTCATTTAAATGACTATATTATTTTTTCACTATTTCTACTTTCTTGAAATATGTGTTTTGCTGTAACTAGTAAGTAATGTTGAGTCTGTCTAGTCCACAATGAATCACATGTGCTTCAAAGTTGATGTTTTTACACTATCAATAACATTTTGCTTTTCAAGCAGGAATAAGCTGGTTGGCCAAATAGTCCCTTGAGGGCTAAGACACTTGTTCATTTCCCTAAATTAATGAAATATTATATTTCTAACAATGTATACACACACTGCATAAAGCCCGTGTTTTACAAATAATAATGCAGTCAGGAGTTGGTGTGATGCAATGAGTGGTTTCCATATTTTTAAACATTTAAAATGCATGAAAATTAATATTTTCCATCACTTTGTTTATCACTCTTGAAATGACCTGTACACTAAATAATCTAACCCTCATACTTACATAACAATAGCAGTCTATTTATTTAGTGGTCCAAGTTGAAGTCAGTATGTATATTAATGACAATATGGGACAAATATAATGTAATTTAGTGGCGACAGGAGCTGCGCGCTGCTGGTACATGTACAGTCAGACAAAACAACATGCACATTTATCAAAGATGCGAGTGCGCGTACAGTCGTGGAAAAAAAAAAGTGCTCAGTAATTAAAGAGGCAGGGCGGTGTTTCTGTTATTTGGTTTGTGACACCCTTTACGGGAAACGCTGGCGCAAGGCTGCTCACAGCGCTTCGTCACGTCGTCGCATCAGAACCGTTTTCGGAACCGAAACTTAGAAATTGCTCACGGTTCCGGAACTTTTCAAAAAACTGAACTCTCGGTTCCCAACCCTAATTAAGATTATAAAATTGTCATTTTTTAAAAGGAAAAATGAAGAAAACCCGAACGAGTCCTTTGTGTAGAGTCTTTAAGTGCAGTTAACTCTACAATACGACTTAACCTGTACTTTTTCTCCAAACCCAGAGTATGCGCAGTGATTTGGAGCAGAAGCAGGATTTGCTGAATTCACTGCTGGTCGATTTGAATAAGATCCAACAGTATAATGAACAGACGGATCAGGGCCGTTACAGGTGCATCATCAACCTCTCCCAGTACGCCGAGCACGTCAACCAGCTTTCAGACCGGTGGAAACGCATCCAGATACAGATCAACAACAGGTCAGACGCTCCTTCCCCAACAGAACGGCTGGCTTTCCGGCTGTAGGCCTGAATGAACTGACTAACGAGGGTGTTTTCTCAGGCTGGAGGATCTGGACGCTTACCTGCCGCATCTGCAGCGATACCTGCAGTCCAATTCTCGTCTCAGCGGCTGGATCAACGAAACCCAGCGACAGATCGATTCTCAGCAGGCCGTCAAGACCGACGACATCACAGTTTACACACAACTCTTCAACCAACAGAAAGTGAGCCTGGAAAACATGTATTTGAGCAGAGTTGCCTAAAGGAATCCACACAGCCATATGTTTGGTTTAACTGAAGTTTAAGTAGACTTTTGTAATGCTGTTTTCTAATGTGTGCAGGCATTAAACTCTGATATAAAGGCGAAGAGAGAGCTGTTGGAGACGGTGCAGAAAGACGGCGAAACCTGCATAAATGCCATCAAGGTATTCAACCTACAGTTTCCTTTAATGTGCTGTTAGGGGATTTAGTGTAAGTCCCAACCAATGATGACGTATATAGTAATTAAAACACCAAACGATCATAACTTGAGTCGTTTCTGTCTCTGAAACGACTTTTCGGCTTATGTAACCTAGACCATGCCTAATTAACACTTTACAATAAGGTTTCATTTGTTCATGGTAGATAACATAAACAAATGAAAAGTACTTGTAAAACATTTATTAATTTTAGTTCATGTTAATTTGAACATTTACTACATAATACATTATTAAAATCAAAAGGTGTGTCTTTTAACAATGACCAATTGTGTTTTTATTAACTAATGTTAACCAGGTTATTATAGTTAACTAAAACTGAAAATAAAATTTTTATAATTAACCCAAACAATTGGTACCTGAAATAACATTATATATATATATATACTTTTTTTTTTTTTTTTTTTTTTTTTTTTTCAGACTGTTGCAAACATTTTCTTTAGTTGTTAAACTGATATACTAAATACCTAAACTTAAATAAAATGAATAAAAACTATATAGAAAAAAAACACTACAAATGACAAAAAAACAACAAATTACTAAAATTGACTAAATAAAAACAAATTGAAAATAAAACAAAAACTGATCAATATTAACAAAATATATAATGTATCTGAGGGTTTCTAAATAAACTAACATTAACCTAGATTTTTTAAATACTGTAACAAATATATTGCTCATTGTTTGGTGATATTAGTTAATGCATTATTGTAAAGTTTTAAGATAAATATTACAAAACATCACTGTAAAATGTAAACTACAGTACATTATCGCCCAGCTGTGATCTGAACTGCAATTATAAGACAAATAAAAAACAATTTAATATTTATAATATTTTTATGCTTTATAATACGCATCATGACTTTCTGTAAAGCCTTCAAAAGATGTGAAGCCTGTGAAAAGTGCTATACAAACACATATGTAGTCATTGTTTTAGGCTACTGCTGTAGTTTGCAGACTTACTAATATCTAAATTCAGATCTGACAGCGTTTTTAATAATCTGAACTGTGTCTCTGTAGAACTATGAGCTTGAGTTGGCAGTTTACAGTGCTGGACTGGAAACTTTGCTTAACATCCCCATCAAGAGGACTGTGCTGCAGTCACCATCGTCCTACATTTCAGAAGAGGTACACCTACAAACACACACTCTCCCAGTCAACACACAAGCATTGCTGTTACTGCAGTGTTGTTTTATTATAACATAAACATTTTTCACACTTGTCTTTGGCAGGTCCTCTTCTCTAAATGCCACACTACTCTTTAGAACTGCTCACTCCCCTTTCAGTGATTCCTACCACTTCTACTGGCTTCCCCAGAAGACCATGGAAGAACTGAAGGTATATAAAGACACTTCGGTTTTGGCAGAGTGATGCAATCAAGACATTTTTTATAAAATAGTAATATCTTATTTTGTTTAATATTTATTTTATTAATATTTATTTTGTTATAATCATATTCAGTGCTGGGTAGTAGCTGATTACATGTAATCTGGTAATCAGTTTACAAAATTAAGTACCGTATTGACCCGAATATAAGACGACCCCCTTTTGGAAAAAGGCTTTTTTAAAAACCAAATCTTGTTTTTTTCTCAGTAAAAACACATTTTTTGTCTTCAATGATTTTCATATTGCATATTTTTCCTATTTAATTTTTTGTTTTGAAAGTATGGTAAAAACTGGTAAAATGTACTAACAATCACATTTTAAAAATATACAATTTTTTTGATATACCATTAAAAAAAAAAAATGGGTATCCCATCTGAATTAGGACATTTATGCTATCCATCTAATAGTAGCCTACCAAACTCTTATTAACAGTAGAAGTTAAATCTTACTGTAGTCTTCAAATCTGGGTACTGGCTTACGTTTTAAAATCACAAAGAGAGTTTGGTCGCATCAGACTAACGTGACAGTCACGACTCATGCAGCTGTAAGCTTTTCTTTTTCTTTTGTTTTTACTCGCGATATTTACAACACGCATTACATTACGTATTTCACGACACACTGGTTTTATGTGTATTTGGCTCCACCTATTGTTGTGGGTGTATTATTGACATGTCAAAAAGTCTAGACCCTGAATATAAGACGAACGCGTTTTTTCAGATGTATTTCCAAGAGAAAAACATCGTCTTATATTCGGGTCAATACGGTACTTTTTTAATTAGATTACATTACATTTTAAAATACTTGTGATCAGACTATAGTTACTTTTTTGATTACATATTATAACAAATTAAATACATAATCGTTTTTACTAAGTGTTTCATTTAGATTTTGTTGTTTATTTTAATTTTATATTTTATGATTTAATTAATTATAGCTTTTCATTAAACTCACAAACCCCCCGCAGTTCCTTCATGAACCCCAATCTAAGAAACCTTGACGTAATGTAATGTTTAATGCACTTCATGTTGTTAATAACAATGAATGGGAAATGCTTTCTTTTATATAGTTTCTATATTTTCTATGCATTTTTATATTTATATGGTACAATATTATCATATTTAAAAAGTGATAAACGAGTTAAGTCATAAGTAATCTAAAAGTAATCAAAAAGTAGTCTGATTATATTACTTAAAATGTGTAATGTAATAGATTACATTAGTAATTACAGTTTTTGTCATGTAATTTGGAATCAGTAACAGATTGAAATTTGTAAGTAATCTACCCAGAATTGGTCGTATTAATCTATATTTCACAAAGTTTTCATCCAAATTGTGCAGCTGAGCATTTTTAAATTGAATTTTAAATCACAAAATCGCAATTACATTTTCCACCCAAATCATGCAGCCCTACCTAAACCTTCTTCAGTAAACGCAAAAGCCTTAAAATGACCAAGTCTTTAAATGGTTTTAGGACTCAGACAAGTCAACAGACATTTTGGCCAAATGTCAGTGTATGGTTTCATGATGCTAGTTTTTATTCTCAAGGGACTTACCTGCTAAATATATAGTTTTGAAGCACAAAATAATGTATTTTAAAATGTTTTCTGCAGATCCGGAATACCAGGATTGAGCTTCTCGAGGAGGAACTTCAGCAGCTGCGAGATGCTATTAAGGATCACAATGCAACGAATGCCTCTTTGCAGGAAGCTCTTCTGAAATACCAGCAGGAGCTGAATGAATCACAGACACACCTGCTATCTCTGGAAGAGGTGAAGAGGACTGAGACTTTGAAGTGCATGACCACACAAGATAGCCTGGACTCTTCTACCAATCGCCTTCAAGAGTTTACGGATGAAGTACGTCGCCTCAAACTCCAGTTGGACGAAATGGAGAGGAAAAAGAAAGTCGTGGTAGAGCGCTACACATTTTTGCAGGAAGAACATGATGAAACTATGCGCAACATTTTTGCAGGAAGAACATGATGAAACTATGCGCAAGAAACTCAAGGAACTGGAGCAGGCCAGCTGGGCCAAGATGGAGCTGGAAAAGACGGTGTCTGACAGGACCCGAGAGCTGGAGCATCTGCGAAGGGAGTTGGAAGACGAGGCTCGGCGTGTCAAGGAGATGCAGGCAGAGCTGACAAAGGTAAGGCAGGAGCACAACATAGAGACACGAGAGGTGAAACAAACCTACGAGTCTCAAATCCTCGTTACTCAGACCAGCATGCAGAAGCTTTCACAGCAGAAGGAAAGTGATGCTGCTTCCATGAGTCTTGAGTTTGAAAAATTAGAGGGAGAATCTAGGGAGTTAAAAGAGAAACTGCAAAGGCTTCGTATCACCCTCGGCCAGGAGGAAGCCCAGAGGAAGCACCTGGAAGAGGAGGCCCAGAGACTTAGTGCTGTAAGTACAGAGGAAGGCCGAAAGAGGCATGAGCTGGAATCTCAAGTCCAGTTGTTGTCTAGCCAGAAACGTGATGCAGACAACAAAACGAGGGAGGTACAGGAGAGCTCCAGTCGGGCTCTGCAAGAAAAGAGTAGTGAGATCAATCGTCTCACACACTGCCTTGAAGAGGAGCGACGTTTGAAAAGATCTTTAGAGGCTGAGATCAGGCGACTGGAGGGGGAGTTGGTCGACCTCAAAACTAAGAACGAAAACTGTAATGTGGAGTTGGTGCAACTACGCTCTTCCCACCAGGAGTTGAGCCTCATCCGGGTGGAGCTGGAGGCCCATGCTCTTGAGAAGGGCCGGTCTGAACAGACTATTACGCGCCTTCAAGCCCGCATTCAAGAGCTCCAGGAGGAGCTGAAGCGACTGGAAAGTGAGTTGGAGAAGCAGCGGCAAGTGGTGGAAGAGGAGGCCAGCAAGCGCAGGAGAACGGAGGCGCAACTTGAAAAGAGTAGCCAAGCCATGCGGGAGTACACCACTACAATCACCACGCTGCGTAAGAGCCAGGAAGAGACCAATTTTGAGGCCAAGCATGTGGATGAAGAATGCAAGCAGCTAAAGGAGGCCCTAGACCGTGCCTTGAAGGAGCACAAAGTGTCTTCTCAGAGCCTGGCTGCCTTGAAAGCAGAGATGAACACTTTGAAACTACAGCTGACACAAGAACAGAGGCGCGTCCAAGACTCCAACCAGCACTACGAGGCCCTTCATCGCAGAATGGAGGAGAAGACTTGTGCATTAAACATAAGCACTGCTGAAACTGAGCGTCTGCAAAGGCTGAACGAAACTCTGACCAAAGATCGCCTCCGCCTGGAGGAGGAGTTGCGCTCTGTGCGTCTAGAACATGAGGAACTGCTCAAAAACAAAAAGCGTGGAGATCGCGAACTTATTGAGCAAATTGCAGCTTTGCAGAAACAGCTTGAGTCCAGCCAGCGTGCCAGTACAGAGCATGACAGGCTTATGCGACAGCTCTCACGAGAGAGAGAAAAACTGCAAGTGGAGATAGAAAATGTACAAAAACAAGCCAGAGAGGTACTAGGATAACTAGAAACTAGAGTTTAGTAGATTTAGCCAACCGCATGTATCTCTCTCTCTCACGCTGCATGCTGTAAATTGTTACTGTCTTGACATGCAAAATATGTCTCCATAAAAATCTGCCATATTTTTGCATGTCTTAATGTGCATGTTTGACCTATTTCCACACCACACCCTGCAGATTTGCATCTTACACGCCTCTGTAGTTTGTCCTTTGCAAGCTTCCATGCTGCGTGCTTGTTTTACAGCACAACAGCATCCATTGCATACATGATCAACCACATTCAAGACATATCAATCTAACCTCTATTGCTCGTGGCATACTCTGTGACTTTGACACTTTAGAACAGGCATAGCAAACCCTGCACCTGGTGGGCTACTATGCTGGGGTTTAGCTCCAACCCTAATCAAACACACCGATCCAGCTAATCAAGGCGTTCAAGATTACTTGAAAATAACAGGAAAGTGTGTTGGAGTGGGGATGGAACTAAAGTCTGCTGGAAGGTAGTCCCTCCAGGAGCAGGGTTGGCTATAGCCATGTAATTAGCTTGAAAACCAATCAGTTCTTTTTTGTAATCGTCAATGAATGATAAATCATTGCCATACAATAACAAATCATTGTCCTATCTGAAAAATCATGTACAGAATGATCACCTTAAATGATAAAATAATAATCTTCTCTTTGGTCTTTTTGTTGCAGACTTCCTCTGTGATCCAAACATCCCAATATCAGTGCAACAGCCTGCAGCAAGAGCGGGATGACCTCCTCAAGAAAATGGCTGCAATGGAACAGGATATGATGTGCTTGAAAAAGCTGGAAGACGAGCTATCCCGTATCAAACTTTCACTGGAATCGGAACTGCGACTAAAATCACAGCTGCAGGAGGACAATGAGAGGATCAAGCAGGATTTTACCCAATGGAAGACCAAATGCGCGACTCATGAAGAGCAGATTCGAAAGCACAACTCGGAGTGCTCCGGCCAGGAGAGCAAATTTAATTCTGTCAAGGCCGAGATGGAAAGACTGAGGATGCAACTGAAGGAGTCCGAAGAACGCTACAGGCTACTCTTGCAGAACTTGGAACGAGAGAGGGCCGAGATGCAGTCGCTTCGAGACTCGCAGCAGAATGAGTTGCTGAGACTGCAGCGGAAACCAGATGGTGCTACCAAATACACTCAGACAGACCTAACGGACGCCTCCTCGCTGGTCTTCGAAGGTGTCCGCAAGAAGGTCACAGCGCAGCAGCTGCATGACTGTGATGTGATTGACAAGGTGACATTTGAGCAGTTGATGAATGGCCAGCGGACTGTCGAGGACGTATCTGTCGACATCAGGCTCAATCTAAAAGGCACAGGAGCCATTGCGGGGCTGGCAGAAGGACCTAAAGGCAAAATGACCTTCACCGAGGCTAAAAAACTAAAATTGATTTCAGACGAGAGTGGAAACATGTTGCTGGAGGCTCAAGCTGCCACAGGGTACATCATAGATCCCAGAGCAAATGTGAGGATGACTGTTGAGGAGGCTTGTCTGAATGGACTTGTGGATGAAGCTGACAAGAAGCAGCTGTTGACTGCAGAGGCTGCCTGCATTGGGTTCAGGGATCCCAAAACTGGTAAACTCTTGCCAGTAAGCCAAGCCATGAAGAAAGGAATAGTTAACCGAGAAACAGCTCTGCGTCTCCTGCAGGCACAAGAGGCGGCGGGAGGCATCCTTGATCCCATCCTTAGTGTCTATCTTTCCAAAGATACTGCCATGGACCGTGATCTTGTTGATGAGGATCTTTATCAAGCTCTAAATGCCAAACCTGATTGCTATATCGATCCCGACACTGGTCTACCTGCCAGCTACGTTACCCTCAAGAAGCGATGCAAGGCTGACCTCAGTACTAGCTTGCTTCTGCTTCCAGCTGCAGAGAAACCCATGACTGTACAGGGACTGCGCCATGAAGTTAGCGTGTCAGATCTGGTGGATGCGAAATTGCTGCAACCTTCGGATGTATATCATCTGAGAGAGGGAAAGATTACCAGCCAAGATATTGAACACAGGCTTCGGGCTTATCTCCGAGGGTCAACCTGCATTGCTGGGATTTATGATGAGGCCAACGACTGCGCCTTGCCCATCTACCAGGCCATGAAGGAAGGGCTTCTGCGACCAGGCACTACCTTGGAGCTTCTGGAAGCCCAGGCAGCCTCAGGCTTCATTATTGATCCCATCCACAATGAGTACTACACAGTCGAGGAGGCCTGTAAGAAAGGACTGGTGGGTGTGGAGTTCAAAGACAAGCTTCTGTCTGCAGAGAGAGCGGTAACTGGGTACAAAGACCCAGGCACCAACAAGATGATCTCCCTTTTCGAAGCCATCGACCGTGGTCTCATAGAGAAAGGTCATGGCATTCGCCTGCTGGAGGCTCAGATTGCAAGTGGTGGCATTATTGACCCTAAACACAGTCACCGAATTGATGTTGATGTGGCGTACCAAAGGAGCTACTTTGATGAAGAGATGAACCAGATTTTGAAAGATGAAGGAGATGACACAAAAGGTTTCTTCGACCCAAACACAGAGGACAATCTGACCTACCTGCAGCTAAAAAGCCGTTGCATTCCAGATAAGAAGACGGGACTAGTGCTTCTGCCCCTTTACGATAAGAAAAAGATGCAGCAGAAAAACTCCTCAAGGAAGAGACGAGTATTGATTGTTGATCCTGAAAGTAATAAAGAGATGACGGTGCGTGAAGCCTACGAGAAGAAACTCATAGACTACGAAACCTTTTTGGAATTGTCTCAGCAAGAATGTGAGTGGGAAGAAACAGTCATCACTGCCCCAGATGGCTCGACCAGTACAGCTATAATGGACATGCAAACAGGCATTAAATACGACTTGAAAGAACTGCTAGCTAAGGGAGTGATTGACCAAGATGTCCTTGATAAGTATCGCTCAGGAAATCTCACCCTTACAGAGCTTGCAGATATGATCACCAACAAAACAAAGACTCTCAGCAAACCGCTCAGCTCCTCTGTCGCCTCATCATCTTTCACATCCCAGACGAAAATGAAAAGCCCGATAATTAAAACTGAAACTGTTAAAACAGTCGAGAGTATCTCCACTCAAGGAACCATTCAAGATCCATTCTCAACAAACAGTGCCAAGCATATTTCCAGCATGTCAATCAAACTGACCCCATTAGTGGAAACGATTGAGGAACAGAATCCAGTTGGAGCAGTTTTTGACACAGAGAAGCTGGAGAAGATCAGCATATGTGACGCTCTGAAGCGAGGAATCATTGATTCCATCACAGCGCAACGACTCCTGGAGGCTCAGGCTTGCACCGGAGGGATTGTGAGCCCTGAAAACGGTCGCCGTATTTCTATTCAAGAAGCAACCCGACTTGGTGTCCTTGATGACGAAATGGCCAACAGGATAAAACCTGCCCAGAAAGCGTATATTGGTTTCGAAGACGTGAAAACCAAGCGTAAGATGTCAGCCGCCGAGGCTGTCAAGGAAAAATGGCTGCCGTACGAAGCTGGCCAGCGCTTCCTCGAATTCCAGTATTTAACCGGCGGGCTGTTCGACCCAGAGCTTGGATGCAGACGTTCGCTCGAGGAGGCTTTGCAGCTCGGCTGGCTGGACATGAGAGCGGCTCAGAGGCTCCAGGATACGCGTCACCACCCCAAGACCCTCACCTGCCCCAAGTCCAAGCTGAGGATATCCTACAAGGAGGCTCTGGAAGGTTGCATGACCGAGGAGAACACGGGTGTATGCATGCTTCCCGCCTCCACGGTTTCATCCCGTGGCATCAGCAGCCCTTACAACCTCTCGAATCCAGGATCTGCCTCAGGCTCTCGAAGCGGATCCCGTAGGGGCAGCGTAGACTACAGCTTATCCCCCTCTTCATCTTCCAGATACAGCAGCTTTAGCTACAGCAGAACCTCGTTCAGCTCCAGATCGCTCTCTTAAACAATCATTCTGTACTGTGCAATGTTATATAACACAATTCATTAAGTTCCATCAAAGTATCTTTAAGATAACAATATGAGAAGATCAGTAACACTGTGGAAATGTGGATGGTGTGCTAAACGAATCAGCATTTTTTTAACCGCCTTGTTTGGAAAACTAAAGAACCAGTAGCGTTTAGTGTTCCTTAAATCTATATCGAATGTATTAATACAAAAAAAATACACTTTTAATTTTGCCTGCTTATTCACATTATGGGGGTTTATCTGCTTTTGAATTTTATTAAACAGATGAAAGTTGTTTATAACACTAGATTTTAGGTAAAGATGTAACTTTCTTGATTTGTTTTTACACTAATACTGTTGAATTGCTGTAGTTTTTCTGAAAGTTTCAGTGCCTTCACTTTACCTTTGTACTAGCCTGCATTACTTTGTTGATCTTTAACACTGTGTCTGACATTTTTCTTACGGTTTTATTGCTCAAATAAAGAAAAACCTCATTAAATGTATGACTCATATGAAGAATTATTACTACGGTTTGATTTTATGTATAAAATGTTATATTTAGGAGTTAAAGCGGAGTTATTTCATGCCTAAAACAATCTAATCCAGGCCTGATTTCACAATATTTACTTTTGAACTTCAAAATTGAACATTAATACTTTTAATTCCATTCAGTCTTATTAGTGATTACAACCAAAGATTTAAGTGCATGTTAAAGCAGAAATAAGGATCCTGTATTATGAAGATGTGAAGCTATTTCACAAGTACTAACATCATATATTATTATTATTATTATTTGTATGATTATTATTCAAAACAATAAATGATAACAAAAAGTGTTTACTAGCACCCTGGCTGACCTCTGCTAACCAGCTCCAAGCTAACAAAAGACTATTGTTACAATAAGTAACCCTATTCAAGATCCTCTCATAACCACTCAGTAGTTATTTAACTGGTATTACTTACCATTTTTGAAATGCTGCAGTTGCCAATATTAATTGAAATATTGGCTAGTTAGATCTTTTCAAATAATGAATCAAAGTAAAGGGCTAAAGGGCGTTCACTTTAAGATTTAACATTACTGTCTATGAGCTGAATAAATAATCTGACATCAGCGATGTTTGTACTTTGCATTGAAAAACAATGTAGTTATTAATTATGTCAACAACAAAAAAGTAGAACCAGTTAATATGAAGATCTAAAAATATTTTCCTAGCCTGCAGACTTCTAACAAAATCATTGAAAACTCAAGGGTAAGTGTTGTTTTGTTGTGTATGGATGCGTGTGCTGTCATATAACATCAATCACGTGCTGCTATGGTTGTATTCACGTAGCAAAAAATAACTATGTGACTTTAAAAAGGGCGATCTGAATGCATTGGCATCAATTAGGTTAGTGTTAATAAATAACAATTTGTCCCTCATATCTCTTTGCCGCCTTGAAGAATCCTTAGGGTATAAATTCCGGGAAGCCAATGAAACACACATATCAAAATGATATTCTCAGATACTGTCACATTTTTCATAGAAATACAGACATAAATATATATAGGGCGATTGTCCACGGAGTGGTTTCACCCTCTACCACTTAGGATAGAAATGACTACACATATAGCAATCTTTGGCAAGAAAACAGTGTTTTGTATACAAAAATGTGACCACTTACGAAAAACATGTACAAGATATTAGGATAGACTTGTGAAGGATGCTGGAGCACCGCCTCACAGTTCGCACTAACAATCCTGTGTGATACGAACCGGTGTTGTAGTCCTATCATTCATCTCCTTATGGGGTTGGACATTGAAACTCGAAGCAACTAATGTATACAGTGTGCACATGCCTGTCGCCGTCGAATATGATAATATACAGGTAAAATCGCCAACCAGACGGAGAGAGAGAACGATAGAGGGAGTGAGAGGGAGAGGGGAAAAAAGGAGGGGGTGAGGCATATCTGGAACATTCTCTTAAGACAGAGAGTGTTTTCTAACAGTTTTCCCGGAAGAGATGTATTTTAAAAATAGCATAACTATGTAGCTAAGTATAACAATATGTAGGTCTCACAAATGTTTGAGCAGTCATGAATTTAATTCAGATTTTGAATGCATTATGAGGGTTAAGAAAGCAAATGCATTTGTCCAATCTTGTTGGAGCGGACAGAGTTATTATGTATTTATTTTTTTTATTATTGAACTTACAAAATTCAACAGCGAGTTCTTCACACATTTCTCATATTTACTTTTACACGTCGTAAGTACAAATCGAGACCATTTTAATAAAATAAAAAATTAATAATAATAAAAAATAATCAAATAAAATAAACTCAATCACACCTATTTTAATAAAAATTCATAATGGCCAGAGAACAGTTCTTGTTGGCTTTATGATTATCTGTGGTGAAACTTTATATGCGTCGTAAGTCAGCGTTAAAGACTAAGCTTTTAGATTATGTCTGTGGGAGCCAAACGTGGTGCGCCTGCGCTGGCCTACTCGTGCGTGCAGAAGTAAAGGCCCACACGAGTACGTGAGTCCTTTCCGTACACGTCACTTCGGCGTGGGTCGCTGCGGACTGGCAGACAGCCAAAGCGTTTACAGTGACGCACACATCTGCAGGGGTTTTCAATTTAATAATTGAAGCTATAATTCCGGCATGTAATGTATTGGGATATGGATTGCAGGTAACAAGCTTTTGATTGAGGTAACAATAGGTTTGAAAGAGTACTCACTACAGGCTGAGGAAACCCGCGAGGTCGTGCGGCGGGGATACGTGGAGGAAAAAAAATAAACACGGTCAGGTTTTTTCAAATATTAAACTAAATGGTTTAATACATAAACTTACTGGTTGTAGGCGGGGTGTGTGGTGTTTTGAGAATGTTAGCGATTTTAGAATAATGCGAACTGTATCAGGAGAGTGGTGTACATTCTAAGTATTACTATGGGTTATATATAACTGAATAAAGTGTAAATCATGCTGATATTATACTTTTAGTCTGTTAGTATAGTTACGCGGATAGAATACCGCGGGTTATTGCGACGGTGGGAATGTGTCAAATCACATAGTGTGCAGTTAAATGATCTGGATACCAATTTTGTTGTTTTTAAATTAAACATGTTGGCCCTGATCTGATCTATCATTAGTGAGGTGTATTTAATACAGTCGTATGGTAAGTGTATACGATAAGCTTAAGTGCCAGTGCTAAATTACGTTGTGATTCAGTGCGCTGTTTGAGCACGGCCCGAACGTAGTGCTAAAGTTGCCAAATCAAATTTGTTAACAGAAACGGCGGGGGCTAAATTTGTTGCTAGGTTTCTGTTTTGGAAGAAAAAGGTGCTAGTGTGGTGCTGAAAAGTTTCATAAAGTTGTAGCAACACAATTGGCGTGAAAGTGGTGGCCAACACGTGGTGGTTCTTTGAACTTCTGGAACGGTTGTGCTTGTGTCCATTATATAATATGGTTTGAAATTTAATGGTATGTAATGCACCAAGAGTTCCTGATAACCACACCAGATTCCTGGTGTTTGCGCACTGGGAAACTGGAGTAAGTGGTGCCTAAAGCTCATAGTCTAGATTCTGTGATAAGAAAGCACCCCGTACACACTAACTGAAAGTGAACGGTATTGTATTACTCGATCATTACATAAACTGTCATTAACATGAGTTTAGGTACTGATAATAAAACAGGGAAAATCAAACCTTGCGGAGTATGTACATCTTTGAAAATCAATATGCACTGATTCTTAATTTTTATTGTTTAGGAAGCTTATTATCCCTTTGGGATTAATTCAGACTTCGTGGTGCGTCACATATACAACACTTAACACACACATACATATATTTAAAATACACCAAATACATAAAAGATCTTAAACCACTAATGTTAAATGGTAAACAAAGAAAAAATGTCACTAATAAATCATCTAATAACTAGCTTTATTAACATAAAACGTATTGGCGAAATGGCAGCCCAAAGTACATTTTACCTGTGGTTGAAGTTTGAACAGTGTGCTAAATGTGGACCTTAGACCGTCGGCCCACGTGGGCTCCACTCAAACGTCAAATCATAGGGTCAAGTTGTGTGCAGCTCCTCCCTAGGAATTTATGTGCCATCCTCATGAGTCACTGTGCGGGTTCACTATGAAAATGTCGACTTCGCACGGGAACACACCGTGTAAAGTTTTGTGAGCACAAGCCCTTAACAATACCTTGCAAACGATTTTTGTTCTTTGTGTGACAGTTAAGACAAACCAAATCTGATGTGTTTAATTCCGGTTATTTTAAGCTACAAAAGTTATAATAGGGAAGAGCAGGTGGTGATGTGTTGCGCCTTGCTTTTGTTCATGGCCTCATATTTGCAATCTGACGTATTTCGATATATTGCACAGCCCTATGGTAAAGTGTCATCAGCAGTATGGGTAAATCATGGTGTTTTCTGTTGCAGATGGCTGATGATCCTCAGAGAAATTTCCGCTCGGCCTATTATGAGAAAGTGGGTTTCAGAGGAGTGGAGGAGAAGAAATCGCTGGAGATCCTGCTGAAGGACAATCCGCTGGGTAAGAGCCGTCACAGAGGTTTATTCAGGTGTTCAAATATTCCTTCTACAGACTCACCGTTGTTCGTTTTCAAATGCATTTATGTATTTATTCACTTATTAATAAAAATCACAGGTATTGTATCCTTTTGTCTTATTTATCTTTAGGGGTGGTGGGCCGTATAATGGGCGGTGAGGGATGTGATTGTCATGCGCATTTTGTTAGTAATGCCAGTTCTGTAATCAGCAGGAAATCATCAGTCGGGCCGGGGGTGGGGCTGGTGTGGGGCGTCGTGGTGGTGGGGGAGCAGGGGGGGGGGTGACCTGTGGTGGTGGGGTAACTACGGCATGGGCGAAGGTTGTGCCGATAATGAGGACTTTTCCGGCTCCGGTTTAATCGCGTGGACAAACACACGTTATCAACGCGGAAAGGAGGCGGTTCCGGCGGGAACGTTGATATCCTCGCTTTCCTTCGCTTGTTGAAAATATCTTGTAAACTCACGGCGTGCGCATTGGACTTTGCACAAATAATATCAAGTAGCGCAATTCGGGTTCAAAGCGGTTAGTTTGTTTTAATTTTCCCTCTTTTCCTCGCTTTCCTGCGCTTTTAAATAGCTTAAAAGCACCGTGCGCATTTTAGTTTCACTTTTGAATTAGCGGCAGTTCGGCGTCAATTGCTTGAATGCAACAACAAAATACAACGTCAAACTCACTTTAGCATATATATATATAAAACATAGAACTTTTTTTAACAAAACAAATAAAAATACACCATGCTAAAGGGCAGGCTATGCCTATAATATAATATAACAAATAACTTACATAAAGTTTAAAAAGGTATACAAAACTGGAAATGAGTAAACATGACAGTGGCAAAAAGTATTTAGTCACCAACCATTGTCAAGTTCCCCACATAAAAGATGAGAGAGCCTGTACTTTTCACATAGGTATACCTCAACTATGAGAGACAAAATGAGAAGAAAAAATCCAGAAAATCACATTATAGGACTTTTAAAGAATTAATTAGTAAATTCCTCAGTAAAATAAGTATTCGGTCACCTACAAACAATCAAGATTTCTGGCCCTCACAGACCAAAATGATAACTTCTATACTTCTTTAAAGAGGGCGGCCGTGCTGGATCCTCCACTGGTTACCTGTATTGCGATAAGCAATCTGTTTGAACTCGTTATCATATACACAGACACCTGTCCCAACAACCTCCAACAGATGCACAACTTCCAACTCCACCATGGCAAGAACCAAAGAGCTGTCAAGGACACGCCGAACAGAAATTTGAAGAGCCGTGCAACCAGTACTGGGAAAGACCTGATCTGAACAAGATAGCGTAAAGACAGCTTGATGTGAATCCATCGACCTTATAGTAGCAAGTTAGGGTTATTAGAAAATGGAAGACCTACAAGACCACTGATAATCTCCCTCGTTATGGGGCTCCACGCAAGATCTCACCCCAAAATGTCAAAATGATCACAAGAACTGTGAGCAAAATCCCAGAACCACACGGGGGGACATAGTGAATGACCTGCAGAGAGCTGGGGAGCAACAAGGTACCAGGCACAGGCGTAGCAGCGGATCAGTAACACACTGCGCCGCCAGGGACCTGCACTTCAAATCCTGCAGTGCCAGACGTGTCCCCCCTGCTTAAGCCAGTACATGTCCGATGCGCGGTCAGGAAGTTGTGTGCGTAATACGAGCATGGGAAATTTGGATGATCCAGAAGAGGTTTGGGAGAATGTCATATGGTCAGATGACACCAAAATAGAACTTTTTGGTAAAAACTCAACTTGTCGTGTTTTGGAGGAGAAAGAATGCTTAGGGTGTGGCATCCAAACTCGGTGTACAAGGGGGCCTGTACCTACTGGTGGTAAGCATGGGGGTGGAGAACACAGGCTTGTGGGGCTGTGTGGTTTCTGCAAAGGTGCGGCGGGGGGGGGGGGGGGACTGGGGACGAGTGATCCGTGTAAACGAAAGAATGAATGTATCGTGAGATTTTGAGTGAAACCTCCTTCCATCAGCAAGGGCATTGAAGATGAAACGTGGCTGGGTCTGGTTCGGCATGACATGATCCCAAACCCCCAAAGTTCCGGGTCGGGGCGGTGGGCACGAAGGAGTGCTTCGTATAGAAGCCATTTCAAGGGGTGTGGCCTGGAGTGTGCGTGTGTCCAGGTCTCCAGGTGTCTCACCCCATAGAAATGCTTTGTAGTTAAGTTTGAAAACACCGTGATGTGCGCGCAGACCCAGCCCCAAACATACTAAGCGTAACATACACAGGAGAATCTGCATGAGGAATTGGCCAAACATCAAACACATCAACGGGTGTTTGGGAAAACCATGTGAAGGACTTCCGAGAAACGTTTTGAGACCAATCATGTCATTGCCAAACAGACGTGTATAAAATCACAAATAATTGAGATTGACTTTTGTTATGTGGACGCGGGTCAAATGACCTTATTAGTCCACACCATATGGGGAAAAAAAAGAAAAGTGTTTGCAAATAAATTCGTTTAAAACTCCTACAATATGTATTTTGTTGGTTATGTTTTATTGTCTCAGTATGTGTCAATCGTGCTATCTAAAAATATGAGGTAATAACCTAGGATGAAAAAATTACGCTCTCTCATCTTTTTAATTTGGAGAACTTGCACAATTGGTGGCTGCCTAAATACTTTTTTCCCACGAATGTAATAGAATATATAGACCAAGAGGAATAAAGTCGTCAAAAGTAGGAACGTTTATTAGCAAAACGAATATAAAGCTTGGAGGCACGGCTACACCTTGCTGTCAAATAAATAAATAATACAGTTTAAATAGTGAAAAATCACAAACATTGTGAACCAATGTACAGAGAAAACTATGTTTAAAAAACTTCCACATTCCCTCTATCTTCGTCTGTTCGTCGCCGGTGCGCATCGTTCTCGTGCGGTTCGTGCAGCACTCACCCTCAGGTCGTAGGGCTGGTGCGTGCCGCTCCGGCGGCTTCGGGTGTCGTGGCGTGGTCGCATCGGCCTCACTGAAAACTTCTCGTCTGGGTGCTCGCCTCATCTTCTCAGTCTGTCGTCGCCGTCGCGGTCGGTATCGCGTAGGCTGTCCTCCCTCACAATTACTTCTCTTGGCTGTCTCAACTGCCTCACTCATTGTCTCGGACTTATCTCGCCCACTCTTGCGGTCGTCTGTCCCTCGCTCACTCTGTCTGTCGTCTGTGCGTCTCCGTCACACTGTCTCTTCTGGTGTCCTCTCGCAAAAAATACACTCTTCTCGTAAACTGTCCACGCCTACACTCTTCTCGTCTGTCTCTCCTCACTCTTCTCGTCTGTCTCGCCTCACCCTTCTCGTCTGTCTCTCCTCACTCTTTCGGTACAGGTCTCACCTCCTCAATCTTCTCGTGCTGTCTCAGCTGCACTCTCTCTGACTTCAGCTGGGGCGGGCCGCACTCTTCTCGTCTGTCATACTCGCCTCACTCGTCTCTTCTTGTCTCGCCTCTGCTCTTCTACGGTCTGTCTCTCCTTGGAAGGGGGCGCGTCTTCTCGTCTTCAGCTCGATCGCTCTCCCGTCGGTCCCTCACCCCTCGCTCTTCTCGTCGGTCTCGCCTCGCTCTTCTCGTCGGTCTCGCCGCGCTCTTCTCGTCTGTCTCGCCTCGCTCTTCTCGTCTGTCAGCTCGACTCACTCTTCTCGTCGGTCTCACCTCACTCTTCTCGTCGGTCTCACCTCACTCTTCTCGTCGGTCTCACCTCACTCTTCTCGTCGGTCTCACCTCACTCTTCTTGTCTGTCAGCTCGACTCATTCTTCTTGTCAGTCAGCTCGACTCACTTTCCTCACTGGGTAAATGAAATCTGATCTGTGATGCGACTGTCCGTTCGGCACGCTGCATTGAGCATCCGCATTCAGTTTTTAATTGTAGTGTCTGTTCCTTTACTGAACTAAATGATTTTTATTTCTATAAAATATCAAAACGACGGTGGGGGTCGGTGACGCGGTAGGCATGTGACGTAACCGATGTTGCGGCTTAACACTGGTATCACCGTCAGCACCGTCTATCGCGGCAAGCCTACTACACTACCCCGTAGTTCACTGACAAGTTACGCAAAAAAAGAATCGCAGAACAATTTTATTGCGCGATTATGAAATCGTTCGGTAAAGCTAGATGACAGCGTGGGTATGCGTTGCGCTCTCTTGAAGCGTCACGGCTCTGTGAAGTAAATGCTGCTCCATCTGAAAATGTGAAAATACCACATTTAATAAAATATTTTTACTCCAAACTCACTTCATATTGTCAGTCGAGTGTTTGAAATAAATCTTTCTTTGAGATGATGTGGCTTCTTACACAGATTAAGGCATGCAACATATTTCATAGTATGTAAGCAGTGATAAAGGCATTGCATTATAAATATACTATATAATAAGAGCTCAGATAAACCGTATATTGCCATAGTCGTGTGTTTATTCGTCACGTTGAATCAATGAAAGCAGTTGAATCTTCTGTTTATTCAGCAACTGCTATAGGGATTTCCTGGATTTCTTCTGCGGGCGTATTTATAGTTTCTGCGCGAGAGCGCCCTCTGGCCTTTGGTTGGAGATTTACTGCTGATCACGGAACTGTGCTTCACTGAAAGATACGCGTGACAATCGCAGCTTTTGTCGAATCGCGATCTCGATTCCATTCCGATTTATCGTGCTTTTCTTTACATTTAATGTTGGTTTTAAGTGTTTTGGTAACGATTTTTACAAAGTTGTCCTCTGAACCTTTAATAATAACATTTATTAAATTTTCTGCATTTTAATGTTGGTTTAAGAGTTCATTTCATAATGTTTTTTTTTGATGTACTAAAATAACAGTGACTTGTTTTTAAATTTTTTCTTATAATAATCATAATATAAAATAATTGTCTCTTAGTATTATTATTATTGCTTTGTTAATTTATTATACATTTTTAAGTTGGTGTCAGTAATCATTCAATAGATTTGTTACTTCACACAATCAATTTTATAATATAATAATAATTATTATTAGTATTGTTGTTGTTATAATAAATAACAAATTTGTACATTTAGCCACAACATAAATCAATATTATTTTATTGTTGTGTGTATCAATAATCATGGCAGAAGCAGATTTTTTGTCTTGTTGTTATTTCTTTAATAGTCACACTCTTATAATAATAATAATAATAATTATATATTAATAATATATTTATATTATTATTATTATTATATATTATTATTATTATACTATTGTTATTATTTTTATTGTTGATCCAAAGTCGGTACATAAAGTTTAAACACTACACTATTTTTCCCTCAGTAAATATATTTCTAAGGGTTCTGTTGCATTGAAATGTTCACCAGATGATCCTGTAACACACCAATTAACCCATTACCTCCAAAGAGACACAACAATTAAGTTCAGAACTTAGTTTCATGTGTAATAGAAGGTTGGAAGGACCTCGGGAAAAAGTATTGACACACTCGTGAAGACAGGGGGTGCAAGAATCATGGAGCAAACAGGGCCAAGACACACCATCAGAAATCTATCGAGTAATTACATAAAGCATCCTATTACATCCAATTAATCTAATTAAATTAGCTGGTTCACAGTCCAACACCTACTTACTAGGATGATGAAGATGACACAGGGTGGGGACATTATAATATATATATATATATCTCATAATATACAGTGGGTATGGAAAGTATTTAGACCCCCTTAAATTTTTTACTCTTTGTTGTATTGCAGCCATTTGTTAAAATCATTTGTTAATTTTTTTTTCTCATTAATGTACACCCAGCACCCCATATTGACCGAAAAACACAGAATTGTTGACATTTTGCAGATTTATTAAAAAAGAAAAACTGAATATCACATGGTCCTAAGTATTCAGAACCTTTGCTCAGTATTTAATAGAAGCACCCTTTTGATCTAATACATCCATGAGTCTTTTTGGGAAAGATGCACAAGTTTTTCACACCTGATTTGGGGATCCTCTGCCATTCCTCCTTGCAGATCCTCTCCAGATCTGTCAGATTGGATGGTAAACGTTGGTGGACAGCCATATTTAGGTCTCTCCAGAGATGCTCACTTGGTTTAGTCAGGGGGGCACTAGCTTACCCTAATAACAGAAAAAAAAAAAAAAAAGGTCACACAGGGAAATCCACAGAGTTTGTGTGAAGCCACTCCTTCTTTTTTAGCTGTGGACTTAGAAAAGGTCATGGCTTGTGGCAAAGGTAAAACCTTCGCCCAGTCGTGAGGTCCTGCCACGCTGGAGACGGATTTTCGCGAGGCATCCCTGACTTGGCTGCATTCCTCTTATCCCGCGCTTGCAGACCCAGTCGTCCCAATGTCCCTAGCATCGTGAACCACAGGGGGGGGCCCAGTAGGGGGGGGGGGGGGGGGCGTGCATGGGATTCGTGCCACCCGACGCCATGCGTCACTGTTGGGACTGTATTGGACAGTATAATACGTTAGAAGTTGCCTGTTTTTTCCTCCACACATCCGCTCTTAGGAAGTGATGAGCCAAAAAGTTCTATCTTGTCTCACAGACCAAGAAGGGGTGGCTTATTAATCTCACCATCCTCACAACTACTACAGGGCTTTCCTGTTAACTTTGCCGCTGGGAGGAGGGGAGCTATCCCGTCGTGGGTCGCGCTCTGCGGGCGAGTAAAAACAAAAGAAACACCCGAACTGGTGGGGCATAAAAGCAGTTGTATTGTTTGTCGCGTTCCGTCGGGAGGGCTTTCTCCCATTCGCCGCATATACAATCTCTGGAGCTCAGCCAAAGTGATTTTTGGGTTCTTTTTTACCTCTCTCACCAAGGTTCTTCTTCCCCGATAGCTCAGTTTGGCCGGGCGGCCAGCTCTAGGAAGGGGTCTGGTCGTCCCAAACGTCTTCCATTTAAGGATTAGGGAGGCCACTGTGCGCTTAGGAACCTTAAGTGCAGCAGAAAAATTTTTTGTAACCTTGGCCAGATCTGTGCCTTGCCACAATTCTGTGGTCTGGCTGGCGGGTGTTCCGGCAGTAATTCGCTTTGACCTCTGATTCGCATGGTTGTCTCTGAGCTCTTCAGGCATGCACTGTGAGCTGTAAGGTCTTATATAGACAGGTTTGTGGCTTTCCTAATCAAGTCCAATCAAAATAATCAAACACAGCTGGACTCAAATGAAATTGTAGAACCATCTCAAGGATGTGGTGCAAGCGGTCAAATGGGGGGAGGGCCGGCAACCTGATTAAATATATGAGGTTCACAGCAAAGGGTCTGAATACTTAGGACAGTGATAGTGTTCAGTTTTCTTTTAATAAATTTGCAAAAATTGTCACATTCGTGTTGTTCATCTGGGCGTCAATATGGGGTGCTGTGTGTACATTATTAATGAGGAAAAAAATTAACTTAACTTAAATGATTTTAGCAAATGGTTTCAATATAACAAAGAGTGAAAAATTTAGGGGTCTGAATACTTTCCGTACCCAACTGTATATATATATAACTTATTATTATTATATACAGTACTATTTATTTTTCATCTTTGTTTATGTCTAACTGTGAAATGCTATGTATCTCTCAGTTGAGAATAAATGGCTGTGATATAAACTCGGAGACGATCAGTGTTTCTCTCGCTCCTTCAGTCAGTTTTGCTGCTGTTGTTTTCAGATGTGGAGAAGTTGAGCACCTTCAGTCAGAGGTTTCCTCTGCCCTCCATGTACCGGATACACGTGTGGAAAGTCCTGCTGGGTGAGAACATGAATTATCATTCACATACAGTGGTGGCCAAAATTATTAGGACAGTAGTATTTCCAGCAGCTAAAAATGGTTTTAAGTCAGTTAATTCAATTTTTGCTGTAGTGTGTCAGTAGGAAAAACAAGTTTACATTTCCAAACATTCATTTAGCCATTAATTGTAATAATGCAGTGAGATTTGTGTGCTGCACACAGAGATGTGATCAGATCATCATCATCAGTCTGTCTGGAGTGACATGAAGAAACAGAACACACTGAGACAGACTCAATCCAGAAGAACTGACGCTTCAAGAAACCTCCTGCAAAGCTACAGTGCTGTGAAAGTTTTAGGCACTTGTGTAAAAATGCTGTAAAATGAGGATGCTGTAAAAAAAGAATGTCATAAATAGATTTTTTCTTAATCCATTAACTTCTATTAACTAGATTAAATCAACATTTGGTGTGAGCATATTTTGTGTTTAAAGCAGCTTTTGCCCTCGGTGCACTTGAGCAGTTTCTCAGGAGCTTTGCAGGAGGTCTCTTGAAGCATCTTGGAGACACAGTTCTTCTGGATTGAGTCTGTCTCAGTGTGTTCTGTTTCTTCATGCCTCCAGACAGACTGGTGATGATCAGATCAGATCTCTGTGTGCAGCACTAACATATATCTCACTGCGTTATTACAATTAATGGCTAAATGAATGTTTGGAAATGTAAACTGATATTTCCTGCTGACACACTACAGCAAAAGAGAGAAATAACTGACTTAAAACCATTTATAGCTGCTGGAAATACTAGTGTCCTAATCATTTTGGCCACCGCTGTATGTAATATAACACATTAGCTACGTTTCCATCCAAAGATTCAAATTTAACTTATGCGCAAAACTGGAATATCGCACAAAACATTTGCGAATAAAGCACTGTTTCCATCCAATTAGTCAAAGAGAACAAAATCATCACTTCCTGATAAACGGGCACTATATATCACTAAGAAAACTAGAAGAAGCCCTGACTGTTATAATTTGATATACAGTGGGTACGGAAAGTATTCAGACCCCCTTACATTTTTCACGCTTTGTTATATTGCAGCCATTTTCTAAAATCATTTCAGTTAATTTTTTTTCCCTCCATTACTGTACACACATCACCCCATATTGACAGAAAAACACAGAATTGTTACATTTTTGCAGATTTATTAAAAAGAAAAAACTGAAATATCACATGCTCCTAAGTATTCAGACCCTTTGCTCAGTATTTAGTAGAAGCACCCTTTTGATTTAATACAGCCATGAGTCTTTTTGGGAAGATGCAACAAGTTTTTCACACCTGGATTTTGGGATCCTCTGCAGTCCTCCTGCAGATCCTCTCCAGTTCTGTCGGTTGGATGGTAAACGTTGGTGGACAGCCATTTTTAGGTCTCTCCAGAGATGCTCAATTGGGTTTAAGTCAGGGCTCTGGCTGGGCCATTCAAGAACAGTCACAGATTTGTTGTGAAGCCACTCCTTCGTTATTTTAGCTGTGGTCTTACGGTCATTGTCTTGTTGGAAGGTAAACCCTTCGACCCAGTCTGAGGTCCTGAGCACTCTGGATAAGGTTTTCGTCCAGGATATCCCTGTAATTGGCCGCATTCATCTTTCCCTCGATGCAACCAGTCGTCCTGTCCCTGCAGCTGAAAAACACCCCCACAGCATGATGATGCTGCCACCACCATGCTTCACTGTGTGGACTGTATTGGACAGGTGATGAGCAGGTGCCTGGTTTTCCTCCACACATTCCGCTTAGAATTAAGGCCAAAAAGTTCTATCTTGGTCATCAGACCAGAGAATCTTATTTCTTAGTTTTTTTAGCAAACTCCATGCGGGCTTTCGTGTGTTTTGCACTGAGGAGAGGCTTCCGTCGGCCACTCTGCCATAAAGCCCCAACTAGTGGAGGGCTGCAGTGATGGTTGACTTCTACAACTTTCTCCCATCTCCCGACTGCTTCTCTGGAGCTCAGCCACAGTGATCTTTGGTTTCTTCTTTACCTCTCTCACCAAAGCTCTTCTCCCCCGATAGCTCATTTTGGCCGGATGGCCAGCTCTAGGAAGGGTTCTGGTCATCCCAAACGCTTCCATTTAAGGATTATGGAGACCACTGTGCTCTTAGCAACCCCCTTAAGTGCTGCAGAATTTTTTTTGTAACCTTGGCCAGATCTGTGCCTTTGCCACAATTCTGTCTCTGAGCTCTACAGGCAGTTCCTTTGACCTCATGATTACTCATTTGCTCTGACTTGCACTGTGAGCTGTAAGGTCTTATATTGACAGGTGTGTGGCTTTCCTAATCAATCCAATCAGTATAATCAAACACAGCTGGACTCAAATGAAGGTGTAGAACCATCTCAAGGATGAACAGAAGAAATGGACAGCACATGAGTTAAATATATGAGAGTCACAGCAAAGGGTCTGAATACTTAGGACATGTGATATTTCAGTTTTTCTTTTTTAATAAATCTGCAAAAAATGTCAATAATTCTGTGTTTTTCTTTCAATATGGGGTGTTGTGTGTACATTAATGAGGAAAAAAAATGAACTTAAATGATTTTAGCAAATGGCTTCAATATAACAAAGAGTGAAAAATTTAAGGGGGTCTGAATACTTTCCGTACCCACTGTATGATAAATGCCTTGCGCCTCAAGAGCAGACGAAACACAATAAATGTGGTCAATGCTTTCGGAGGCAGATGCCTGCTGCTTGGGAACAATTATACAGAAATACTTTGACGACAGACTTGGCTCAGGCATTTCAGAATGACCATAACATTTTAGATGCTGTGCAACGAGATCAGTCCGCTGGTTAGTCAAGTTATCCCGTCTCATAGCGCAAAGTCACATGACTTTTCCTTCCGTGCGCTGGTGGAATATTTTGATATTTGTGACCCTGGAGCACAAAACCAGTCATAAGGGTCAATTTTTTGAAATTGAGATGTATACATCATCTGAAAGCTGAATAAATAAGCTTTCCATTGATGTCCAAAACGTTTTTTTAATGCGCATTTTTAGAATTTATGCACGTCTTGGTGTTTCCATCCAGCGTTTTTTTTTAATGCGATATTCCAAAATGCGCATACAAACACGTGGATGGAGACATTGCGAGTGTCTGTAGATCAGGCTGGTGAAGCCCGCTGTCCCTTCGTCTGCAGGTATCCTGCCGCCTCACAGTGATTCTCACGCTCTGGTGTCTCGCTATCGTCTCGAGCAGTTTGAGGACGTCAGCGGCGCTCTGACAGCCATGCGCTTCATCCACGCATCCACCCCGGCGACGGAGCTCTACCTGCGCATGTACCAGCTGGAGAGCCGACAGCTTCCCCGCAGGAGCGAGCTCAGGCCGCCGGTGAGGAGCGGAGAGGTTTGTGGGTAATCAGTACCTCAGGCTTGACCTCAAGTCAAGTCACCATTATTTATGTGAGACCTTGGAGAATAAAACCAGTCATAAGGGTCAATTTTTTTAATTTTTTATTTATGCATCATCTGAAATCTGAACAAAATCTTCCTTTTGGGGAAAAAAAATGTCTGGTTTGTTAGGATCGGACAATATTTGGCTGAGATACAACTATTTGAAAATCTGGAATCTAAGGGTGCAAATTTTTGAGAAAATCATCTTTAAAGTTGTTCCAATGAAGTTCTTAGCAATGCATAATACTAATCAAAATTAAGTTTTGATATATTTACAGTAGGAAGTTTACAAAATATCTTCATGGAACATGATCTTTACTTAATATCCTAATGATTTTTGGCATAAAAGAAAAATGTATAATTGTGACCCATACAATGTATTGTTGGCTATTGCTACAAAAACACCCGTGCTACTTAAGACTAGTTTTGTGGTCCAAGGTCACATATATACAGTGGGTATAGTTACTTTAGTCATTTATCAGACGCTTTTGGAAGCAGGCAAAATCAACACAAGAGCATGATATGCAGTGCTATAAACAATTCTCAGTTAGCCTACCCATACATAGCAGGTCTTTTTTAATTATATAATTAATAAAAAGAAAACAGATAGAATAGAGAAGCTAGTGTTAGAGGCCTTTTTTGCATTTGTTAATTATAGAATAAATTAAAAGAAAACAAATAGATAGAGAAGCTAGTATTAGTTTTTTTTTTAAAGAAAACAAGCAGTTCGTAAATGAATAGAGTGCAAGTCTGAAAGGGGCAAGTATTTTTTTTTAAAGAATAGAATCAGAATAGAGAGTGCTAGAGTTAGAGGAGATGGAATAATAAAGATGGAAGAGATGTGTTTTTTACCGATTCTCAATATATATACATTTTATTATAGACAGTATATTTGTAATACATTGTATGGGTCAAAATTATTTTTTTCTTTTATGCCAAAAATCATTAGGATATTAAGTTAAGATCATGTTCCATGACGATATTTTTTAAATTTCCTACTGGTAAATATTTCAAAACTAATTTTTGATTAGTAATATGCATTGCTAAGAACTTTCATTTGGACAAATTTAAGATGATTTTCTCAATATTTAGATTTTTTTGCACCCTCAGATTCCAGATTTTCAAATAGATGTATCTCGACCAAATATTGTCCTATCCTAACAAACCATACATCAATGGAAAGCTAATGATGTATACATTTTATACATTGTTCTAAACATGAGCCGTGTCTAAAAGGTAAAGATGGAGGTGTCTACAGTTTATAGTAACATCTTCAGTATTTCTCAGAGGTCGGGTTTCACGTATAACTCGTGCTTCAGATAGCGTTATCCAGAGAAACATGTGTCACTGATAAACCCCTGTGATGTTTGTACTGTATCCTCATGGCTCAGGTTTGATGGTTTTCTTCCAGGACGACGAGGATGAAAACTTCCTGGCTATCGGCAGAGCGATGGAGGAGATCGTCGATGACCCGGTCGACTGCTATTGGCTCATCAGGTGTTTCGTCAACCAGTTCAAGCTCAAGTTTGGAGACTCCATCCCTCACCTGGTACACCTTAACCTGCTAAAGGAACAGCTAACAAAGATTTCAATATTATTGATTAATCATTTATTTTTTACACTATGATAAATAATAATGTATTATTATTATGAGTGTTTAACATTTTTAGTGTTAAATAACCTTGCAGATATATAACCACAGAAAAATAAGTAACACTTATTATTACTTTTGTAATGTTGTTGTTATATAATTTTTTGAATGATTATTAATGTTGATTTATTTAAGTGTTCAATCATTTTACTTATTTTTTTAAACACTATAATACATACTAACAGTGATTGTGTAATATTAATTAATTTAATTACTATTACTGTTATTATTTTTTATGCTTTTTAAAATTTTGGTTCAGGAGTTCATAAGCATGCAAAATGCATATTTAATTTTTAAAAAAACATGTATATAGAGTTATTCTCAATACATGTTTTTTGTATGATTTTTAACTTAAGTGTTTTACTTTTAACACTATAATGAATAATAACAGTTATAATTATTAATATTTGTTTTTATGCATTTTCAATTTTGGTTTAAGTCTTTAACAACCACCCAGATCAAGTTTTTGTCCTTTTTGACACTTTAATAATAAGTTATTATTATTATTTTGTATGATTTTGTAAAATGTTGGTTTAAGTGTTCAGTACCCATCCAGAACATTTTTTTTCTCTCCTTTTACCACCCAGATCAAGTTTTTGTCCTTTTTGACACTTTAATAATAAGTTATTATTATTATTTTGTATGATTTTGTAAAATGTTGGTTTAAGTGTTCAGTACCCATCCAGAACATTTTTTTTCTCTCCTTTTTGACACTGTAAAAAGTAATAACTGTTGTTGCTATTATTTGTATTAATTTTTTCTATACAGTGGGCAAAAAAGTATTTAGTCAGCCACAATTTGTGCAAGTTCTCCACTTAAAAAGATGAGAGAGGCCTGTAATTTCATCATAGGTATACCTCAACTATGAGGGACAAAATGAGAAAAAAAAATCCAGAAAAAAACATTGTAGGATTTTTAAAGAATTAATTGGTAAAATCCTCGGTAAAATAAGTATTTGGTCACCTACAAACAAGCAAGATTCTGGCTCTCACAGACCTGTAACTTCTTCTTTAAGAGGCTCCTCTGTCCTCCACTCGTTACCTGTATTAATGGCATCTGTTTGAACTCGTATCAGTATAAAAGACACCTGTCCACAAACAGTCACACTCCAAACTCCACCAATGGCCAAGACCAAAGAGCTGTCAAAAGGACACCAGAAACAAAATTGTAGACCTTCACCAGGCTGGGAAGACTGAATCTGCTATAGGTAAGCAGCTTGGTGTGAAGAATCAACTGTGGGAGCAATTATTAGAAAATGGAAGACATACAAGACCACTGATAATCTCCCTCGATCTGGGGCTCCACGCAAGATCTCACCCCGTGGGGTCAAAATGATCACAAGAACTGTGAGCAAAAATCCCAGAACCACACGGGGGGACCTAGTGAATGACCTGCAGAGAGCTGGGACCAAAGTAACAAGGCTACCATCAGTAACACACTGCGCCGCAGGGACTCAAATCCTGCAGTGCAAGACGTGTCCCCCTGCTTAAGCCAGTACATGTCCAGGCCCGTCTGAAGTTTGCTAGAGAGCATTTGGATGATCCAGAAGAGGATTGGGAGAATGTCATATGGTCAGATGAAACCAAAATAGAACTTTTGGTAAAAACTCAACTTGTCGTGTTTGGAGGAGAAAGAATGCTGAGTTGCATCCAAAGAACACCATACATACTGTGAAGCATGGGGGTGGAAACATCATGCTTTGGGGCTGTTTTTCTGCAAAGGGACCAGGACGACTGATCCGTGTAAACGAAAGAATGAATGGGTCCATGTATCGTGAGATTTTGAGTGAAAACCGCCTTCCATCAGCAAGGGCATTGAAGATAAACGTGGCTGGGTCTTTCAGCATGACATGATCCCAAACACACCGCCCGGGCAACGAAGGAGTGGCTCCGTAAGAAGCATTTCAAGATCCTGTAGTGGCCTAGCCAGTCTCCAGATCTCAACAACATAGAAAATCTTTGGAGGGAGTTGAAAATCTGTGTTGCCCAGCGATAGCCCCAAAACATTTACTGCTCTAGAGGAGATCTGCATGAGGAATGGGCCAAAATACCAGCAACAGTGTGTGAAAAACCTTGTGAAGACTTACAGAAAACGTTTGACCTCTGTTATTGCCAACAAAGGGTATATAACAAAAGTATTGAGATGAAATTTTGTTATTGACCAAATATTATTTTCCACCATAATTTGCAAATAAATTTTTAAAAATCCTACAATGTGATTTTCTGGATTTTTTTCTCATTTGTTCTCTCATAGGTGAGGTATACCTATGATGAAAATTACAACCCTCTCTCATCTTTTTAAGTGGGAGAACTTGCACAATGGTGGCTGACTAAATACTTTTTTCCCCACTGTATATATATTTATTTATTTATGATTTAATTTTAGTACAAGTGGTATTTTTTCGTTTTTGACAATTAAATAAAATATATTTTTATTTTCATTTTTATGATTTTTAATGTTTAAGTGTTTAATCATTTTACTTGTTTTCCTTTTAACACCAGATTTTTTTTTTGACACATTATTGAATAATAACACCAGTTATTATTATTATTTTATTACATTTACTCACCCTCACGTCATTCCAAGTTCATATATAGAGCTCGAAAACTAACAGAAACACCACAAAAATAGTCCACGTTTCATTTTTCCGTCTTGTGCAGCGGCTCATTGATGTAAAGTTACTCTGATTTGTTTTGAATTGTGTTTCAGCCGAAGAGTTTGGAGCACTTCCTGTCTCAAGAGGACGCCGCTCTTCTGGCTCATCTGAAGACGTCTGGAGCTCTGCACTCGCTGCCGTACTGTCTCTGGTTCAGACGCTGCTTTGCTGGCTGTTTACCAGAGTCCAGCCTACAGAGGTCAGGACACAATGAGGTCCACTGCAGTTTACTGATTCCTCTCAAAAATACAGGAAAAATTGTGAAATATTTTTACCATTTCAAATACTGTTTTCTATGTGAGTATCTGTTAAACTGTAATTTATTCCTGTGATGCGCAGCTGTATTTTCAGCATCATTACTCCAGTCTTCAGTGTCACATGATCTTCAGAAATCAGTTATAATATGTGACACTGGAGCACAAAACCTGTCATAAGGGTCAATTTTTTGAATTTGAGATTTATGCATCATATGAAAGCTGAATAAATAATCTTTCCATTGATGTATGGCTTGTTAGGACAATATTTGGGATACAACTATTTGAAAATCTGGAATCTGAGGGTGCAAAAAAATCTAAATATTGAGAAAATCATCTTTAAAGTTGTTCAAATATGAAGTTCTTAGCAATGCATATTACTAATCAAACATTAAGTTTTGATATATTTACGGTAGTAAATGTACAAAATATCTTCATGGAACATGATCTTTACTTAATATCCTAATGATTGGCATAAAAGAAAAATCTATAATTTTGAACCACAAGATGTATTGTTGGCTATTGCTACAAATATACCCCAGCGACTTAACACTGCTTTTGTGCTGCAGGCTCACGTATGCTGATTTATTGCGCAAGAAACATTTCTGATTATTATCATGCTGAAAACAGTTGTGCTGATTAATTTGTGTGTGGATTAATTGATTGTGCTCTTGTGCGATTGGCTGACTGATGGACTGTGCTGGGCTGTGCTGTGATTGGTCGGCAGGGTTTGGGATAAAGTCATCAGCGGCTCCTGTAAGATCCTGGTGTTTGTTGCCGTGGAGATTCTGCTCAGCTATAAGATCATGCTGATGGGAATGAGTGACCCGGATGGAGTTTACAACTTCCTGTCTAATGTGAGCCGCGAACATCACTCTTTCAGTTATATATCATGGCAAAAATGGGTTTGTTTAAAGAAATGTTCTGGGTTCAATACCTGTTCATGAATGTACTTTATTCATCTTTACAGTATGACCCTTTTCAAGTAATTTTTTTTATCTTTTAAAATCCTCCAGTACTCTCGTCCCATAGACTTTCACTAATTATTTTATCATTTAATTGATTCTTCCTCTTCTTCTATCAAACACTGTTTTTTGAGAAACCCTTATTTATATAAAATAACAGTATTTTATTACTATTATTATTAAATGAACTACTGTTTTTTAATTGAGGGACAAATATTTTTTATTTTATTAATTAAATTAAGTAACATCATTATTATATGGCTACCTGTTTTTTTATTGAGCAAGTAATACTTTATTATTTCTAATATTTTATTTTATAATTACTACATGAGATGATTCCATTTTATTTGAACTACTATTTTATATGGAGGAAACAAGGATTATTTTAGTATATTTTATGTATTGTATTAAATACTATGTATTTAATGAAATGCCATTTTTTAAGGAGGAAAATAACTAATGTATGATTTATTTAGGTTATTAATTTTATTAAACAACATTTTATAATTATTATGAGGTAGTTTTTTAAATTGAGGAACAAGGAATTACTTTTTTACATTTTATTTATTATAGTAAAATAAATTTTTTTTATTTATTAAGTTTTTTTTAAATTGAGGAACAGTTAATACATTTTATTTTATTAATCATATTAAATTAACATTTTGCCACAAATGATATTGAATAGATTTTGAATGAATAGAATATTGAACCCAGCAAATGTTCCCAACTTTTTTCTGTAGTTTCCGTGATTTAACATTTAAGTTTTTGATGCACTGACATAAAGCTATAAATGTTGCTAAAGCGCTTCCGATGTCTTGGTCTCTCTGTACAGTTGCCGCAGGAGAACACAGACGCCATCGTCACTAAAGCCATCGATCTGTGGCACAAACACTGCGGCACGCCCATGCACTCTGTGTAATTCATCATTTCTGAGTCTGACATGTGACGGAGACTCAAAGCACTCAGACGTGGACGACAGGAACGTCAGCTGTGTGTGTGGTCGCTCTTTTATTAGGTTGGTTTACATGAGAATCTGCATACATCATTCAGGAGTGACAGTACGGTTCACGACATGCCTCCCGCTCTCTGAGAAACGCTAGCGTCTGGAAACAGAAACACATCAATCATTCAAAACATGACGACGTCTGCTCTTCTAAATGTGTGGTCACCGATTGGCCAAAAATACTGTTATTTTTACACCCTCATGTCGTTCCAAACCTGTTCATATGATTCGTAAGATCAGAAAAAGTGCTTAAAAGTCTAAAAAATCCCTTTAATGAGTCTCAGAAAAAAAATAACATGTAGGTTTGGAACAAATGAGGGTGATAAATAAAGTCTTTTTTTTGGGTGAACTTTTCCTGTAATGCCCTGCCAATGTGTTCAGTATCAAAGTCAGTTAAAAATATTTATAAATAATATATTAACATAAAAACATCCCAGCACACATTACAGTGGTAACACTTTACAATAAGGTCTCATTTCTTTATGAATGAACAGTGTTTAATAAAAATACAGTTGATCATATTCATGATAGTTCACAGTGCATCAAGTAATGTTAACAAGTACAACTTCATTTTAAAAATAGGTTAGTAAATGTTCAAATTTACATTGTAATTGCATTTCAAGGAATTATTATTTTTTATTTGTTATTAATATTACTACATTAGCTATTATTTTTTTTAAATTGAGGAATTAGGTGTTTATTTTTTGTTAAATTTTAATAATATTAACTAAAGTCATTGCTTGTTATTCATAATTTAAAAAAAAAACTTAATGTAGTATAAAATTGTTAATTCACATTTACGAATACATTTCTAAAATGAGATTTTATTTGTTAACATTAATTTGTTAATATTAATAGTTATTAAAATAAAAATGTAAATATTAAATACAACCTTTTTACTAGTACTCTTTGAAAATCAACAAACTTTAATTTATTAGTCTTAGTTTGACGATTTCAAAATTTACAAGTAAAAAAAAGTAATTTATTAGTAATAAATGCAGTAGAATTGTTAGTTCATGTTTTAACTAAGTTAACTAAAGTTGACAAATGGAACCATATTATATATAACTTCATTAGTTAACATGAACTAACAATTCTACTGCATTTATTAGTCTGTTTGTTGATTTCAATATTTAATAGTTAATCAAGTTGTATTAATATGTCATTTTTTAATTTTAATAACTGTATTAATGTTAATGCAATGTTAGCAAATAAAAACGTATTAAAATTGAAAGTTGTATTTGTATAATTAAAATAAAATAATTCCTTTTACCTCATTTAAAGAACAATAGTTCATGTAATAATAATGAAATTATAAAATAATTCCTTGTTGTACACTTACAAAGTTAATTGAATAAATTAAAAAAATTGCATTTGTTCAAATTAAATAATGCACTGTGGACTAACATGAACAATTGTATTATTATTAGCCAAGATTAAATGTTGGCTCGTAGTTCTACATGATGTAAACAAATGAGACCTTACTGTAAATGTTGCTGTTACTATTTCTGTATTATCACTGTGAATAAAATACAAAAAGAAAACGAATGCAACACTGATTATTGTGATTCCCTTCTCTGTTTTGGTTTTTTGGCAACGTGAGGCCCTGTAAAGTGGGTGGGGTTTAAAGGGTCGTCCAATGCTTGATCACATGACAGCTGAGCACCAATGAGACGGAGGAACAAAAACCCAGTTTGAAAACACTCGGCAGGACTCGTGAACAATGAGTCACTCGTAACACCTTATTGCTCTGTCCTGTCGCCCGTCGAGATCTCCTGTGATTGGTCGGTAGTGTGGGCGTGGCAAACGTTGCTTTATTGTTATTGGTTAAAGATGTTCCTGGGTTTTTATGACTTAAAATAGCACAAACAGCAGCCAACATCATGGGTTTGACTCCCAGGGAGTGAATGGATAAAAGTGTCTAGCAGATGCATATAAATGGAAAATAAGCAGGAAATGTGGAATTAAAGGAATAGTTCATCCAAAACTGAATAATTTGCTGAAAATGACACCATCTTCTTCAGATTTGTAGAAATGTGTCACTGCGTCAGTGTCTCAGCAATGGATGCTCTGTTTTTTTTTCTTTTTTTTACAGTGAATGGGTGCCGTCAGAATGAGAGTCCAAACAGCTGATTAAAAAAACATCACAATAATTCACAAGTAAAAGACTCCAGTCCATCAGTTCACATCTGGAGAAGACAAAAGCTGAAACACATTCAGCATTAAGACATTTTAACTTCAAACCATTGCTTCCTGCTAAAATATGAGTCCATAATTCATAAAATGTTTCCTCCATTGAAAAAGTCAATGTTATATGGACTCATATTTTGGCCAAAAGCAAGTTTGAAGTTAAAAACATCTTAATGCTGGATTAGTTTCAGCTTTTGTCTTCTCCAGATGTTAACTGATGGACTCGAGTGCTGTGGATTACTGTGATGTGTTTATCAGCTGTTTGGACTCTCATTTCTGACGGCACCCATTCACTCCAGAAGATCCATTGGTGAGCAAGTGATGTAATGCTAAATTCTGTTTTGATGAAGAAACAAACTCACCTACATCTAGTAGATAGCCTGAGGGTGAGGACATTTCCAGCTAATTTTCCTTTTTGGCTGAACTGTTTCTTCAAAGACAGCGTCTAATAATGTGGTTTGCGCTCATTAGAAAAGTTGTTTCCTTTGTGTTCTCCGTTTTTGAAGACTAAAAGGACTGGAATAATATCAGTTGCAAGTAGAAAATCAACTACATCGTCTGCTGCATTAAAAACCATCGCCTGGAAAAACCAAAAAAAGAGAAATTCATGGCGAAGGGCACGTAATAGATCAGTGTTTGTCAAAATATACAGAAATATGGGCACACTGACAGATCGTCAGCTCGCTGGTAATCCTCCGGGCCGCTGAGAGTCCAGCAGGATCAGCTCAGATCTGCTGCGAGTGATTCCTGATCAAATCCAGCAGCAGAGAGTCTGCTCAGGGTCCATTAGAGATGAACAGCTCCAAACCAGAGAGAGAGAGACGGAGAGAGTTCACTCTACGGCCGATGAAACCTGCAGAGAACACAAGAATGACAACACGGTAAACATGATGCCCAGCCCACAATGCAATGTGCTTCACTTGACCTTATCCTTTAAACCAGAAGAACTTAAAGCTGCTTTTTTTAAGTCATATTTACATTAAATACTGTAGCAATCTAGTGCTTCCAAACAGACTGAGACATCATGTATATGAATGTGACTTTTGTCAATTTTAAAGGTTTATAACATAGTTAAATATTTATAAAAAAAAAAATTACCACTTTATGTCATTTAAAAAAAAAAAAATATTTAAGCAACCCACATGTAGATGTCTTTATGAAAATATATACAATAATTTTTAGATAGTTTAGGGATTTTGAATTGTAAACTGACTCTTATGATTCATCTAGGCTGCATTATTTGATAAAAAAAAACAAGGGAAATGCACAATATTATACAATTTAAAAATAACGATTTCTGTAGTGAAATCTGTTAAAATGTTAATTATTTCTGTGTGATTGTCCAGCTCATTCTCCAGGTCTTCAGTGTACATGATCTTCAGAAATCGTATAATATGTGATCTGCTGCCGAGAAACATTTTGATTTTATCAATGTTTTGACCACAGTTTGCTGCACAATATTTTTGTGGAAACTGTGTTGCATTTTATTTTTCAGGAGAATAAAAAAAAGTTGAAAGAACAGTAGTATTTGAAAGATTAAAGGCATTTATATGTGGAAAAAGATTATGCATTTTACACATTAATGACATCCTTGCTGAATCAATGTATATTAAACAAATTGTAATAGAAGTCATTAAAATTGAAGATAAAATGTAAAACAAAATAAGAAATATATTAACAAATGTTAATCTATATATATATAAAAATTTGGTTTATATTTATTAAATTTTTTTTAATAATAGAGAGAATAAACAGATAGATAGAAACGATCAAGGGTTCATTAGAAATTTATAAAAACACAGACTGAAATTAAAATAATAGCTTATTCTGTATATTTATATTATTAAAAATGCATATTTCAATAAAAAAAATAGCTGGAAATAGACAAAAATGTGTATCAAAAAGCTTGATTTTTATCATGATAGAATCAGCTAATTAATACTGAAGTCTATACACACAAGGAAGCGCACAGAAGCCAGCCAGCCGAGTGTGTCAGATCTGGAGGTGTTTGTTCACCTGGTTAGATGTCGACTGGACTCGTGCACCTCCATCTCTGTGCTTTTGAACTCGTTCAGCTCTTTGCGTATAGCAGCCTGAGAGAGACAAATCACACTAAACTCAGAACCCGTGAAGATCAGCCGTCTGTCCATCTTTAAACAGGACACTGCAAAGATCATATTCTCAGCTAGTATCCTGCTCTTGTTTTCCAGTGAAAACATTTCATCCTTAGAACTAGAAGCATTTTATTTAAGCAAAATCTCTCCTGAATGTAAGTGTGTTTTGCCCAGGGCTGAACCTTTTAGAAAAAAAACATCTAAGTATTTTTTTCCGATAATTGTGATTTTTTTTTTACATTAGCTGTGCTTATTTTGAAAGGCTGCCAATGGTAAAAAAAAAAACATTGTGACTATATGTTAATATTATTACTATTCCACAAAATAAGAAATTACTATTTTAATAATCTTAGTATATTCTAAAGTAAAAAAAAAGAGCTTAAAAAAATAGAGAGGAATATATATATATATTGTATAGTGTGAAAAATTCTAGTAATTATGGACATAATAATTATGATCGATATTAATATAGTAATATAATAATTGTTGTGATTTTCCTTATTAGAAATATGTACTACTTTAAAATACTAATTGTACTGTAAGAAAATTGATTGAAAATTTAAAATAGGAACAGTAATTTTCATATATTATATGTGTGAGCCTGCAGCACAAAGCAGTTGTTAAGTAGCTGGGGGATTTGTAGCAGTAGCCAACAATACATTGTTTGGGTCACAATTATACATTTCTCTTTTTATGCCAAAAATCATTAGGATAATTAAGTAAAGATCATGTTCCATGAAGAATTTTGTAATTACTTCTACTGTAAATATTCATAAACTTAATGTTTGATTAGTAATATGCATTGCTAAGAACTTAATATGGACAACTTTAAAGGAGATTTTCTCAATATTTAGATTTTTGCACCCTCAGATTCCAGATATTCAATTAGTTGTATCTCGGCCAAATATTGTCCTAACAAACAATACATCAATGGAAACTATTTATTCAGCTTTCAGATGATGCATAAATCTCAATTTCCAAAAATGTACCCTTATGACTGCTTTTGTGCTCCAGAGACACATATTCATTTATATACAGGTGCATCTCAATAAATTAGAATGTCGTGGAAAAGTTCATTTATTTCAGTAATTCAACTCAAATTGTGAAACTCGTGTATTAAATAATTCAATGCACACAGACTGAAGTGTTTAAGTCTTTGGTTCTTTTAATTGATGATTTTGGCTCACATTTAAGAAAAACCCACCTATTCACTATCTCAACTAATTAGAATACTCATAAGACCAATAAAAAAAACATTTTTAGTGAATTGTTGGCCTTCTGGAAAGTATGTTCAGGACTGTACAGTAATCAATACTTGGTAGGGCTCCTTTTGCATGAATTACTGCATCAGTGCGGCGTGGCATGGAGGTGATCAGCCTGTGGCACTGCTGAGGTGGTATGGAAGCCCAGGTTGCTTTGATAGCGGCCTTCAGGTCATCTGCATTGTTGGGTCTGGTGTCTCTCATCTTCCTCTTGACAAAACCCCATAGATTCTCTATGGGCTTCAGGTCAGGCGAGTTGCAGGCCAATCAAGCACAGTACACCATTGCGTCATTGAACCAGCTTTTGGTGCTTGTGGCAGTGTGGGCAGGTGCCAAGTCCTGCTGAAAAATGAAATCAGCATCTCCATAAACCTTGACAGCAGAAGGAAGGCCACTGTCAAAGCGACCTGGCTAAATACCACCCGAGCAGTGCCACAGGCTGATTGCCTCCATGCCACGCCGTATTGATGCAGTAATTCATGCAAAAGGAGGACCAACCAAGTATTGAGTACATGTACATACAGTAAATGAACATACTTTCCAGAAGGCAAACAATTCACAAAAAATGTTTTTTTATTGGCCGTATGAAGTATTCTAATTTGTTGAGATAGTAAATTGGTGGGTTTTTGTTAAATGTGAGTCAAAATCATCCCAATTAAAAAGAACCAAAGACTTTAAACTACTTCAGTCTGTGTGCATTGAATTTATTAATACACGAGTTTCACAATTTGAGAATTACTGAAATAAATGAACTTTTCAAAGACATTCTAATTTATTGAGATGCACCTGTAATATAATAGTTATAGATATAACATATGTTTTAAAATGCAATATTCTACTACTTACAATGTAACATTTATGCTTTAATTTTCAAACGTGAAAGCATCAAGTTTTTATTTAGTCAGAGAAGCTCAGGGTGATGGAGATGAACCTTATCAGCAGCAGTGAGTCTGGTCCAGGGTTTGTCCGCGCGCCGGTCGTAATCCTGAGCTTCTGCCACCTCCACATAATCACTGAAGCGGATGAGAATCTTGGCCTCTCTGAGCTCCTCTACGGTGGGCCTCTGACTCAACTGAACACACACACACAGAAACACACTCCTGAAGACGTTGCGTAACTCGCATCTAATGTGTGCCGTGACCCAGAATAGTTGGTTGCTATAGGAACAGAGTCCGGGAAAAGCCAAAAAAGCTCTGGTTTGGGGAAAATCTCCTGCTCTCACCTTCCTGGAGAGCCGTTTCTTCAGCTCGCGCTTCTCCTCCAGTTCCTCCTGTTCGTTCCGCGCTGAACACACAATCAGACACATTCACTCACAACATGAAGCTTTCCTCATTATACTCATACTGGAGTCTGTGAGACGTACGTTTGAGGATGTTCCTCTGCTCCAGCTCTTCTGCTGACGGTCTCTGGCTCAGACGACTGGAGACAGACGATTTAGATCATTTAAAAAGCACACAAACATCCTAACCTGATAATAAAGCAATTTAATCATAATTGAATCACTCAAAAAGACATAGCAAAATTTTGCTGCTCAGTTTGCTTTCATTTCAAGAAGTAAAGCTGTGTAATGAGTGAGTGTGTGTGTGAGTGAGTGAGTGTGTGTGAGTGAGTGAGTGTGAGAAAGAGTCTGAGTGAGTGTGTGAGTGTGTGAGAGAGAGTGTGTGTGTGTGTGTGTGTGTGTGTGTGTGAGTGAGTGAGTGAGTGTGTGTGTGTGTGTGTGTGTGTGTGTGTGTGTGTGTGTGTGAGAGTGAGTGAGTGAGTGTGTGTATGTGTTAGGGTGGTGTGGGGGCGAGTGTGGGTGTGAGTGTGTGGGTGAGAGTGTGTGAGAGAGTGGGGGTGCGGGTGAGGGTGAGGAGTGTGTGTGTGTGTGTTGGGTTGGGTGGGTGGTGAGTGTTTTGTGGAGAGTGTGTGATGTAGACATGTGGGGGCGTGTTTTAGGGTTGTGACGGTGAGGAAATTTTCTTACCGGTTAATCGACGTGTGACAACACAGTAATACCGGTATCTTTTTGTTTTGTTTCTGTATCACCGTTGGGGTGGGAGGGGGGTGTTAGTTCGTTTGAGATTCCCTCTTTTCTTCGCTTTCAAATGGCTTGTAAAAGTGCCATGCGCATTTTACTTTCACTTTCAAATTCGCAGCAATTCGGCTTGATCCCAAATTCAATGAAAAAAAATCAAACCGCGGGGGGGGCGGTGCCGCAGTACGGCAAAGGTGTGTGTGTGAGTGTGTTGTGAGTTGTGTGTGTGTGTGGTGTGTGTGTGTATGGTGAGTGTGTGTGTGTGTGAGTGTGGGGGGTGTGTGTGTGGGTATGTGCGCGTTTTTGTGACAAATGAGGACATAAATTTGTATAATGACAAAGCTATAACATAGGTAATACAAGGAGAAGGTGACTTTTCAGGACATTAACCCATGTCCCCACTTTTCAAAACGCTTATAAACCACACAGAATGGAGTGTATTGAAAATATGAAATAGCAGAAAGTCTCCTGTGAGGGGTAGTTTTAGGGGTAGGGTTGGTGTAGGGCAATATAATATACAGTTTGTACAGTATAAAAACCGTTACGCCTATGGGATGTCCCATCTTTCACAAAAACAAACTTGTGTGTGTTGTCTGTGTGTGTGTGTGTGAGCGAGAGAGAGACAGCGAGAGAGAGCGTTGTTGTGTGTGTCTGGGTGGTGTGTGTGTGTGGTGTGTGGAGCGTGTGTGTGTGTGTGTGTGCCTGTGAGTGTGTGTGTGTGAGAGAGAGAGAGTGTAGTGTGTGTGTGTGAGTTGAGTTGTGTGGTGTGAGAGAAATGCGTTGTGTGTGGGTGTGTGTGAGTGTGTGTGTAGGTGTGTGGGGTGTGTGTGTGGTGGGTGTGGTGTGTGTGTGTGTGGTGTGTGGAGAGTGTGGTGTGAGGTGTGGAGAGGTGAGTGAGCGTGATGGATGGTGTGTGTGTGTGTGTGTGTGTGTGTGTGAGAGTGTGAGTGAGGAGGTGTGTGTGTGTGTGTGTGTGTGTGTGTGTGTGTCTCCTCAACCAGGTGAGTTTGGTTGACGATACTTTGCTGTCTGGATTCCAGCCGCTCCTGGTCGGTCATCATGGGTAGGATGTTTTTATCCTCTAGTTCTCTCTTCGACGGGCGATTGCTCAGTTTGATCGCCAGCGAATCTTTCCGTAAAATCCTTAAAGCAAGAGTACCGCCACACACACACACAGATTAATTCACATAAACACACACATGAGTCACATGCTTTCCCGCCAGATCTCGTACTTGTAAACAGCGAGTCGTCGTCATCCTCCTCTTCCTCGTCGTCTTCCTCGTGCGTGCTCCTCGTGCGTGCTGAAAGGTGTTTTGTGGGGGGTTTGTTTGGGGATTGAGGGGTGTGTGTTGGTTTGGTGCATTGAATCTCTGTTCTCCTTCTCCGCTTCCGTCTCCATCAGGACAGATGCAAACAGCCTGCAGTACAGAGTCACACACACACACACAGTTATTTTAGTATTATTATATACCATTACAGTTTATAATATTTTGAATTAGCTTGTATTTTTATGTTTTCTGTTTTTATTTTAATTTGTTATATTTTATTGCTTTTGTTACGGGTGTCATTTTTCTCCTGTTTTTTAAAGTACTCTGTAGGTTATATTTATTTTTATTTCAGTTTTAGTTTAGTTTGTCATTTTATTTTCAGTTTGTGCTTCAGTTCAGTTTTTAGTGCTTCAACTTAAACTACATGAAGAAATGTTGCCTTAGTTTTTAATAATATTTATATTTGATTTGATTTCAACTTCATTTTAATTAGATAATGAAGCATAACAAAAAATTTAAACTGAAATAAAATATAATAAAACATAAACAAAGCAACATTTCCCATTTTCATTTAATCTGAAGTACTAAAATACCTAAAATATTTAAACAAAACTAATAAACAAAAATTTATAAAAAACTATGCAGACGAACAAAAAACAACAACAAAATACAGAAGTCCTAAAATTAAAAAAATATATCAAAATATTAACAAAAACTATAATAGCATATCAATGATACTAAAATAACACTGTGATAGGAGTAACCCTAACTATGAGCACTAGAAATAGTACTGAAATATTCATATGAAAATGATCTCTTTAAAAATGTATCTAAACACACTGAAACTAGCTTTTTTTAATTCACAAATGGCAGAAATGTTCTGTGAGGATTTGGTTATATTATTAAGTATTTATAATTAGTTACATAAAATAATTAAATAAGTTATATAAAATGTATAGTAAATAGAAGTATGGACGGTAATAGAATTTGAACAGTACAAAAAATTTGAACTAAGATGATGTGGATAATGACAATTTGCATTATTGAACTGAACTGAATCAACAGTGAACTAAACTCAATAATGACACTTTGTCTTCTGTAGAGCTGATTAAAAATAAAAAAATTAATAATTGAAGAATTTTAACAACTGAATAGTTATTCCTGTTTAGTTACTTTGAAGTGCTTTTTGACACAATCTGCATAATACAAGCGCTACAAGAAAAAAATGTGATTTAACTGATTGAATAAAACATAAGAATGAATAAGTAGAGCGCATTTGCCCATTTACATGCGTAAACGTGGTGTGTGTGTTGTGTGTTTTAGGGCTGTCAAAATTAATAATTATTTTGAATATTCGTCGAATTTAAAATAAAAATCAACATTCTTACTTCAAAAAGCGGTGAACATGAATCACATGAAATCGCAACTAAATGCGATGACGATAGTAAGTGGCATGCTTTTTAACTTGTTTTTTTTAGCGTATCCAGCTTGAACCCATATTTGGTTTTTAAACATTATGCACTTTTTTTCACAGATAGTCGTGTTATCTTAGGCTTTGAATATAACGTGCATTAGTAATATTTTGCTCGCTGCGCCCTCTTGTGGCCTAAGGAGAGAAGCAAAAAGCTTTTCCCCCCCAACTGAAATTATCCCTTTTAAATTAGAATATTGATAATATTCAAGTGCAAAAATTCAAAATGAATTTTGACAGCCTAGTGTGGATGTTGTGTGTGTGTGTGAGAGAGAGTGCGGGTGTACCGTTGTTCATTCTGGTGGGGACTTAAACCTGTACACACAGGACTCATGGGGACGCGTGTACCGGTGAGGGACCTTAAATTGAGTTCCCCACGGGTAAACAGCTAATAAATCATACAGAGGGAAGTTTTTTGAAAAAATCTAAAAAGCGAAAGTTTATGTGAGGGGGAGGTTGAGGGGTAGGGTTGGTGTAGGACAATAGAAATATATGTCTGTACAGTATAAAAACCATTACGCCTATGGAGAGTCCCCACAAGGATAGCAAAACCAGAACGTGTGTGTGTGTGTGTGAGTGAGTGTGTGTGTTGTTCAACTCTCGAGTTCTCTGCATGGTGAGCGCGAGTGTTTTGTTGAGCTCCTCTATGATGCGGCTGGGTGGATGCAGTGACAGTGGCAGTGTTGGTACTGGGCGGGTGGGTGTGTGTGTGTGTGTGTGGTGTCGTTGGGCGGCACTGGGACGGCAGGCATTTGAGGGGAAACGAGGGCGCCGGCTCACAGATCATCACTTTCTTTGGAGGCAGAGGCGGCGAGGGCTGCGGGCGACAGTCTGGCAGTGTCTCTGAAGAGAAGAAACCGGCAGGAGTTTAGTTCTCTGAGCTGATGTTTGTGGGAGCGGGTACGAGCGGCACAGGCCTCACCTGTCAGATGGTTGGGGATCCGGCTGTATGGCTTCGGCAGTAAGGCAGGAGGCTGCTTCAGCGACGACGGCCTCACGTGAGTGATGTCAGCGCTGTCGCTAGGCAACGGCACGGGCTTCACAGAGGGCGGGGCTTGAGATGGCTTTGGGACGAGATCCGAGAGACACGCCACAGTTTCTCCAGACGACTGGACCTCTGAGAACGACACTGCAGCACAGGAGACAACGGGCAAACTTATATTTAAAAAAAAAAGAACCATACTGAGCAGCAAATAAGCATATAGAATGATTCTGAAGATCATGTGAAGCTGAAGAACTGGAGGAATGATGAAAATTATAATACATTATATATATATAATCGATCACAAGAAAAACTTGAGTAGTCATTTCACGTTTTAATGTATTTGAATCAAATAAATGCAGCTTGGTGAAATAAGATTCTTGCTAGTAGGTATAAAAAAAGGTATAATTATATTATTAAACCTAAAATTATTGTATTCAGCTTAAGGGTCGAGTTTAACTTGAGGTACAAAAAGAATTCAAATAAAACGAAAAATGATGATAAAAATACAAATAACGATGACAAAGGACAACGAAAATTAAAAACTTAATTCAAAATATTTAATTAAATTATTAATAAATAATATTCTTACCAAAATCCTTTGATCTAAAATATGTACTTGAAGTCTCCCATATATGGTGAAAAACTGTATTAGACATTACATGTAATTTTACGGTAGTATACGTTTTTGGAAGTGAAAAATACCGTATAAATTACCGTGAATAACCGTAAATTGACATTCCCAAAACTCCCTGCATTACATTTCACATTTGATGTTTTTTTGTTGAAATAACATGTTTCTTCTTAGTTTTTCTTATCAGTTTTGTATATTAGGGTTATGTGTTACACCTAATGTTGTTAAATGAATGTTTAATGCATTATTTCAGTTTCACGTGTTGTTACCATGATGGTGTTTAGTGTTTATATGAATGACACTGTGCACCTTCTATATAAGTTATTATTTAAAAGCTGCTTGTGATGGGCTTTGGTTCATAATGTGACTTTCTCATCACCACCAGTTTTTGATGGTTATCAGTGTATTACAAAGCTACAAAACAGATTTCAGTACTTCCATAGGTTGGTATATTAACATTATTTCAGTTAAATGACAATTACGTAGTTAACTGTAAAACAATTTAGAAGTTAGAAAATCCGTACATAAAAAACGCAGTATTGGCTACCGTTATATTTTTACGGAAAAATGCTCGGAGCCAAGCAGCAAGTGTGGTATTTTTTAACTCGTAAAATTTTTGACGGGAAATTTTGTTTGGTATTTTTACATGTAAAAGCGGTCAATAAATAAAATCGAAAAATGGTTTGAGCCCTATTTTCCTACGATAGACTATGGTCATAAAATGGTTGGTTAGTTTGTTGAAAGAAGGTCATTTGGCCTCAACAAGGCTGCATTATTGGATGTATTAAAGCGAATCCATAGCCAGTGTAAAGAACATGTGAAATAGTATTCAAATTTAAAATAGCTGTTTTCTAAGTGAATATCTGTAAACTGTAATGTATTTCTGTGATCAAATCTGAATTTCCAGCATCATTACTCCAGTATTCAGTGTCACATGAGCTTCAGAAATCAGTATAATATGCTGATTTGCTGCTCAAGAAACAATTTTTATTATTATCATTGTTGAAAACAGTTAATATTTTTGTGGAAACTGTGATGCGTTTTTTTTTTTCAGGATTCTTTGATGAGTAGGAAGTCGAAAAGAACAGCATTTATTTGAAATAGAAAGACTTCTGTAGACATGACATAAATGTCTTAACTGACACTTTTGATCAATTTAATGCAACATTGCTAAATAAAAGTATTAATTTCTTTCTCACTTCTTACATTAAAACATTAACAGATCAGTGGCGACCCTCCAAGGAGGCAAGGAAGGCAGTGTCTCCTCAAAAAATTGGATGTCAAAATAATCGATATTACAAAAATAAAGCGCAAATATGACTAAATATGACATTAAAAGTCTAAAAGTCACTCGTTTTTATAAAGTAACACTATCCAACAGCGACACCCGCAGGTAAAGCTACAGCGGAGGCTTGCCTCCCCTGAGCCCAATGACTCTTAACAGGTCCCTAAGGTGCGTGACTTTTTGGGTTGTAAGTTGAGAGATGAATGGGGAAAGTCACGTGAGAGGAGGCAATGCCTCCGTCGTGCTATAATTGGATATGATCGGTTATGATAGAATGTGATTGGTTCGTGTGATAAATCTCTTGTTTTTTGTGCGAGCTCTCGGTCAGAATGAAGCAAATGATGGCGTTATTGACTAATTATAAAGTAAACAACACTCCCGCTTAAATATCACTGCTATGTGTCACGTCAAAATAAAACTTGAAATGGTCTGAAAACATGATGACTGCGTCAGTTTTTAGTGAGCATGCAGCGTGATGAAATGAAAGCTATATCTTTGTGTCTGTGGCAGTGTTTACAGAGCTATTATGACGATGACTCAAAATAAGTTGACTATTAAAAAGAACATCAGTTCACAAATAAAAAAAAAAACGTATTGGTAACTTTTACGAATAAGGGTGGACATGTAGATGTGTTAAATACATTTAGTACAGTAATGTTATTCAGTCTTTGTTTCAGCTTGCCTTAATACACAACATAGGGTACTACTGTTGTTCAGTGTTAGTTCATGTTAGTTCACAGTGCATAAACTAAGGTTAACAAAAAACAACTTTTGATTTTAAATAGTGCAGTAGTAAAGTTTGAAAAATAAGATTAACTAATTAATAATGCTGTAGCCAGTAGAGCTATTGTTGATTGCTGAGCTAATGAAGCCGGTATTGTTAATTATTATGTATGTAATAACATTTATTGTAAAATGTTTCCTAAAAATATTGTTAAAATTGTTTACTGCCTTTAGTAAGTATTTTTGAAATAAAAAAATTTTTAATAAAAAATGCAATAAAACACCACTATGAAACACTATAAATTTTTATCCTAATTATAAAAAATATTTATTTAATTTTTTTATAATTAAATATAAAAAAATTAAATAAAATACAAAATTATTAATATAAAAATACAAAATAGAAGTAGTAGTTGTTCTTCCCTTTTTTAGCAATATTATGTAACCAGAAAAATGTGAAAAGTTAAGTTAACCAGGGCACACACACACCCACACACACCCTACACACACACAACAGTATAATATATTATATATATATTTAGAACATTGTAAAGTAAGATTAAATATAAACATATATATATAGAGAGAGAGAGAGAGTTCTTTTTATTAACAAAAGAGCAGTAAATATTCAATTATATTGAATATTTACTGCTCTTTTTTAATCAAAAGAACTCCCAAACCTTCAAGTGCATCTAGAATATTTTTTGAAACAAACTTATTCATTAACATATAACCACCCTCATTTGCATATCAACACCTACTCCGCATTCAGTACCTTGATCCCAATAAACATCAGTGTGAAATGTCTTAAAGGTACAGTATCAGAAATAGCTTTATGTAGAAGGTGAAAAATGATCAGTAGACACTAAACTACGGCAGTTTTTGGTGAGATTCTAAGTCAAACCGTGCAGAATATGAGAAGTGGACAGTAACGCACCTGTCGCTGTGACGCTGGTGTCTGCAGACTCTGACACTGGACTGATGACCGTCTGTCTGTCCAGATCACTCACACACATGCGGCCGCCGTCGACGCTGACCTCATCTACTGACACACAGATCGAGACGTTCACCCTCACTTATTTATCTTTATCTTATAGTTTGCAATACACCGGTAAAAATTCTCCCCATGATAAGAATGAATCTTCCCGAGATAATAACGATAAAGTCTAGTTGTTGACATATTTCTGTGTGCGACCGTGCAGACCGACATCGTGGAAGGCGGATGTGCAATTGAGGAAGAGTATAACGTTATTGCTAAAGGATGAGCTACTTCTAGAATCTGGAACTGGTTTGGTTAGGGCTGTACAGTGCGACATTTAGTACAGTAGCATGTGTGTGTGCGAATACAGTTTTGCATGTGTATGAGCCTGTTTACAAACCTGTTGGCCAACAAAGAGACCATTTATTGACATGATTTAACTTAACATAGTCGAGAGGAGTTTGAAACTAACTTCTTTTTTGTGACCGACGTTGGTTTTGCATAAACGAAATGCGGCCAGAAAGAAATTCATACTATTGTATAGTATTATATACAGTGATACAGGCTATGTCGAATACCATTGCATTATAAATATACTTTATCCTTATAAAAATACCCAGGAATTCTTTTTAAAAGAAACACATTAAACCAATATTGCGCATGATTGAAAATAGTATGTTTATAGTCGGTTTCCTCAGTTAAAAATTCTCTATCTGCGTTTTATTCAGCTACAGCGATAACTGGATACCTTTGTCCATATTAGGGATTTCCTGGAGCGTCATCAGTGCTATTACTTCTGCGATGCATGTGAAGTTTCTGCGCAAGGGCGCCCTCTGGCTTCCAGTATGAATTAAACAGTCATTACATTAGTGGTACTCCGTAAGGACACACACCTATTGGGGTAAAAATAGGAAAGATAATACGTTTCTCTAAAGAAACAGGATGCACAAGATTCCCTGAATTATCGTCACTGAATCGTTATCGCAATAAATACCAGAAGTTATCGTGATATATTTTTAAGCCCATCCCTAACATTCAGTTCCTGTCTGCTTGAACGGATAAAGTAGAAAAGCTCTTTTCTTACCTTTCTCATACACTTCCTTCAGCACGCCTCTCTTGATGAGCTCTTCTCTGCTCTGACGTGTCGACATCTTCCTCTCTAGCACTGCCAATCATCAACGAAACTGCTTAGAAATGAAAACAGTGCGTCTGCAGGTGGATTGCTGTGCGTGTCTCGTACCTGCAGACGTCTGCTTGAACTTGTCGCTCTTTTTCTTTCTCCATTTCCACGGTTTGAAGAGTCGTCCCAGACTGGCCAGTTTGCTGCGTCTGCGGATCGGAGGCGTGTGCGTCCCGGGAACCAGCGAATCAGAGCGCATCGCCGCCAGACGCTCGGCACCCTCTGCTGAACACACAAAACACACACGGGACGTTTGTAAGCCTGTAAAGCCTGACATATGGGAAACAAAAATAACCTCATTTTTAGAAATAGAACCGTTTACTGACACTATCTAAAACAAAAAGTTTGCATATGTGTTTTATGTTCTAGTACTTTTATGTTCATGTACTAGCTTGCTCTATTATTTTTCTATTCTATCTGTTTTCTTTTTATTATATAATTAAAAAAAACTTGTTATGTGTACTGCGTTAAGCTGAGACTTGTTATACACTCTAAAAAAAATCTGTAAAACAATAGCCGGTATTTTAGTATGGAGATAAATTTGATAAAGTACTATATTTAATACTATATATATATATAGTATATATATATATATATATATATATAAAAAAATTGGAAGAATTGAAGGAATTTGTCCGGTTTAAGTTTTTTTACAGTTGTGTAACAGATTGAATTTTACACTCATTGACCAGCGGTGTTAAGAGTTAAACAGAAATGTCCGTAAAAGTAATGGATAACTGTTGTGTGTAATGGATGGAACAGAGTTACTTTTTTTGTTAATTTTACAGAATTATTAGCACCTTGCATAGTCATTGCTCCTTTTGTTGATTTGTGAATTGCTTCCATTGTGCCGTACTTTGCTATGGATAAACGCGTTGGCATAAATTACTATTCAGTCAAATATTCAGAGACTCAAATATGAACAAAATATGCAAATTGGTGCGGATGCTGATATTTAACGGACACCAAAAGTGAAGAAATTTGATGCTTGTAATAAACATCAATTTTCATATGTTTATAACAGCTAGAGCAGTAATGACATAAAAAGCTCTTAAATAGCAGCGGTGCGCTTATATTCTCCGTAATGTGTTCTCAGTGAGAGGAGAGTGAAATGCTCCAAACATATAATGCAGTGATTGAGAGCTGAAGAAATAAAGGCGCCTCAGAAGATGTGAGATGTTCTGGAGGCTTGTGAAGATCATTCCTCCGCTGAGGAACAGTGAAAGTAAAGCTTCTGGAAGCAAACGCTCCTCAAAAGATAATGAGATCAGATTTAGAGAACTCTAAAACATGATCGTAGAATGGAGAAATCAAGTAAAGCTGAGGGCTTCAGGCAGTAAGGGTTCATCTGGAGATATTACTGACGTTATTCTGACCTTTACTTGATAAAATCAGTCAAGATTTGACCGCAGAAAGACACGTGAAGCGTTTCTACAATTACACTAAAAGAGCTTTTACTGGATAAAAACTCTAAACTATCAATCAGACGACAGAAGACACGAGGGGATTGTGTGACAACAAAGTTTTGATGATTTAGAAGCCTTAGAAATATGGCTTTATATATAAATATATATACCCTATAGGGTTTATATAGGAATAGCAGATGTGTTTTATTGTGCTTTTTAAGAGTAAAACTCAACATCCACATTTATTGCGTGAAAACAGACCTCAAATGTTCATCAAAACATCTCGGGCTGAATGAAAGAAACAACATGAGGGCAACTTTCACTCCTGGGTGAATTATTTCTTTAACAAACCAGTAAATCCAACAGAAAATGTCAACATTTCCAGAAGCTGCAATAAGAGGTACAGTAAAAAGTCAAGGTCTTGAATGAAACCTGAACGGTCATAAATCGAGTAAATGAGCCAAAAGAATTTAAATGGCTTTGAAAGAGAAGAAACTAAGCATTAAAAATGTCACGGCTGAGACCAAATACCTTTAGGATCAAGTAACTGGAAAAACTAACGCAACTTATTCAATAATCTTCAGGAGAAATGACTAAAACAGAATATTTTCGTGTCCTTTCCATTTTGTCTCCGATCACAAGTTTTCCGATCTTTTGTTTTTATTACTTTCTCCATTTGGTAACTTAATAAAATAGGGCAAAGACATATATTAACATTAATTTTCTTAGATGAAGGAACTTCAGAAGGGGGAAGACGACTGTCGCACGCATAAAGTGTAAATTTCTAATCCCATCTTCTCACCCCAGAAGAGTAATCTTCAGATATATTTCACATCACCAGAGCTTTCTGCACACATCTGCTCTCTAATAATCCACTATTCATTTCACAGAGTGACTAATACGGTCCCTTACTGAGTGTAAAGTGTGGAGAAAGCGCTCACTATGAGTCCAAATGCTGTATTACATCAGCAGGAATTATATTTTGGATATTATGTTTTTTACTTGAAAATGATGGCAAGAAAATTAAAGAAAAAGTTACCCAAAAATGAACATTTGCTGAAAAATTCCTCACCCTCAGGCTATCCAAAATGTAGATGAGTAGATTGGAGAAATGTCTCAGCAATGGATGCTCTGCAGTGAATGGGTGCCGTCAGAATGAGAGTCCAAACAGCTGATAAACACATCACAATAACAACGCTTCCTCCAGTGAAAAAGTGCATCTGCTGTTGTCGCTCACATCAAAATCCAGCCACATATTTGTTTAGTTTTGGCTTGTAAACAGTGCAGATTTCTCTCCTGATTCAGACCAGGCCACTTTTTCACTGGAGGAATCCTTTTTCTGGAGGATTATGAACTGTATTAGGCCAATCTTAATGCTGGATTAGTTTCAGCTTTTGTCTTCTCCAGATGTTAACTGATGGACTGGAGTGCTGTGGATTATTGTGATGTTTTTATCAGCTGTTTGGACTCTCATTCTGACGGCACCCATTCACTGCAGAGCATCCATTGCGGAGTCACTGATGCAGTGCTGCATTTCTCCAAATCTGATGAAGAACCTGATGGCCTGAGGGTGTGCACATTTTCAGCATACTTTCATTTTTTAGGTGCACAATGACTTTCAACATGCGGTAGTTAAGCGAATGCCATGAAATTTAAAATAGCTCAATTTAATTCTCCAACAAAAACGACTCTAACTGTATCCGTCTGGTCTAAACAGCACAACAGCTGCTCTGAAATCACTGGAAGCCTCCTCTGGGAAAACGGGAAGCTTTCTGGATCCATCCGCCACCCGAATGTCCGTGGCCCTGGTGTAAAAATAGGCTGGTGCATTAAAACAGGTCAGCAGGTAAAGGAAAGAATGAAGCTTGTTTTTCTGCTGAAGGAGGCTGAACGTTCACTTCAGCTCTACATCTGACCGATGAATGTAGGTCATCAGGTAAAAACTAACAACCGGGACGCAGAACGCATGAATATAAGACAACAAAACGATCAAATTTGGATTTACCAAAAGTTCAATGCCAACATATTAACTCTATTACAGGGTTCATTAAATAATATAATAACATAACAAATCAACAATACTACTGAGCAAAAATTCTACAAATCACAGCAAATAAATATTGCAATAAGCATTAGGGATGTAACGATTAACCACGAGCCGGTTGAAAATCGATTTAAATATGTGACGATTCAAATCGGTTGAGATGCTAAACAAATCTCGATTCAGTTAGGTGTGGGAGTTTATATGAATGTATGTCTGAGGGGAACTTACTCTCTTTTCGATGGTATCTTGCCTCTGTATAATGCATACTAAAGTTCATAAGTGCAGCGCTGCTTTGTTTACAGCGGAAACCAAGAAAACGCTTTAAGCGCCACCTGCTGGCAGAGAGAGAATCTGCGTCTCGTTCAGCTCGTCTGCGGTTTCGGTTTCATGCAGATATTTTTTTATGCATAGTTTCACAAAACTGAAGTCAACACATTCTGTTTTTGCTTCAAATTTCGAAATTATACTATCTAATTTAGATTAAAAACTGCTCGTGTTGCATGTGCGCAGCATCTTTGTTTGGATCATGATTAATTTTAATCTCTAATTTTAAATGGAAAGAGCACAGACAAAGTCTTAGTTTGTTTATATGAGGAGATTTATTTTATTTATTTGATTTGGGGCTTGTTTTAAAAATTAAATTTAGTTTTATTTAGATTTACATTATATTTAAATGTTTTCATTTAGCAGACGCTTTTATCCAAAGCGACTTACAAATGAGAAGCAATCAAAAGAGCAACAATATGCAAGTGCTATATTAGTATATTATTATAGTGTTATATTTCAATTTCACAAAGGAATGTGCAGCATTTTGTCCAAGCAATAATAAAATGAAACATTTAATTTATAATTTGTCTTAAATTAATTTGGCAAAAAATACAAATTTTGACTCGGAATTGTGAGTTGAGTGAATCGTACATCCCCTAAAACAATATATTAACAAACAAAAACTACAAATTATATCATTAATATTTAATTATAAATTAACATAAAATATCTCATATTTATATATAACTTGTGTAATGTAAATATTTATCTATGCTATTTAAACTATCATTTTTATTTTACATAAATGTTATATATAAAACGTATATTTATTGAATATGATGCATCACATCCTGCTGTTCACTGTAAATTAATCTGTGACTCATATTTTTACTTACAAAAACATCATAACTACACTTTAATGTAAAAGTAAAGTACGTGCAATGTCTTAAATGAATATGATAATAATTGTAACTCTTAATTCCAACATACAGTATTTCACAGTGAATAAATATAATTTTTCTCTGTATATGGTCAGGGATTTACATTTTTACATAATTTTTCAATATTGCTACATTGTATACGACACCAAGGTAACACTACAGTATCTACAGTAGTTGCTAACATTACTATTAGTGCAACAAAAAGTGCAATAAATGAACATTCCAATTCTAAATATGAATACGAAACATAAATATTCATACATTTCCAGCCATTACTGAACAATACATTGCATAATACATTTTATTTGCTCGTATTTACATAATATTTTATATAAATATGTTATATTATGCAAAGTAACCCATCTATATTTTGCGTGACCGTACGGTTGATATGTCTGTAAAAGGACATATCATATAGCAAATGGTTATATATATATATAAACAGATGTTTAAAACTATTTTTTGGGTTATGAAGTTTATGAAATGTGTCCCAAGACCTACTAATAAAGATTAAGGAATGTTTATTATTGGAAAAGAACTGGAAAGTTCTCTGGATTTAAATCGAGATTTACCATGGACTGACGGGTCAGCAGGTATATAAAACATAAATTAAAAATGCTTGAGGATATCTGTGAGCCTGGAGCACAGAAGCAGTGTTAAGTCGCTGGGGGATATTTGTAGCAATAGCCAACAATACATTGTAGGGGTCACAGAATTATACATTTCTCTTTTATGCCAAAAATCATTAGGATATTAAGTAAAGATCATGTTCCTTGAAGACATTTTATAAAGGTCCTACCATAAATATATCAAAACTTAATGTTTGATTAGTAATATGCATTGCTAAGAACTTAATTTGAACAACTTTAAAGATGATTTTCTCAATATTTAATTTTTTTTTGTTGTTGCACCCTCAGATTCCAGATTTTCAAATAGTTGTATCTCAGCCAAATATTGTCCAATCCTAACAAACCTTACATCAATGGAAAGCTTATTTATTCAGCTTTCAGCTGATGCATAAATCTCAATTTCAAAAAATGGACCCTTTTGGCAGGTTTTGTACTCCACATTTATCAGACGTCTACTAATAAGAATTTAAAGTTAATTTTTTTTTCATTAGCTCCTATTAGGGGTGAAAGTTAAAGGGTTAAGAATGAACTAGGCCAAGATTATAATAATAATTAATTTTTTTACAGACTGTTTTATTCTCCAGCACCGTTCAGCGCGGCTCTCACTCACCGTCCCGGAGCTCATTCCCGCGGCTGCAGTTGCTGCAGATGTGCTTGATGTGGCCGGAGATCACAAACGGCGTGTTGTTGTTACCGGGGGCGGTGTGCTGCCGCAGTCTGACCAGGTTAAAGGCTCTCCGTCTGCGCGGTTTCTCTGCGGACGACGACGACGATAACGATGAGGAAGATGACGCGTCCTCCCGTAACCGGGATGTGATCCAGCTCCCGTGCGCTCCGGTGAATGCGGGACCCGCCATGGGCTCAGCGGCGGCGTGTCTATCGGTCACACCCCGGGATGGTGCGGATATCGAACGGAAGAGCGAGTTCATGAGCCTCACCGATCATCCCGAGCCGCGCGAACCGGGTGATATCGCGTCTTTAAACCCCTCGTTACCGTTAATTCCTTAACAACGTTCGCGCAAATTCAAGTAATGTTTATCATAAGCGGACGGATGCGCCTCTCGGTAGCATCTCTTCGAATTCACCAACGTGACGCAATGCCGTGAAGTCCACGTAAAAATACGCGGACAGGAATCGACCGTTAACGGCAGCAAATTCGCCGATCTGTGGGAGCTTGTCTTATGAATATTAATTATATTCGTCACTCGGGCCCATCCGATTGGAGGTTGTTGTTAAGTGGGCTTAACCGTGAAGACTTGGCTCATAAATATTAATGACGCAACTTGACTCGAAGGCGCTGTTAAGCGATTCTATGCTGAAGGCTACGCTCATAAATATTAATGACGCAATGTCACGTTCGGCCAATAGGATTTTAACAGAAAAAATTATTTTTGTTTTTAACAATATTTATTTACATTTTATCTTTTCTTATAGCATATGTTTGGCTATCAAGCAGCGTGAGCACGACGCCTTCACCATAGTATTATTTTCGCTGGCCAGGGTTAGGTTACAGAAGCCTGGACTAAAATAAATATAATACCGGTAACCATTTCCCCAAACACCGTCCAAACCTATTGGGAAATGCTGCTTTATTATCTGTAGGGCATAGAAAATTATGTAGATTTAACATATATCCATATATAGCTTCATAAAATCCTACTATAATTAGCGTGTAGATATTTAATAGATAGGTTATGATACCTTTTGACAAATTATTGAACTGTTTAGTCGCCACAGATTCTGCCCTTTAAAAGTACCAGCTGGTAACAACATAGCAGGCCTATTGTTGCAGTAGCATGATTGCTATACCAGTCTTAATAATAATTCATATCAATATTGTACTCCAAGGTAGCCTACAGAGGGCAAAAACAAATAAAAAATTAAAAACTGCAATATATTTTCAAAGATAATAAATATATTTAAATTGTACCAGAAGGTACAAAAAGGGCAAACATGGATTGCTAGCATATGTACAAAATATAACTTGAACACACATTTTTGAAATATATTCTAAAAAGGAAAAATTTAATTGCATTAAAATATGTATGTTTTAATCCAAGGAAAAAATTAATTTACACGTGTCACATTTGAAGAAAAAAACTGGTATATAAGGGGAACACAACATATTTGAATAAAATAGGTATTATACAAGGGTCTATATATATATATATATATACTGTATATACACAATATGTAAAAAAAAAATGAAGTGTTATTAAATCAAAATCTAGTTTTCTTGCCCCTGAAATTGATTGTGAATTTTGCTATATGAAAGTTGAAACTAAATATATTTCCAATTTCAAAAAATGTATTTCATTTAGCTTCACTGTTACAACATATATTTAGCTTTTTTTGTATAATTTTTTGGCCAGAAAAAACATAAATATATATATTTGGCATATGGCAATGCTATGGTACTTGATTTAACCCTAAAAAAAAGAGCAGAATGCTTTAAAAACAGCTAATAAGGAGAAATATTGGGTTAAACGCACAGCATCACAATCGGTCTCTGTTTTAAGATCTGTTGATTTTGCGGTTGCTTCACTAAACTGGCCTCAGAACAGCTGCGGCTCTGAGGAACATGTGCAGATGAAATATTATCCAGGATAAACCGAACCATGACTCGTATGCTGGAATGAATATTCCTTCTCATGCTTTCTATCCTAAAATCTAATTCTGTGTGTGTTTGTGAGAAAACCCACTTCCCAACCCTCCCACCCTGATGATTGTGGCATGGGTGACTTTAATCATATGTTTTTGTGTGTGTGTGTGTGTGTGTGAGAGAGTGTGTGTGTGTGTGTGAGAGAGAGAGAGAAAGAGTGTGTGTGTGAGAGAGTGTGTGTGTTGTGTGTGAGTGTGAGAGAGAGAGTGAGAGTGAGTGTGTGTGTGTGGGTGAGAGAGAGTGGGTGTGTTGTTGTGTGTGTGGGTGTGGTGGTGTGTGAGAGAGTGGTGTGTGTGGTGGTGTCAGTGGTGTGCGAGAGAGTGGGGTGGGTGGTTGTGAGAGAGAGAGGGAGTGGGTGGGTGTGTGCTGTGTGTGATGAGAAGTGTGTTGTGTGTGTGTGTGTGTGGTGCGGAGAGAGTGTGTGGGTGGTGGCGAGAGAGGAGGGAGTGGTTGTGTGTGTGGTGAGAGAGGGTTGTGTGTTTGTGTGTGTGTGTGTGTGAGAGAGAGTGTGTGTGTGTGTGAGAGAGAGAGGGGGAGTGGGGGTGTGTGTGTGTGTGTGTGTGGTGTGGGTGTGAGAGGGTGTGTGTGTGTGTGAGATAGGAGAGAAGAGGAGGTGGGTGGTGTGTGTTGTGAGGAGAGGGTGTGTTGTTTGTGGGTGTTGAGAGAGAGAGGGAGGTGTGGGGTGATGAGAGAGTGTGTGTGGGGGGTGGTGTGGTGGTGGGGAGAGAGGTGTGTGTGTGTGTGGGTGGTGCGAGAGAGAGAGTGGTGTGTTTCACTATATATCGGTGAAAAACGTATTATGGACTTACAGGTATTGCACAGAATTTTCCGGTAGTATATGTTTTTGGAAGTGAAAAAAGACCTGCGTAAAGTTCAAATTGATGTTTTTTATTGAAAGAACTATGGTTATTCTTCGTTTTCTAAGCAGTTTGTATATGAGGGTGTGTGTTACACCTAAGGTTGTCAAGGAGGAGGTGGTTAGTGGTTGGTGAATGACACGTGCACTCTTATACATGTTATATATGGTAGCCAGTGATATAGGAGTACCTTTGAGGTTAAAATGTGACCGGATATATATTGACTAATTACCCAATTCTTATTTGTCCCGGAAAAACTTCAAATAAGATCATTAAAAAGGACACAAGAATGCTACGCAGGTACACGGAGTATTTGGAAGCACAACGCGAATGATGATCAATGAGGATCTGAGAGAGTGGAGCACAACAGTGTTTTTAACTCATCTTCTGCTACAGAAGTCAGCGAGAATAGACACATGTATAATCCATGATGTCATGCAAACGATCCCTAAACACACCCACACAAACACCGACACAACAGCGGGTAATAAATCTGACAGGCTGCAGGCATGGTGTGTGTGTGTGGTGTGTGTGCGCAATTGGACAAATGGAGACATACATTGTATAAGAAAAAGTATAACATAGTAAACAAGGAGAAGGGATTTAGGACCTAGCCCCGTCCCCACTTTTCAAAACGATTACAAAACACAGATGGGAGTGTATGAAAAATCTGAGAATGCAGAAAGTTTTCTGTGAGTGGTAGGTTTAGGTGTAGGGTTGGTGTGGGGCGATAGAAAATACAGTTTGTAGTATAAAAACCATTATGCCTATGGGAGGTCCCCACTTTTCACAAAAACAAAACCGGTGTGTGTGTGTGTGTGGTTTCTCGTGGTGAGAGAGAGGAGAGCGAGCAGAGAGGAGAGTTGTGTGTGTGTGAGTTATACGAGGGTGTGTGTTGTGTGGTCTCAGTGAAAACCTCACAGCAATATCTATAGCTCATTCACACTAGAACACAGCAGCAAAATACTAGTAACACTCAGCGGGCTGTTATTTACTGAAAACTAAAAAACATTTTAATTTGAAAAAAGCTGAAATAAATTACATAGTAGCTGAAAAAAAACTTCAACTTCGAAACTAAACTACGAAAATGAAATAAAATACAACGTGAAATAGAATAGAGTTTCATAGCGTTGGTTTTACATGAAAGCTAAGTTTTACCTACCGAAAGAAATAAATAAAATTAAAAGGAAATGTAAATGAAAATAGAGCAGATAAATAAACGTAAAATAGTTATTCAAAATAAAGAAATAAAAGTTCATTAAATAGAAATCGCGTCACATGATTAAGGACGTACTGTTACGTCACAAACTATTAAAGTAATTGGTTAAAGTGAAATAAAAATATTTTTAAATGAAAAACGTAATTAAAATTTGAAATTGAAATGTCGCTCGCAACTAAAATAAGTAAAATTAAAGTGTAACAAGGACAAACTAAAATCAAAAATTAGCTGATGCAAACAATAGCTAAATATAAGTTTAACTAATTACAGTAACTGAAATGGATTAGAAGATATATATATTAATAGAGATACACACCATACGAAAAATAAATACTATCATAACATGAGAAATAATACTTCAAGGGATAATACACTAAGGCTATTTGCAAATTAAAATGTGTTGAAATGTAAAAAACAAACAACACATCTACAATGAAATAATTCTAGCAATAACGTTTGAATGCAATGGTTTGAAGTTAATTGAGGTTCTGAACATTGAGGAGCATCTAGCATGAATATGCCCGAAAAACAATAATTATGAGAACACCACACACCACACACCACAGAGCACTCTCACACACAACACACCACACACGCACGATAGGACACCACAAACACTCACTCACCGTCACGGACTCACAACACAACACACAAACAAGCACTCTCCGACACACACACATCCAACACGCACTCCACACACCCCCACACTCACTCATCACACAACAACACACAACACACAACCCCCACTCCCTCACACCTCCTCACTCACTCATCACTCACTCCATCACCATCACCACTCCCCCCACCACACTCCTCCAACACACACAACCCACAAACCACAAGCACACACATCAACTCCCTCGTCCTCACCCAATGATCACCACTCAATCACTCAACCCATCACTCACTCACTCACTCACACAACCCCCATTACACTTAATAGATTGACTGTGACATATCATATCATATCATATCACAGATGTCACACACTAGAAAAACATGCACTTACAAAAAAATGAAGTACTAAAACTAAAAATGTGCAGATTTCTCTCCTGATTCAGACCAGGCTACTTTTTCACTGGAGGAAGAGTTATTATTGATTTGAGTTAAAAAGGTATAAGCTGATGGATGTTTTCCTCTTCTCTTCTCCAGATGTTAACTGATGGACTGGAGTGGTGTGGATTATTGTTTTTATCAGCTGTTTGGATTCTCTTTCTGACGGCACCCATTCACTTACAGTGAGACACTGATGCATTGCTACATTTCTCCAAACCTGATGAACACACAAACTCATCTAGAAACAAACTGAACTGCAGGATTTGAGTTCTAATGCACGAGTCCAACAGATGAGTAATAGAGCTCAAATACAGTAGAAATCACCACCTACTTTCATTGCATGGAAAATAAAGCTCATGCATTCTGCCTAAACATCTCCTTTAGTGAATTAATACAGTCATACAGGCTTGGAATCTGAAATATAATGCCACTAATATACAGATCCAGCAGATGAGCTAGTGAGGGCACGTCTTGAGATCTTCAACCTCCTTAAGATGAGTGCATGGAATCGCATGACAGTGTGTGTGTGTGTGTGTGTGTGTGTGTTTCCCCTACACAAACAAACATCTGCATCTCCAAAACACACCTCTGGAGCACTTACACAATCCTGGTACCATGGTCATTTTTAAAGTACTTTGGAGTACCAAGTAAGTACTGTAGTATATGGGTATGTAATCATCCAGAGCCATTGTAATACCATGCTTGATACTTTATCAAAGTGTATTTCCCATAGTATTCTTTGAGTACGGAAAAACTGGGCCATGTTTATATCTTAATCACCGTTCCATGGTAATATCATAGTATTCCCACTAGTACTTTGAATTAAATATGGTCTTATATAGACATGGTAATCATCCAGTCTCATGCAATACCATGTTTTCTTTGAAGTACCTTGGAATAAATACTGTAAATTGCATGGTATATGTCAGTTCACCATGGATGGTATTTTTTGAAGCAGCTTGGAGGAGTGCTATGTAATATAATGGCACATGTACATTCATTACCATATTAAAGTGCATATACCATGTTATTCCTTAAGTACTTTTTGGACACTGTACCATGGTATTCTTCAAGGTACATTGGAATACCATGTAAATTTTACCATGGATATGATAATCATCCAGTACCATGGTATTACCATGTATTTAGACATTTACCATAGTAATACTGGAACTCTTCGAAGTAGCTTGGAGTAAATACTCTAAATAATATGGTACATGTACATGCTATTTTTAGAAGTAGCTTGGAGTGCTATGTAAATATAATGGCATATGTGTATCTGGTACTTTATTAAAGTGCATATACCATGGAGTAAATTCACTAAATATAACATAGTATATAATGCACCATTTTTTATTCTTTCCATATGTATTTTTTGAAATAGCTTGTATGTGCATATATGCAGCTAATCATTTAGTACCACATAAAAATGCATATACCATGGTATTCTTTAAGTACTGTCTTGTCTATGTGTTAGTCACTCAATATTAATATTTTTGACACTAATATTATAAAGCACGTGTTTTAGACATTTGGTACCAGTGTGATATCATGGTATGCTGCTACCATCCAATGATCTTCAGTACCATGGTATATATGACAGTAGCATGGTATTACCACAGTACAGCAGTGAACGCACACACTCACCTGTCTGTAGTGTGTAGGACAGCCTGGTTTCGGTCAGGTACGGTGTGTCGCTCTTGGATCGAGCTCTTCTGATGGGCCGCCGGTCCACATCCTCCAGCTCGGGCGCCGCCGCCGCCATCAGAGCCGCGGGACCCCGGTGCAGCCCCCGGTAACGGCGAGGTACAGTCGCGGAAGAGGGGGAGGGATGGAGACTCCTCCTCACTCCGTTAACCGATCAACCGACACGACACACGCGAGGCAGAAGCGCGCAGACCGTCAGTCGCATCCCGCACTGATGCAGCAGCAGCACACGGATGAACGGAAGCATCCAGAGCGCGTGCAATCCTACTACCGTTACTAACCGGGATGACGCGGAGAGTCTGCACCGATGCGGCGGAGAGCGAACCTCACGCGTTACACACGGCAGATCGCATGCAGATGCAGTAAGCACCGGGGAAAACGGCACCGATGTCCGTGCAGCTGTGACCTCATCACCGGCGCCGAACATTGATCCGGAGCACTTCACCGGTCTACGGTTCCGAGCTGACTCACACTGAACCGGACTCAGATTCACATGGTTTACCATTGCAAACTGGAACACGCGTACAGAAATGTAAAGAGCACATTTTAAATGCAAGCTGAAATTAACAAATCTTTATTTGCAAAAATCATGTTTTTTATTATGTTATCATCTTTTTATCGTGTCAGTTAGCTGTATTTTTTTTTGTAAAGTTATTTTTACTTAATCAAAGTAACCCAACTGCAGTTGAGAGATTTTTTTTGTTTTTAAAAAAATGGAACGAGCAATATATAAAAAAAAACAGATTTTGAAAAAATGTTGTCAAGCATGAACTCTCTAGACACACAACTATATGCGCAAAAGTATGGGGACCCATCTTTTAAGAAGGTTTGACTACTTGTAATTTCTTCTGATATATAGCCAGACAGTTGGACCGGGACATAGGCTAGCCCAAGATACAGATCCCAGGTAAAGACTGGCGCGACGACACGGGCATAGACCACAGGCACCAGATGAGATATCTGCACAAGCTGATCTGCGCAGCCTGGACGAACTGCTGTTCTTTTGGTCAGAGCAGAATGGACCCGAATGAGCCTGGTTTCTACAAGTTTTTTCCCACTTCCTGCTACCGATGGCGTTTTGGTGTCATTGCGGCTGTGCGGTGCTGAGTTGGGGAATCATTTCCAGCGATAAGTTCCAGACATGGCACAGAGGACTATTTAAACTGAACTGAGTGGTAGGGCACAGCAGAATCAATGAGCCTGCTTAAACTTTGAAAAAAATGGGTTTAATCTTGTCATTGCCATTTGGGACATAAGTCGGGAAGGTTATTGGTTCACGTGCTTGACCCAACCTGTATGTGGTAAAAGCGCTTATAAAATTAAAAGGGGGAGCTGACGTTGGGTCCCCTTTGCACCACAATGACTAAGGCCGTGTGGTAAGGCCATGACCGTCAGAATTAAAGCCACTGAGAGCCATTGTGTCCGATGTTGGTCTGCAGAAACTGCATCCAGACTCTCACCAAAACACCCAGGGACTAACCATTCGGCACGTCCTGTTAGCCCACTTCCAAAATGGTGCAACGAAGATGGAAAATACAGTTTTTACCTACCTGCAATTATTTTCCAGCTTGTTGCCACCGTTTTGTAGACCGGCCTTTTTTCTTTTCTAGAGAAGGGGGGATTCCCAATACTGTCTTGTCATCATGGAGATGTAGAACACGTTCCCTTGTTGTTGATGAAGAGTTTCAGGCTCTACGGTATGAAGACAGAGTTCTCCACAGATTCAATCACGAGCATTTCTTTGCAGCTTGCCTACAACCCAGGGCATGTGGGGTAGAATAGAAAAGGGCCGTCAAACCTTGCTGCAGCAAATTACGAAGACCCAATCCCTAAGATCTCTATCTTGCCTCAACATTAAGTATTTTGTAATCCGGAAATAAAGGGTATCCAAAACGTCTACTCCTTTGTTTTATTCCCACGTACCCTTTTGTAAATGCATAGGAATTTACCAACCAGTCGCCTATTGGTACATGCTTAATTTTAGTGGTAGTATTTCTTCCCATTGCTTTATAGGGCCTGACCCAATGCTAGGCCTTAATTGGTAAGTAAGGGGTATTGAGTTGTCAATCCCACTTTTGAAAATCCCCTTGAAAGATATAACGCAAATATCCCTCAGAGGGTAATAATGGAGGTTTGTTTGGAGCGACTAGTTTATTCCGAGAACAACACCGACTTAAACAAGCGCGGTGGGATGGGGTTGGGGCATCTGTTTGTACGACAATTGGCTTGACGTGGGGGGTTTTTGTATTGCGGTCCGTTTTGGTGGGAAATTACGTCTTATGACTCTTAGAAAGTTGCATAGAGATCCATTTGCCCAAAGAGTGTCTGTTCTGCAGGTACTATTTGGCAAACAGTAGTATGCGTAAGGAGGCCATTTCTATAAAGCCATTTTTCACCAGACGTTTCAAAAAATACCAGACCTTTTAAATTATAATTGAAACCCCTTCAGACTACACTCTCTTTAAGTAAATCTCGCAAATATACATTTAATATACTAGATTAAGTAATAAAATGATTGTCGATTTGACAGCACCAAAAAAGATTACATAATGTGTAATGTGTAACATACTAATACGATTACATGCAAAGTCTCCAGTTTGAAAGCCACAGTAGATTTCGATCGTATCTGAATCTGGCATTAATAAACTGATTTAAATGCTTTGCTGTGGGTTTTTTTCCCCACCTGACGTTTCTCCAGTACTCACAGTATTCTTGAAGAACGAATAGTGAAACACATCGAAGCGATTGGAGAGCCCTCCAGTTCCTTATGGATCATACACACAGCTAAAAACACAACCACAGTGACAGGGCGTGGTGTTGTGTGTGTGTGTGTGTGTGTAGAATGTATGTCTGAAAAGGTCCCAGTACCTCAAGTGGCAGCAGCTCCGTGAATGTGTGTGATCTTCACTGAACCCAACACACACACCCTGATCTTCCAACAACCTCCTGCTGTACAACAACCCCACTGACTACACACACAGACACGCACACACATACACACAGACAGACACACACACACATGCACACACACACAAACACACACACAATACACAGAGCCAAACACACATGCAAACACACCACACACAACACAAGACACGCCAACAGTACACACAGACAGTGACACACACAGAAACACAACAAGAAACACAGACAGACAAGCCACACCCACACACAGACCCGCACACACTAAGAACAGGCACACACACAAAACACACACAGACCGGCACACACAACAACACACACACAGAAGGCACCACACACAATTAACCCACATCTCACCACACACAGAGACAGACAGAGAGACCACACAACAGGACACAGACGGCAGGACACAACCACACAACACAAAACACAGACAGGACAAACAAATAAAACCACACAGAAACGCCACACACATACAAAAAGCAGGAACACAAACACACAGACAGACAGACAGCAACCACAACAGACAGACCACAAACACCAGAACGCACACACACAGAGACGGAAAGACAGACACCCACAACAACACATACAGTACACGGACACACACATACCAAGAAAGGCACACACAAACCACCACCGGCACACCCACACACACAGAGGACACACACACAGGACACAGATCCAGCCAGGACACGCCACCACATCAGACAGCACAAACATACAGTCTCCACACACAAACAAACATCACACACACACAGACACACACCCACAGACACACACACACGCACACACATACACAAACACACACACAGACAGGCACACACACACACACACACAACACCAGGAGAGCAGACACGACCGGCCACACACACAGACAAGAAACACATACAGGCACAAAACACACACACATTCACACCACAACACACACACAGACAGACAGGAGGAGGGACACACACAACACACACAGAAAGACAGACAGACACGCAACAACACAGACAAGCACACCCATACAGGCACACACACACACACACACACACACACACACAGCAGAACAGACAGACGGACAGACACCACACACAGACACACACACACGCAACACATTAACCACAGACAGCACCACACACACACACACCAAACACACACAAACACACACACAGGCAAAACAACACAGCACGCACACAATACAGGCACACACACACACACACAACACACAGACAGAGACAAGAGGAGCCCACACACCACACACAGACAGACAGGACATCAAGACATGACGACACACACAGCGACACACACCAAATCACACACGACACACACACAGCACACACAAGACACACACACACACACACACACACACCACACACACAAACAGAGCCAGGACACACAGACAGGCACCACACACACACCAGAGGGACAGCAGACCACGACATCACTCCTACAGGACACCAGACAGACAGACACACACATACACACAATCAATGAGTTATTGCCTTTGGAAAAAAAATCACAGTGTATCTCATCATAATGTAATCCCCCATGACCGTGGAGTTGCAAGCACCATGATACTGTTTACAGTTTTTTTCAACTGCTTACAAACAAAATCTTTACTTTTACAATTTCTGAAACCTGACACTCAAACAGCAGAAGCACACACCAAATCTGCAAAAAGCCATACGCGAATTCTCGGCTCTTTGAACAGTTTTCACTTTCATAAAAAACTTGTTGACAGGAATAGACTATCCGTGCAAAGGTGTTTGCAAATGTTTGCTTTTTAGATGTGTTTGTGATATTTTGAATGCTGTGCTTCGTTTTGCAAGAGATGTGAGGCGTTTTGCATTTTGTGTGTGCAGTTCTTGGAGTTGTGTGTAAAGTTTTGAAAAAAAGAGGCAAAGTTCTAAAAATGTGTGTAAGCAAGGAATGAGGCACTGTTGATGTCAAATGGAACAGAAACATTCCACATAATAGGCGGATTAAAGAAGCTATGTTAGGTAGATTAGACAAGGGTTTATACAGGTACTAAAATAAAATCCATAAAAACAATTACATAATAAAATTACCAAACAGACATTTTTATTACAATAAACGTAACTGTAATAAAATAAACATTAACTAACATTAACTTTAACTTATTTTATTTAATCTAGTCCAACATTCCTCATTTTTATTTAGTTTAAGTATATGAATAACTAAAACTAAAAGAACTTCATTTTATTCAGTTTAGTAGATGAATAAAAGTAAAATTAAATTAAAAGAAATAACTAGAGACATATTTTTAAAAGTTTTATAATAAAAGACATTTAAAAATAAAAACAAACAAAAACAAACTAAAACTTAACTAAACATTAAACGAGACAATGACAAAGTATAATAAAGCATAATTTAAGATAATAATAACAAAACTATAAGATCTACACTGTATACAAGCTAAACCGTGTTGGCGTACATAAATAGTTATATCAAGAAGTTGGTGTCATTTCAAAACCAAAACATACAAATTAAATTGTTCAAGGTAGTTCAATGCGTCCAGGTTTTTGATTGTTGGTTTGTCTGTGTTTCCCTTTTGCAAACTATTGTTACTGTAGGTAAAAGAGCAGCTGCACATTCGTCTAACGCTCCCTTTTGTGTTCTTAGAGGACAGAAGAAAGCATACATGGTGGATAAATGGGGAGCAATTGCATGATAAGGTGTGTGGGGTGTGTGTGTGTGTGTGTGTGGGAGAGTGAGGGTGTGTGTGTGTGTGTGTGGTGGAGAGAGAGAGAGAGTGGTGTGGGTGTGGTGTGTGTGGAGAGTGAGGTGTGGGGACCTGTTTCGATTCTAGTGGGGACGTAACTTGATACACACAGACCATGGGACTTCGTTCACAGACCTAAATGCGGTCCCCCACAGTTTTTTTTCTTTCTGTTAAACAAGCTACTAAAGGATACAGGAATGAAGTTTTTTGAAAAAATCAAAGAAATGCACAAAGTATCCGTGAGGGGTAGTTGTTTAGGTGTAGGTTGGTGTAGGGCCAATGAGCAAATACTGTCCAGAGGAAAAAGAATTCCGCCTCGGAGAGGTCCCCACAAGGATTAGAAACCAGACAGTGTGTGTGTGTTGTTGAGGTGAGGTGTGGTGTTGTGGTGGCACCTGTGAGTGGTCCCAGCCCGCTGAGTGAGGAAAGTCAGGTGTGGATAGAGCAAAGATAAACTCTGAACTGACTGACAGTGAACCTGGAAGATCATAATGAACTCCCACCGCTCTGGAATGTACACTTCGGTCATTAAACGAGATGCCACCGCCTGAAACAACACACACACACATTACAAATGCCTATCATTTACACAATAAAGAATGTGTGATCGCTCCTGCAGTGGTGGGAATACATATTATTCGATTCAATACTACATGTATATTCCAAAATAAGCATAATAACAAACAAGAATCATAATAACCAAACAATGCTTTAAAAATAAATCATATTATGGTGAAACGACCAAATATAAAATAAGTAAAGATTTAAACACATCCTTCTGCAGGAAACTTCAAAAAAGATCAATCATACGATTTCTGTTTTATACTGTGTGTTTTCATGAGAAACTTGTTTCCGCCATGCATAAAACAAGTGCACTGCAACTTTTTCTATCACAGTTCTGAGTAAAAAATCACAGGTTTTGCGTAAACAAATTGCGATATAATCGACTGCCAGGAAAAATATCCACGAAGAAACTGAGAGTCACCAAGAAAAAAAAAAAAAAAAAAAGTGTAATTGTGAGGGTAAATTGCAGATTTGCAAGAATTTTTTAATTGTGAGATATAAAAATGCCCAATACAATAAAAACAAAACAGTCTAAAATTGTGAGAATATTAACTGAGCATTCACGAGAAGTCTTAGTTTGTGAGATAAAAACTCCATTTGTGAGGAAAAAGTCTGAATTATGTCATAAATTGAATGGTGAGGAAAAAATGTCTGAATTGCAAGATATTAAACGCAGAATTGTGAGACTGACATAGAATTGCAATGAAAAAAACACAAATTGATTAATCAGGTTTACGGAAAAAAAAAAAAGTACAAAATTTTGATATGTACAGTAAACTCAGAATTGGGAGGAAAAAGCACAAATTTGATATAACAGGTGTTCGCGAACAAAGTTGCAAAGTGACTACGACCAGTAGCTAAGATTGCTGAGAAAAAAAGCACAATAGGAGAATAATAATCAGGAATGCAAGAGAAAAAAATTACGACTTTGAGATTAAAAAAACAAAAAACACAGCCTTTTTTAAAAAGGTTATCTCATGAGAAATAAGCTCCTAGTTTGGCAGTACCCGGTGTATAAAATGTAGGAAGGTTCTCAGGAGGGGCGGAAATCAGCCATGACATCTCAGACTGATGACCAATCCACCGGAGGGCCCAGAATCCCCTCAGAGAACCTCAGCGTATAACATTACAAGCTCTCAACGTTCTCCAGCTCCATATGACCCCGTCCTGAAAACACAATGCGTCAGACACACACACTGAAGAGCAGACCTAACTGGAGACTGTTCGGGTTGTAACTTTAATTCATTTGAAAGGTTTTTGTTGAGCAGAAAATAAGTATTATATTAGAATGATTCTGAAGATCATGTGACACTGAAGACTGGAGTAATAATGATGATAAAAACCGCTGCGCTCACAGAAAACACTACAGTTACAGATATTCACATAGAAAAAGCTATTTGAAATGCGTATATTATGTATTCTTTTTGACCAAAAAATGCATACTTGGGTGCATCGAAGAGAATTCTGATGTTATAATCTCATGTTCATTGGTTTTATCATCCTGACCTAAGGAAGCCTGATTGAAAACGCAATCTTCCCATGAAGCCGTTGGAGGAGCGTATGCAGCGAGGCCAGCGGAATCCATCAGAATAAGGTCGCCATCTCGCCAGAACCGCTATAAGACAGCACGCCGAGCGTCCCGCGCAAAAAACTGTGTCTGAAAACTGAGACAGAGAAAATATTATATTACTAAATTGAAATAAAACATGACCAAATGACTCAATCAAATAATGAAGGATTAAAATACTAAACACTTATCATTCGACCAAAAAGGAAACGCGAATTGCAGCGTAAGCGAATCACTGCTGATGGACTCTATGTTGAAATTGACCTGCAAAACCCACATATATCGAAATGTTCTCATTTCACTAACAAAAACACCAGGAGATAGGCATAGCCGTCATATACTATGCCTTGAGTTTATCCGTACTCAATTATGGTAGCACAGAATATCATTTCAAATTTGAACATTCAAACCTTTACGTCAAAGGATAGCAATTAATAACCAGGTAGATGGAAATCGAGATTCAAATATTTCAGCTTTTGGACAAATTAGTAGATCATTATATATGATCTAAAGTTTAGAAACAGCATTGTGACTAAAATATTATATAAAATAAAAACATATATTAATCTTTTTTAATACGTTTTATCTCTCGAGTTTTATGATTCAAGACCTTCTTGAAATGGCAATTTTGATTTTACATGTTACGTTTGATTTTATATTTTGAAATAATGTAATTGGTAATTAATTCGTTTTTTTTTTTTTTTTTTTGTTTATGTCGAAAAAAAAACTTTATTGGGAGAGGTAAAAAGTCAGTGTATATGTGAGGGATATTCAAGAAATAAAAAAAGATCTAATTGAAAGATATTTAAAAGTTCACTGTGACTTTTCCTCACATTCTGGTTATAATAGTCAAAACTTGCAATTGTGAGAAATAAAGTCTGAATTGTGAGATAAAATATCACAATCACCTACTTTTTTTTATCCTGTGGCAGAAACAAGCCTCCATATCTTATCACGGTTGTTGCTCCTGAAATTTAATCAGGACGCTGTCAAAACATTGTAATACAAGTTATCAAAATGAATCGAAAAATTTGATTCAAAACGAGCTGCTCAGGATGAAAGGGGTTGGTGAGGTTCGCATCATCACAATTTCAATGTGCTGTTTCGTAATGAAAGGGTAATAGAGGCTTGTTTAAAGTAATCTTTTGTGTTATTTGGTGTTACAGGACTAGTGACATGGCTTGAATGTCAAAAAAACATATCTTTTCCAACTCCTGTACATTATTGTCGGTCTCTCCGCCCCGCTCTTCAAAGCTTGGTCTGACCATACGTCCCCCTGCCAAAACAAGCGCAGTCTGCTCTGATTGGCAGCTGACCCAGTGCATTGTGATTGGACGAACACCGCAAACACACAAAGCATCGGAAATGTAACGCCTCTTACCATAATCATGAGCTTCATCTTTCATAATAAATGTAAAGACAGAGCCCGAAAAGGGGAACAGAGTCACGTGACAGACACAGTGATGAAGCTGCATGTGTTTGCAGTACACAAGCCACGGTTATGACAGCTGACTCCACTGTGATGTGTCTCGCCCTCTCTCGCTCTCTCTCTCTCACACACACACACACACACACACACACACGATGCGCTTTGAACAGTCAATAGCAAATACTTAAATAATAACAAAACAGTAGCTGATTCAGGAGCACCAGATTGTCATAGCAAAGTCAGAATTTTTTTTTAGAAAAAACCTCCCTCTCCTAGGCCACAAACACGAAACGGTCGTCCATAAAATGCATTGTTTTTCTGTTGTAAGTAATCTTAAAGATTCTAAATGCATCTACTTTCGGAAGGACAAATAAAGTCCTTTTGCTTTCGCAGTGAAACACACAGCGTCTCCGGAATGCTGCTCACCAAACGCGGTTACGTGATGAAACCATGCCTCTTTCTTGCGGTGCACCATTTGGGCGAATTATGGCTACTATTTCACATAGGCGGGTTAGATTAGGGGGGCGGTAGAACGAGCCGTTTTAGGGGGGCGTGGCAGAGTCTTAACTTTGATAAAGAATATCTTTTTGGTTTTGAGACTTTAGTCTTTGCAACTTCAGGGATCTTATCTATGCACAATCAGCTTGTAACACCCCAAAGAGAAAGGAAAACTTGAAATTGCATCATATGACCCCTTTAAATCACCAGCAAAATCATTATGAATATATTGTGTATATATTGTCTCATACCTGTGGGGTTGCCAGGGTTACTGATGTAAATTGCCCGTGGAAAGCACCGCCCTCTCGACGCCTGAATGGATCTGTTTAGCTCCGCCCTCTCAAAGCTCCACCCACTCTGCTCTCGCAGCTGATAGGTCACTGGAACCACACCCATCCTATCCAGGAGGCGTGTCAGAGTGTGAGGGGCGGGGTCTGGGATCATAACTGCACACACACCCTCTGATTGACAGAGCAGCCGTAGCATCACCTGCATCCAGGTAAGTAATGAAATGAGCTTAATGAACTTTATCATTGATCAAGGCCATCAGCAGCAGATCTTTATTCCACATTATAAAGAAGGTTTTATGAATTGAACCATTCTCTAATCACTCACAGCTGTAGTTATATTATAAATATGAAGAAATGATTTGGGCTGGTACCATCAAAGCTCTCTGCGTGTCAACAGTGATGAAGACTTGGGCTGGTACCATCAAAGCTCTCTGCGTGTCAACAGTGATGAAGACTTGCTCTGGACTGGACTGGACGCCTCCGTCCCGCAGAGAAACGGACTTCGCTATAGTGTTTCTCACATGCATTGATCCACAGGTCTCAGTGTATGAACCTGGAAGGAGAAGTGACCAGACAGCCAATCAGATCGTGAGTCTCACAGGTCACATGACAGTTTTACCAAAGCCACAGACATTACAGTACACACTGAAATGGATAAATGTAATTTTTACATCAATAATACTAATAAAAAATATATATATTTAATACACACACGATGCCTTGCAAAAGTATTCAAACCCCCTTTATTGTTTTCACGTTTGTTATGTTGCAGCCTTATGTTAAACTGCTTTAAATAACTTTTTTTCCACATCAATCTACAATCCATACACCATAATGACAAAGCAAAAACATAATTGTCAAAACTTCATAAATTTATTAACAGCTAACAATAAGGATAAATACGATTTTATCTATAGATTGTATTTCATAGTACATATACAGTATGCGTAGAATATAATAGGCAAGTATCTAGCTAGCAGAGTACAAATCTTTTTATATTATACACTACATATACTATAAATAATACATATTAACATATTAAAATAAAAATATAACTGTTTTATACACGCACACAATATTGTATATATTATACTATTATTATTATTACATATTTTATGTATTTACATATATATCATAGCTCGATATAGACATTAAGAGTGCTAGACAAATCTCACAAAATATAAATACAAATTTAATATATGCACAGATAATTTTCCACAAACACACAGAATCTTTACCGACACTGCCTCCATCAAAGTGACTGAGGAGTTTCTGAGCTCTGAGACGAGCGTCAGGAGGAAGAGCATCGCCCTGCAGGATTCTGGGATACACACATCCAGCTGCCACCTGACAGACACAAGTCAACATATTATATCGTTACATATTGACGAAAGATTATGAGGAGAAACACTGTGTTCATTATATTAACGCGCACTGGTGAATCATTCACAATTAGCAGCAACGTGCATTGAAGTCAATAGAGTTGGTTTTGTTCAGACGTTCTGTTCCACAAAACCAGAGTGCAGGTCACATTCTGTGCTCTTCTGTAATTCAGTCAGTGATCATCTATGCTCAATATATCACTTATTTAAGCAACAATTACAACTTGCCTGACCTGTCTCACAAAGGTTATTGGCTTGATTCCAGCGCTGTGAGGGTCTTCAGAACTCAAATCCAGAACCTTCCTGAAGGACCCGCTCATATTCAGCCCCTGCTAAAGGGCGTGTGATTTAACGGGATATTTCCCACCCAAAAATGAAAATGTGATGTTTATCTGCTTACCCCCAGGGCATCCAAGATGTAGGTGACTTTGTTTCTTCAGTATAACACAAATGATGATTTTTAACATTTTTTGGTCACCAATCTCTCTTTGCAGTCTGTCAGTCTTATAATGGAGGTGAATGGGAATCACAGCTTTGAGAGTAAAAAAAAACATACACAAACAAAACCAAATTAAACCCTGCGGCTCGTGACGATACATTGATGTGTAAAGACACAAAACGATCGGTCTGTGCAAGAAACTGAACAGTATTTTATATCGTTTTTTACCTCTGATTCACACAATGTCCCAAAAAAACAAAAAGAACTGTCCTGAGATTCATCTTTTTCTTCATCCTCTAGTTCCGGCGCTTATGCTCTTCTTTTTGCTTTACGCGGATCGCAGACTTATAAGTGCATTACCGTTACCTAACCCCTTACCGCCACCTAGCTCTCCAAATGGACCATTGACCTCTATCTTCATCTCATTAGGAGTGCCCAATGGTCCAGTTTGAAGATATGCTATTGAGAAACGCGCCAGGAGGACGCGCTGCCACTTTTTTTTGCCAGCCGTTTGAACAGTTTCGGACATTGTTGAATCAGAGGTACAAAAACGATATAAAACTGTCCATTTCTTGCCCCAGACCGATCGTTTCGTGTCTTTACACATCAATGTATCGTCACGAGCCTCAGGGTTTAATTTAGTTTTGTTTGTGTACGTTTTTTTTTACTCTCAAAGCCATGAACCCATTGACTGCCATTATAAGACTAATAGACTGCAACAGTTTTGAGTTAAAAATCTTTGTTTGTGTTCTACTGAAGAAACAAACTCACCTACATCTTGGATTTCCCGTGGTGGTATAGTCAATAAACATCACGGTTTTTGCATTTTGTGTGGTGTTGAACTATCCCCTTTACGTGAGCTTTACAACACTGGAACCGTTTCGATTGATTCAAACTCGTGACTCGTCATGTCCATTTTCAGTGATCACTTGCAAAAAAAAAAACGATCAAAACAGGCCTTAATTTTCGAGTTTCGACATCGTTTTTATCGATTTTTAAAGAACACGTAGTGATTGGGTGAAACTCAGGAGCGGTTCACATATCTTTTGATTCAGATCGAATCTTCGGACCGTGGTTCGTGAATAATTTGATTTAGATTGGAACTTTGGAGTGGGTTTGTGAATCTTTTGATTCAGATCAGAACTTCGGAGCACGTATCACAAATCATTTGATTCAGACAGTAACACATTGAATATACACATAATACACATTCACAACTTTGAAAAAAAATATTTTTACAGTGTGGATGACAACTATTGACTCATTTGTGTGTAATTTGACTAAATAAAGAGAATAAATAAAATAAAAAACATTATTATTATTATAAATATATAATTTATAATAATAATAATCATCATCATCATTATTAATTATTAACTTATTATTAATTGGATTTTAGGATGAACATCTAAAAGTTGATACTGAAATGAACTCGAAGTCATCAGAAGTATAAAATAATAATATCTGTGTGCATTTCAGCCTTGATATGTCATAATCCATACAGTATGTAACAAACACCCATATGTACATAACTGATATTAAATGAAGAAAGGTCAATATTTAAATACAAAATAATTAATTACACAGATATTAAAAAAAGACAATTTTAAGACATTTTAAAATGTTTTACTGTAAATGCATAATAGAAACAATTAAAGTCGAGTCATATTTTGTCACATCTAATTTTCAGCATAAACTATTAACTCTGACTTTTGCCTCAAACTGCTAATTACTGCTTCTTAATAGTTTAGGAATAGGGTATAGGATTAAGGAATCTAAAATATGCTCATGCAGAATAAGGCATTAATAAGTACTTTATACGTACTAATAAACAGTTAATATGCATGCTTATAAGCAGCTAGTTAATAGAGAGAATTGGTCCCTAAAGAATGAACTCAAATTGTTGTATTAAATATTTTTTCCAATATTTCACATTACAATTTCATTGCATCTAAAGGAGATTTTTACTGTATCTTTAAATCACAATAGCATGTTTATATGACTATTTAGTGTGTATTATTTTACCTGCTCTTCCTCGGCTGATGGTCGTCTGGTTTTCTTCAGATCAGACATGTCTTTAGACGTCTTCCGGTCGGCAAACAGCTCATAGTCTCTCCTCTCATGCAATATATGGCAGAGTTCAGTCCCTGTAACTCTCAGTCATGTTTCATACAGCAGTATAAGCAGCACACGTTTATTCAGCTCATTCACACGGCACTGTGAGCAGAAGTGATGCACAGTTTTTATCTTCCTTTAGTAGTTTCAGATTACCTGGATTTACTCAGTTAAACATTTGCACAGCAGTTCAAAGAGGATCACACAACCATGTAAATAAGTCACATAAAAATACCTTTATTAGTCTGTAAAAATGCACATGCACAATGTGCAAAAGCCAATATACACAATCTTGTAGCTTGCCCACCCCCCACTCTTCAGATCTAGACGATTCACATAAATGACATATTTTGATTCAAAACGGCGAATTTCGCTGAATTTCGCTGAAAAGCGACTAGTTTGCAGGTATGAAATATATGAAATATACAGGTAGATGTCATGCTAATAAAGTGCATGAAATGAAATCAAAATAAAACCAATTAAATCCAATGGAAGTGCAGAATTAAGTTAAAATGAATCTAAGTGACTGAAGTGAACTGATTTGTACTAAATTGAACTGAATGGAACTAAACTGAATTAATATGAACTGTAGCTGAACTGGAATGAATTAAATTTCAACCTAACTAAAGTGTACTGAATTGAACGTAAGTGGAACTACACTGAATTAACCTAAATGGAATTAAATTCAACTTAAGTGCATCAAAAATGAATTAAACCAAGTTTATTTGCCTAAACAGAAATCAACTGCATTATGCTGAATTTAGTTGCACGTTGAATTAAAACTAAAAGGAACTAAACTGAATTAAGATTAACTTTAATCCAGAATAAAGTAAAGTAAACTGAATTCAATTTCAACTGAATTGAACTGTGAAAGTCCAAAACTGAAGTGCGTCGAACTGAATTAATAGAACCGAATTAAACCGAATCTAACTGCAACAAGTGAAATTAATTGCACAGTACTGAATTTAATTCTGTACTAATTTTTAAAAACAGAATATTTAAAAACAAAATCACATTCAAATTATAAATAAAAATATTATAGTATCTCAATGATACTAAAATAACACTAATGTAGCTGAACTGAAATAATGTAAACTGAACTGAATTCTACCGGAACAGAACTGAATTGCATTGAACCAAGTAAAAAAACTAAAACAATTTGCATTAGAAATCACATTAAAAGGCTGAAATTCTGAAGAAAAAAACTTTGTAAAAATATTCATTATCAAAAAATGCAATAATAAAAAATACTTTAAAAATAAACAAAAAATAATTAAAGGAGTCATATGACGATGTTAAAATTTACTTCATTATTTTTTGTTGTAATTTTTGGTGTATGTGTTTATGTGGTTTAAGGCTCAAAAAACACATTATTTTCCACATACTGTACATTATTTGTTTCTCCTCTATGCCCCCTTTTCCTGAAATGTGCGGTGTGCTCTGATTGGCCAGCTATCCAGTGCGTTGTGATTGGCCGAATACCTCAAGCGTGTGACGGAAATGTTACGCCCCTCACCATATTTGGAAACACACAGCGTCTCCACGACAACAATACTACAGCGAGAATAAAAGTTACGCCTTCTTTCATTGCATAAACATTTGGGCGGCGTTATGCAAATCATCCAACACAGTGACATAGATATGTGGGGGCGTGTTTAAATGAGGCGTTTTAGGAGGGCATGGACGAGTCTTAAGAATATCTCTTTGGGTTTGAGACTTTAGTCTTTGCTACTTTACAGATCTTATATATGCACGAACAGCTTGTAAAAGACAAAGGAAAACTTGAAATCGCATTATATGACCCATTTAATAGTTTTTCATTTAATTAGATAAATACATTTACATAGTTTGATTTACATGAATCTGAGATGTAAAAAACAAAACTAAATGAACCTGAAACAAAATTAATTCAGCTGAAATACATTACACACAAGCTGTACTAAAGTGAACTGAATGGATTTAAATGCTGGTCTGACTGAACTCAGTGGAGCTGAACTGAATCACACTGAAGTGAATCACACTGAAGTGAATCACACTGAAGTGAATCACACTGAACTGAATCACACTGAACTGAATCACACTGAAGTCTCACACCTGTGCAGTTGTGTAGCTCTGCAGTGACTGCGTACCCAGCTCTGCAGACGCAGATGTACGTCCCCGGCTGATTCATGCAGTCGTGTTCACAGAGTCAGTTATCCTGAGCGCATTCATCCACATCTGAGCAAAGCACAGTCACGAGCTTCGTCATCATCATCATCAGAACCTCACTCAGACTGCATGGATGCAGATCTCAGACTGACCGTAGCAGGAGTGTCCGTCTCCACTGTATCCCTGAAGACACTGGCAGAAGTACGAGCCGAGGATGTTCCCACAGCGAGCATTAACGTCACAACCGTGACCCCAGGTCAAACACTCCTTTATATCTGTGTGGATACATCAATAATCAGATTTAGAGTTCGTTTAGTATCCTTGAGATACCATTACAGTTTTTATTAATAGTTTGGATTCGTTTTTTATTTTCGGTTTAAAATTTTTGTAGCTTTTGTTTGAAGTTGTCATGAAATTGTGCATAAAGTTATTAATACACTATTTGGGAGGTAAAAGTTGTAAAAAATAACAATATATGCATGCAAAAGGGGTGAGATCCACCCTGAATCTAACCTGGCCTGTGGTCTGCTGTGTGCCGCTGTATTTCAGCAGTTCATTCTCTTCTTGTTCAGCACTGAGAGTCACAAACTACACGAGAAACACTGACAGAAACCGCCTGACTGACAGACACCCTGCAGAGGAACATCATGAGACACCAGAACCATCAAACATCTGAATATGACACCCATAAAACACAAAGAGCTCCATAACACTGCTGCAGGTTTGGGGTTCGAGCTGGTGCCTGGTGTCAAGCCCAGACATCATCCTTCCCTAACAACACACACTTTCTCATACACAACCTCAAGACATTACATAGCCTATGTATATTTGTCATGATGCTGGATGCTGGACTTCTAAACGACTCTTTTGACTGACTCGGGAATCACGACTCCCGAATGAATCCTGAAGGAGTTGCTCAACATACTTTATACTGTACAGCAATAACAAAAGTATTATAATGTGCTGATGTAAAAGGAGATTACAAGAAAGAAAGAAAAATAATCCTAAATCCAATCTAATATCTGAATATCAATTTAACTGAATTTCTAAACATCTATTAAATATATATCTGAATATCTAACCATCAAATGCGTATTTGATGATCTATCCATCTATCTGAATATTTGTCCATCAAATATCTATATCTTTAATATCCATCCACCTGAGAGCTTCTCACAGAAGGAAACGGATTCATTTCCAAGCAGCTATAACAAATTCTGTATTAAAATTTGACAAGAAGCATGCAAAGATCTTAATGACACAATAACAGCGGTTCTGCCTCCGGTGTGGCTCGCCAAAAACACCAGCAATGGATCCCAAACACACAAAAGCGCTCTTAAACCGTGTCAATGTCGACAGTAACTCTCCTCTTAATCGTCAACATGTTTAAAGAGATGTGGCGACTATTAAAGACAGAGACCAAGGCAAACAAATACATTTGAGCTCTTTTATTAACTGATATTCATCCAGCTGCATGTGAGTGTTTATGTGTGTTTATGTGTGTGTGTGTTAGATCTTGTTGAACGCCGCAACATCCACACTCTGAACCTGCAACACAAAACAAACACGTCAAGCTTTGGGTGACACTTGAAGACTAAAGCACACAGTTTATGGAGACGTTACTCACATAGTCCTCAAACTTGGTGATCTCCTCCTCTAGGAAGTCTGTTCCCACCTTGTCGTCCTCCACCACGCAGTTGATCTGCAGTTTCTTGATGCCGTAACCCACAGGAACCAGTTTGGAGGCTCCCCACAGCAGCCCATCCACCTGCACCGACCGCACGCACTCCTCCAGCTTCGCCATTTCCGTCTCGTCGTCCCACTGCGAACGCCAGGAAAAAAACGGTTTAAAAACCTTGAGAAGCCTGGCCAGAAAGATCGAAGTCATTTTATCGGACAAATGGATAGACTTTCATGCGGTTGCTAGGGTACTACGAATTAATGCTTAGTGGTTGCTAGGGTGTTCTCTGCGATTGCAAAGGTGCTGTTAGGATGTTCTGGGTGGTTGCTAGGTTGTTCTAAATGGTTGCTAGGCAATTTCTAAGGCGTTCTGGGTGGTTGTTAGGGCACTGCTAGGGGTTTTGGTTGGTTGCTAGGGTATTCTGGAAGGTGTTTTATGTGGTTGCTGTGTGTTACTGGGGTGTTCTGGGTGGCTCTGACGGTTGCTAGGTGGTTGCTATGGAGCTCTAGATGGATGCTAGGCAGTTTCTAGGTGGTTGCTAGGTTAGTTGAAGTAATAAAGTAATTGAAATAAAGCTGAAGTAAAACTTAAATATTAAATAAAATAAAAACTACACTTGAATGAAAATTGAAGTTAGAAAGTTAAAATTGAAGTAAAAAGAAAGTAGTTAAAAAATTAAGAACTAAAACTGAAAAAAAAAAAACTAAAAATTTAAATTGATACTACAAAAATAAGCGAACAAAAAGTGAATTGAAAATATTAATAAATGCTAAATAATATTAATAAATACCAAATTATTGGTGCTCAAATAACACTGATTGCTTTTGGGTCACATGGTTGCTAGGATGGTTCCAGGTATCTGTTAGGTTGCTTCTATGTGGTTGCTAAGCGGTTGCTAGGGTGCTCCAGGTAGCTGTTAAATTGTTTCTATGTGGTTGCTAAACGGTTGCTAGGGTGTTCCAGGTAGCTGTTAGGTTGTTTCTATGTGGTTGCTAAACGGTTGCTAGGGTGTTCCGGTAGCCTGTTAGGTTTTCTATTGGTTTCTAAGTTGTTGCTAGGTTTTCCAGTACTGTAGGTGTTTCTATGTGGTTTCTAAAGTTCTTCCATTTTTTTTATTTTTTTTTTGTTTTTTATTTTTTTTTTTGTTTTTTTCACGGTTGCTAGGGTGTTTCATAGCTGTTAGAATTGTTTCTTTCTCTGTATTTTATGCGGTTGCTAGGGTGTTCCAGGTAGCTGTTTAGATTGCGTCTCTGTAGTTGCTATGCGGTTGCAAGTGTATTTCAGGTAGCTCTTAGATTATTTCTCTGTACTGCTATGTGGTTGCAGGGTGTGCAATTTGTTAGTCTTTTAGGTTGTTTCTATGTGGTTGCTAAGCGGTTGCTAGGGTGTTCCAGATAGCTGTTAGGTTGTTTCTATGTGTTACTAAACGGTTGCTAGGGTTTTCGTAGCGTTAGTTTATTGTCTATGTGGTTGGTTGCTAAATGGTTTGCTACAGGGTGTTTCAGGTAGCTTTTTATTTGGTTTCTATGGGTTGCGTAGGGTTTTTTCAGGTAGCTGTTTAAGATGTTCTCAGTAATGATGTTTATGGGTTGCTAGGGTTCCAGTACTGTTAATTGTTTTCTATGGTTTGCTAACGGTTTTGCTAGGGTTTTTCAGGTAGCTGTTATGTTGTTTCTATGTGGTTGCTAGGGTGTTCGCATGTATCTGTAGATTAATCTCTCTGTAGTTGCTATGCGGTTGCTAGGGTGTTCCAGGTAGCTGTTACGTTGTTTCTATGTGGTTGCTAACAGTTGCTAGTGTTTTTACACATGTAGCGTTTAAGTTGTTTGTATGTGGTTGCTAGGGTGTTTCAGGTACTTGTTGAGTATTTTTTATATTGCTATGCGGTTGCTAGGGTGTTCCAGGTACCTGTTAGATTATTTCTCTGTAGTTGCTATGCGGTTGCTAGGGTGTTTCCAGTAGCGTTCATGGTTGGTTTCTATATGGATGCTATGCAGTTACTAGTGTATTTAGGATGGTTGCCTGTTTATTTGGGGGAAAAAGACAATTCAACAAACACGAAACAAAACAAACCAAAACACACAACATGTGAATTCCCTGCTGCAGACACTTACCGGTTTGACGTCTAACAGGATGGATGATTTAGCGATGAGGGCGGGTTTTTTGGCCTTTTTGGCAGCGTACTCCTGCAGCCGCTGCTCTTTCAGTCTCTCGGCCTCCTCGTCCACCTCTTCATCGCTGCCGAACAGATCAATGTCGTCCTCATCCTCATCTTCCTCCTCCTGTTTCGCCGGAGCGGGCGGGGCTTTCTGAGGAGCGGCGGGACCGGTGCCGTTAACGGTTGGCGCTGTCGTCCGCTTCTCCAGCGCTGACACGCGGCTCTCCATCTTACTGAGAGCAGAACGCAGCTCCTGCACCACTGACAAACACAACCAGAGCAATTAAGGAAGTGATTGCAGAAGATTAGGCAAGATGTAAATAAATGACAGCTCATATGTAAATATCATGACATCACTGCTGTTCAATTTTAATGATGAATATGCTGTTATTTGTCCACCTCCGATGTTCAAGTAAATATTTTTTATATGAGGTTTGCTACAACTAAATCCAATGCATGGGACTGAGAGAGATAAAGACAGAATAGATGCTTAATGCATGTAAACAAGGTTATTATCGTTAACCAAAACTAAAACCATAAAAAAAAATCCAATTCTTATTTAAAATACAACATATATTTTAAATAAAAAAATAATAAATACAGATGAAAAAATTAAAACTAAAAGAAATTATGTATGCAATAAGTTGAAGCACTAAATACCTAAACCCAAATAAAAACAAATTAAACCCTAAATAGTAATATAAAAAAAAAATTATGAAAATGAAATGAAAATTGAACATAAAAGCCACCCTTAAATTTTTAAATGTTATAAAAAATTACAAAACTTATACTACACTTAAATGGAAACTGAAATAAATATTCGAACAATGAATTATATAGACAAACTATAATAGTATATAAAAATAATAGTAATAACAATACTACAAACTTTATAAAAGCACCTAGTACAACTACTAAAATTTTAAAATAATTACATTGAAGAGGGAAAAACGTTATTCAAAACTGAATAACAAGTAGATTATATAAATAAAACAATACTAGTATAAAACAATGATTAAAAACCATAAACATAAATGTATAAATAATAAATTTATTTATTTTTATAAATTAAAGTACTAAATTATTTAAATAAAGTTTAAATGAAAACGAAAAAAAAGAGCTAATTAAAAATACTAACAAAACCTACAATAGTATATAAACATTACACTATGTAAACAAATGTACATCATTTATTTTTATTTACAAATTGGATTAGTACCGTTCTGTTGAAATCTTTTGAGGCTCAGTCTTCTTTGAGGCTAGTGATGCTTCGTTTCTAACGTTGTTCATTCATTCCTTTCTCAAAATGACCAAAGAATCATAAATGGATTCAGAAATGCAATTACGATTGTAAATTCTTTCAGATTTTGCCCTCCTGTACTCATGAAACGCAGTAGATACAGACAGAATAGTCTTAATGCTGTGAAAATATTATTATCGTTAACTAAACCTATAATAAAAAAAAATACAATTCTTATTTTTTAAAATACAAAATATATTTAAAAAAATAAATAAAAATAAAAAAAAAAAAAAAAATATGTAATGCATTAAATTAACTAACCCAAATCGAAATAAAAACAATTAAACCTAAATATATAAAAAAAATTTTGAATTAAAAAAATTATACTACAATTAAAATGACAACTGAAATAACGTCCAACTTAAATATTTTCAATGTTAAAAAAAACTGACAAAATGTATACTATATAATTAAATTTGGGAAACTGAAAATAAATCATGGCAAAACAATACAAACTCTAACATTATATAAATAAACAATAATAGTAATAACAATAATAAAACTTTATAAAAGCACCTAGTAAAACTACTAAAACTTTAAAATAAAATTACATTGAAGAGGGAAAAATGTTAATTCAAAACATGAATAAAAAGTATATTGTATAAAAACGCAAAGCTATGAGAATCTGTTAAACACACCTTCGTGTAGACTCTGGTTCTCCAGCTCCAGGTCCTTCATGTGTGCCGCGAGCTCCCCGTAATCAGCAGCGTCGCCTCCGCTGCTCTAAACACACACAACGATACCATACACACACACACACACACACAACACACACACACACACCACACACACACGCACACACACACGCACGCGCACACACGCGCACACACACACACCCACGCACACACGCACACACACACACACCCAGATAGACACCTCCCACAGAGACACACGCACCCCAGAGACACAGCATTCATCCTCACTAGCCTCGAAGACCATCACACACTAGAGACACACCACACACACGAGGTACACACACACACACACACACCCCAACACACACACACACACAGAGACACCACACACACACACACACACGCCACACACGAGGTCACCTTCATTTTTTTTTATTATATTTCACACACACAGAGACACCAACCCACACACACAAGCACACCATGACACACAAACACACAAGGACACCACACACACACACCCAGACAGATACACACACCACCACACACACACCACACACACACACCCAACAGAGAGACACACCCACACACACACACACACACACACAACCACCAGAGAGACACACACACACACACACACACACACACACACACACACACACACACACACACACACACACACACCCACCCACACACACACAAACACACACCACACTCACATTTTTTTCTCCTTTACACCACACACACACACACACCACAACACACCACACACACCACACACACACACACAGAGAGACACACACACCACACAACTCTCTCACACACACACACACTCACAGAGAGACTCACTCACTCACTCACTCACTCAGAGACACACACACACACACACACATACACACACACACACAGAGAGACACACACACACACACACACACAGACACAGACACACACACACACACCAGAGTTACCATCAGCCCCTGCTCTAATACACAACCGCCCAGTGAGAGAATCAGATCTACTTACAACTACATACTACACACACTAACCAAACACAACTACAACTAGTCTGTTACTACACTAGCTGCTACACTATTTTATTGTACCACACGACACACAACAGATTTAGCCACTTTGTCAGAGCATGCAACTTTTAGACATGTTTTAATTTTATATTTGAAGTTGGTTCAGTAAGTTTAACTTGTTTCTGTGAATCACTTTAAAATGCCGCCATGATTCAAAACTGCTTCAAAAAATTCAGTGTAATTCATTTGCACCCTCAATCAAATGTTCATGGATGTTTCTGTAGATTTGTAAGCAAATATTACTGTTTATAACCATGTATAGGTATACTGATGCATGGATTCCCAAACCTTTTTGTCAGCCCAGCGCAGTTGAGCTAAAATATTACTCCCTAAAATTTTCCAATAAATCCCTAAGAGTTTCAATCATTTTTCAACACATTCGCATGTTCATGGTTCTCTGATGTTGTTTATTGGTCACATGACATGCAGATAAACTAATAAAAATATTTTAGCTATTTTTTGGTATTTTATTTTGATTGTTTTTAATTTTAAAACGTATTTATTTTGATTTGACATTTCTATGATTTAAGTATTAGGTAATCAAAAAATATTTATTATATTGCTTAAATTAAATACATAAAATATATGTATTTCTTGGTGTTTTATTTTGATTGGTTTTTTTTTAATTATTTATTTAGATTTGTATTATTTAGGACTAAATTATTAGTTGTTCATTTACTCACAATCTCCAGTTTAGATCTCTGTATTGGTGTGTATACATTAAAAAGTAAAAATAAATAAATAATTTTTCTTGTTCTTATTTTTGATGATTATTTTAATTAAATTCAATTTTTAGAGTGAATACATAAATATAGTACAGTCTGTAATATCATACAAACCAGGGTTATTAGAGTTCAAACTCATTAGCTGTTAAACAGTAACAAATAAAACAAAATATTGAAAAAAAAAATTTATTTCAGCAAACATTTATCATTTTAAGTTGAATGTGTACTAAAATGTTGTATGAAATAAAAATTGTACGAAAAAATCAATACAAATTTAATAAAAATGAAAAAAAAAATACTGAATTGAATTAATTCAAAACATTAATTTAAACTATTATAGCTTTGCATGAACACTAAAACAGCACTGATACAAACCTCACAACAAAGATGCAAGTGTTTGCTCTCGTTTCACAGCAGAAACCTTAACAACAAACACATGCATCACAGATTTCTTCTGAAACTTTCTACAACAACATGCATGCAAGCATGCACACGCGTCACGCGCTGGCCGACTAGGGCGTGAGCTGCTTTAGTGTGTCACACACACACACTTACAGGAGACGAGCGGTGGGAGGGGTTTGATATTTTAGGGGCGGAGCCTCTACTTGGCTGCAAGGTTGTCTTCAGCTGATGAGTGCAGATGAAGGAAGAGAACAGATGATTTAGGAGATATAAGCTGGGCTCTGTTCTAAAACCTATCGAGCTCCCTACATAGACAGCATCACAACACACACAACACAACACATCAGAGACACACTCACAACGCCTATGTAGGCAGCAGACAGCAAGACAACTCACTAGGGTTTAAGAACAAGAGTAGAGCTGGACGATTCATTAAAATAAAAACACTAATAAACTGGCTGGTGTCAAGAAAACAAAAGCATTCTGGGCTTTCTGTGTTCTTCTGCCAAAATAAAACATATTGAAAACATATGAAAATAAAAATGTAAGATCTGTATTGTAATTGCACAGCTGCTGTACAGTAAAATACAATTATTATAATTATAATTAAGTTTTCTTAAATGCTCCATTTTTTATTTTAGAGTGAATTACAATAGTAGTATTTCTTATTTTAGAAATATATATTTTTACTTCGTAATAACAACAGCAACAATAATAATGATATTACCGGTAATAATAATTACTGATATGTAATCACGAATTGTGCATATTTGCTATTTTTAAATATTTTTTTATTTAGTAACGACCGATAACAACATTTATTACTATATTTCTAGACAGCCAATTTTTTCCATTGTAATTTTAAAGTTGTACAGTAAAATAAAACTATCACCACTATACTTGTTTTCTTAACTACTCTTTATTTTAGAGTGAAATTATTTTTTTTATTTTTTATTTTTAATTTTGTAACAACCACAACATTATTATTATCATACAGTCATTCAAACTGTACAAACCCTTCAAACCTGTAGCTTCTCAAAAAATAAGAAATAAAATCATAATAAATAAGTAACACAGCATTCCCAGAAATCGTGCAGCCCTAGAAGAGCGCTAGATTGCACAGCTCAAAGTGTAACGGTAGGGTTTTTGCTCGACTCACCCCAGCGAGAGATTTCTGAATTTTTTCTCGTGCTCTTGCGATGTCCTGAAGGATGCTGTTAGCGCCAGTGTCCTGAGACGAGAGACAGAGACGAACCTCAGTGTGTGTGTGTGTGTGCTGGTGTAAACAGTGCTTCTGCAGCTTTAAACCGTGAAATATCGCTAGCAACGGTGATGGCGTGGGTTCAGTTCCCTGGGAATGTATGCACTGAATGCAAACGAATGTCTCTTTGGATAAAAGCATCTACCAAATGCATGAATTTAAGTAAATGTACATTTAGAATTAACCTTTCAAAAATACCACGTGGAACAGTAGTATTAGCACACATGCTGTAATACTGATGCAGTGGTTCAAGTGATATATTTAATACTTGTTTGGGCTGCGTGGGTCCATTCATCCGCTCATAAAATTGCCGTTCCGCTTCATCGTAACGTGGCTTATCGAACCAGATCCTCTCCTGCACCAAACACTCCGCTGCAGTCATCCTGTAACACACACACGAGACCTGTAACAAGCTCAGCAAACAAACATCTTCAGTGAACTGATAAAGGACTGGATGTGATCTGCTATCTGTTCGTTCCTTGATGAAAATGAAAGGATGTTGCAAACTACGGTGCACAGCAGTATTGGGGAGTGAATTTATATGCTAATGGTTATTATCATATTTAAATAAAGCTAAAACAAAAAATTGTTCGTTGAAATAAAATATACTTATTTTAGTTATTTGCCAAGGTTTACTTGTTTAAGTTTAACTGGGTGTACTAAAATAACAAAATTAAATAAAAAATTAAGATTAATAAAAACTATATTGACAATGCAAACAAAAACATTTTTTTTTAAATTAACTATTAATTTTAAATGAAAACAAATCTTTTTTTTCTGCCAAATAAGGTTTTCATTTGAACAAGATAAAAAAAATAATCCTATTTAAAAAACATTTTACTGGAAAATAATTAATTTTCTAATTTCGTGAATAACACTTCTTTTAAATATTTTTCTTTACCAACTTACTTTTATTTGCATTATAATTTTATCATTCATTTTCTTTCAGATACCTGCTAAAGCAAACAACATTGCTCATTTTATTTTAGTTAAACTTAATGTACTAAAATAACAAAAACTAAGCAATGAATAAATTTTTTTTTGATAAAAGTCTGGATATAAAAGAAAAATAAAACCCATGCGAAAGACAAAAAAAAAAACACAACAAAATTACTAAAATTAAAATGAAAAATACATAAACATGACAGCTCAGTGGTATTAACTTTGAATGAATAAAAACTGATTCAAAATATTAATAAAAACTATAATAGTATCTCAGTGATAATAAAATAAGTTACTCCCCAAAACTGGTGCATGGATATAATACTACAAATAATATACATATGTTAATGCAACCATGCAAAAATGACATCAACCAAACAAATGAAGAAACCCAAATGATACAAAACTGAATTCAGACGAATGACTCTTCCAAGCCAACACAACGGACAAACTCACAGATACACAAAAAAAGAGACCAAAGAAAAAAAAAAAAAAAATGGCATGAGAAAAATGTGCGACTGCATGAAGATGGTTCACAAAAGAAATATAAAAGTTTGCATGTGAATGCCATGGATGAGACTGATGGTTCCCTGAGAGTAAAATGTAGTTTTAAAGTGATAATTCACCAATTCTGTCATTTACTGACCTTTATGCCATTCCAAACCTGTGCGACTCACTTTTTGCCATAAAACACTAAAGACTGCGATTCGTAGGAAGTTCAAGAAACAGAAGTAATGCAGGTTTGGAGCAACAGCACTGTTAAAATGACAGAACTTTAATTTGGCGGTGAACAAACGAACTAATTATCTACAGTGTATGAGGAAAGTGTATTTTCTCAAGTATTGAGTCATACTTCTGCTTCTGGCTAGAATGGTTTATAGACGTTTTGACGGATCTCGCCGCAGCTTCTTCATAGAAACGAGTCTCCGCCTCCGCATAGCGACCGCGATCTAGCCACACCCTCTCGCTGTCGGCATGCAGGAAATAGCAGCGCGCCGCTCCCTGATTGGTGGAGATGTTGTCGGTTTCCCGCCCATTGTAAATTACAGGCTTTTTTTGCGCGTTATTTTGCCGTTTGGAGTTGGACTCGTCGCCGCTGGTTTCCGGGTTTCTCGGTGGCGAGTTTTGGCAGTACAGGTTCTGATAGAAAGTCGCCTCGGCTTTATCAAAAAGCGGTTTCTGTAGCCACACCCCCATTGGAGGCGGTGGCAAGGAAGGGAGGCCGTTGATTGGTCTGGAAGCCGGTGTGGGCGGAGTCGGGGTTTGCGATTGGTAGCCCTCGTCGCAGCTAGCGGGCTGCAGTTGGAGAGATCTCGGTTGGTTGGGAACGCGGCCCACAAACTTGCTCTCGGCTTGGTCAAAGTTGGGTTTATTCACCCACACAGCATTAACGACATGATGACAAGCCTCTTGCTCTCCATGCCGGCAGGTTTCTTGCTTGTTTCTTGCGGAAGAACTCGCAGGAGCGGTCGTGCCGTTTTGCTGCTGCAATAGTCGTACGTAGTAAAGACTCTCCGCACTTTCGTACGCGACGCGGTCGAACCACACCGTCGAACACTCCGATCTCAGACCCTCCAGCGTCGAACTGGACAAACATCCCTCGGCGCCTGCGTTGGTTTGGTCCGGCTGCCGTTCAGAAGAACTGGACTGATTCGAAGAAGAACTCCTATGGCTTCTGTTGCGCATTTTCTTGTGTCCAGAAATACAGAGGTAGAAGAGGATTGATAAATAAACAAAAAAGAGGAAAGAGAGAGAGTGACAGGGAACTGGAGAATTAGTCACACAGCAGTAGGATAACATAAAACATGAAGTGTGTAAACTATGTTGCGATATACAAATCAATTATTTGTTTAAGCGCAAATTACGGCAAGTTAAACAAGTTAACGATTTACATTGACGCGGCAACTTAAAAGTGGTGCAAGACGCTGAAAAACAAAGTATATTTTAAAATGGCAGTACTGATACGGATTCATTATCAAAAACAAAAAAAAAAAAAAAAAAAAAAAAAAAAAAAAAAAAAAAAAAAAGAGGATCTCTGCTTTTTAGGGATGGAACTGATGAATTTAGGAGACTTGTCAGAGAGCCTTTTAGCATACTATATTCATAGTCCAAAGAATACTGTTAGCATTTAACAAAAATCTAAATAGCTTAATAAAACGGGTATTTGTATGGAAGCTTATTTCCGTCACCTAATAAAAATATTACAAATGTTAGTTATAAACGTGCAATTACAAATTTAGAACACACAATTTAGAATTTTTTCTTCAGAATTAAATTTTACATCTCACAATTAATAACTTGCAATTGCGATTCTAATTAGTCTGAATTGGTGGAAATAAGTTTCTATATTGAGAAACCTGTTCGGAGACAATCATTCAATTTCACTTTTATGCATTTTTGTTCATTTACAGGTGCATCTCAATAAATTAAAAAGTTGTGGAAAAGTTCATTTATTTCAGAATTCAACTCAAATTGTGAAACTCATATATTAAATAAATTCAATGCACACAGACGAGTATTTAAGTCTTTGGTTCTTTTAATTGGGATGATTTTGCCATCTACCAGGAAATTTTAGAGCACTTCATGTTTTCTTCTGCTGACCAGCTTTTTGAACGTGCTGATTTCATTTTCCGGCAGGATTTGGCACTTGCCCACACTGCTAAAAGCACCAAAAGCTGGTTCAATGACCATGGTGTTACTGTGCTTGATTGGCCTGCAAACTCGCCTGACCTGAACCCCAGAGAAAATCTATGGGGTATTGTCAAGAGGAAGATGAGAGACACCAAACCCAACAATGCAGATGACCTGAAGGACACTGTCAAAGAAACCTGAGCTTCCGTACCACCTCAGCAGTGCCACAGGCTGATTGCTTCCATGCCACGCCGCACTGATGCAGTAATTCATGCAAAAGGAGCCCCTACCAAGTATTGAGTACATGTACAGTAAATGAACATAATTTTTCGTAAGGCCAACAATTCACTAAAAATGTTTTTTATTGGTCTTATGAAGTATTCTAATTTGTTGAGATAGTGAATTGGTGGGTTTTTGTGAAATGTGAGTCAAAATCATCCCAATTAAAAGAACCAAAGACAAACTACTCCGTTTGTGTGCATTGAATTTATTTAATACACGGGTTTCACAATTTGAGTTTAATTACTGTAATAAATGAACTTTTCCATGACATTCTAATTTATTGAGATGCACCTGTACATGGCAACGGCGTTTTGTGGAGCTGAAATCACAAACCTTTGAAAATGAGTTTCAATGTGGGAGCTTTCGAAAACTATATCGTTTTTGTCTCCATGTAAACGCAAATTTGTGAAAACGGCAATGTAATGCATTTCTTTACAAAGTGACATCGTCAACTACTGGCCTGGTATACGTAATACAGTGTTTTTAGTCATTTAGGTGGATCCATGGGAACAGGGTGGGATATTTTGACAATGTTGTCGTCTGTACGCAAAGCCTTTCAAAAACGCAAAGGAACAACTTGCCTTCCCGTTTTTTATAACTCGCTGTCTCACACGTACCCTCGTTTAGGTAAAATTACCACTCAGTTTAAAGGGATAGTTCACCTAAAAATGAAAATTTGATGTTTCTCTGCTTACCCCCAGGGCATCCAAGATGCAGGTGACTTTGTTTCTTCAGTAGAACACGTTTGATGATTTTCAAGTCCAGCCATTGCGTCTATCCCCCCAGGGTTTTTCTCTATAATGCATGCAATGGTAACACCATCTATGATGTAAAAACAGCACACAAATCCAATTAAACCCGGCGGCTCCTACGACACATTGATGTTCCTAACTGACACGAAACGATTGGTTTGTGCAAAACCCACACAGTATTATATCATATTTTAACCTCTAATACACCACTCTGGTCAACGTCTTGGTGTGCGTGCAGGCCTCTCGGGCGTGAGGTGTGACCGCCTCCTGACTTGCGTAGTTTACGTGAATGGTGTGTGCTATTTTAAAAAACAAATCCCTCCGAAGAAGCAATCAAGCATAACTTCAGGCGAGCAGCTCCCGAATGAGTTTCACCCGGGCCAGCGAGAAAGTAATTTTTTTAGTTTTAAGTCGGTTTGAACAATCCGGATAAGCGCAAGTAAGTACCATTTTGATTAGCCGTCGTACCTATAATGCCTGTGCACTGTGTAAACAATGAGTGACGTATACGCGTGAGAGATCACTTCTGGCGCTTGCGTAAACTACTCCAGAGCGTGTACACGCCTCACGCACCGGAAGTCGTGCTCGTGCTCAAAGCAGTTGGACATAGTGCTGTATTATAGGTAAAATATTATATAAATACTGTTTGGTTTCTCGCACAAACCTATCGTTTCATGTGTTGGGACATCAATGGGTCGTCACGAGCCGCAGGGTTTAATTGGATTTTTCTGTGCATGTTTTTTTACTCTCATATATTTTGTTACCATTGCCATGCATTATACGACTGACAGACTGCAACGGCTGGAGTTAAAAATCATCAAATGTGTTCTACTGAAGAAACAAAGTCACCTACATCTTGGATGCCCTGGGGGTAAGCAGATAAACATCACATTTTCATTTTTGGGTGAACTATCCCTTTAAAGACTGACAATCACACACACAAAACATATATGGTTGCATTAGATTTAAACATGAAATACATTGCAATTTACAATGACGTTGAGCAGAAAACGAATTTAAAAAAAAGCACAACCTGAAAGAAAGGATGGACAAAACACAGAAAAATCCACGATGGGTCCAAACTTTGTCCAAACTCACCTTCAGCGAACACGAAAAGCGATGTATGCAGCTGAACGTTCTTCTCATCCAAACGAAGGCAAGCAATAAACCATAAAGTGCAATTAAGAAAAGTATGTTTATATAGTATCTCACAGAATGAGAGGACTTCATGCCCTCACAAAGATGCATCGTGGTGAAAACATGGTACACTGATGGTATCTGATAGTAATACTATGGATGTGAATGATTACCATAGTATATGTCCAAAAAAATATGGTATTATCATGGTGCCATGTGCACAATAGTATTTATGTTACTTCTTTGTTAGTCTAACATGATTACACATGATTAAGGTCGCTTAATTTACATAATAATTTACCAATCAGGCTAATGTGACTGAAAATAATTCACTATTATGAGTATCAGTATTATCATCCCTGATAGTTTCTAGTGACCATGTTAACAATCTGAGCAGATCTGAATGTGCAATTATGAGACAAAGGTGTTATTTTAAGCCTAATCACTAATTTTGTTGATTCAGAAACGAAACAGGCGTTATCTAGAGATCATAAAATCAATAAATCTGTGGTTTACCACAAGATCATGCGATTAAACATGAGAATGCGCCATTGTTTATGATAATCTGGACTTCCTGCACATGCAGGCGTCAGGCCCATCAAACAACACACTGGGTATTTACACAAATTAAACGCATTTTCATTATGACAGTGACTCTAACAAAAGCACGAGCTTTCTGTCATGTAGCGAACACGTGTTGCTTATTCTTATATTAATAAATAAACATACTAAAGACGTCTAACCGGCGTTTGAGCACGATAAACACCCCGTACATTTACAGCAAAGTACTATTTATTCATCTAAACCCAGAAAAGCCATAAATGAGCATGCAAACCACCTCATTTTCCCTCACAAATACTCACTTTAAGCGCTTTAGCTGGCGTTGGATGAATCGCTGCTGCTCGTCTCGCGCTCGTGGAACAGAAGGAGCTAGCGAGAGCCGCGCGAACCATTCCCGCTCAAGAGCGGGGGACATCACTGCCGCAAAACCGCGACAAAACCACCAAACATCACCCTGAGGCGGCTTAAGTGTATTTACGTCAGTTTCGTATTTGTATACATATAGACATACACGCACAACCGTGCTACAGAACTGTGCTTTAAGTTATATTTTGTCATCAAATTTTTTTCCCACATGGTACATTCCGTCAGTTTCCCAGCTCGACTGCGTGTATGACGTCATCAAAAAACGAGTGAAACTACTATAGGTGTGAATCGAGACGTTACTGTTTTTAATCAAAATTAATTTTTTTATATCCATATATACAAAATGTTATTCAGCATACTTAGATATTATGTTTTATATACGCACATACACATTATATAATAAAAATAAACTTTTTTTTTTTTAATTCTTTTGTCAGGTTTGTTTTTTCTTTAAATACTTTGGAAGATAGACATATCTTATTCCATGATAAATTCCTCAAATGCAAACTTTATATCCTTCATACAGCCTTTATTTTTTTATTTTAGTACGGTTCAAATCAGAATCTTGAGAAACGCTGTATTGAAACAGTGCACTTACTGTATTGTTGTGAAACAATGATTTTGTAGATCTTAAGATTTTTGTTTCTTAAAAATGTTTTTATTACTTGCAGTACGCACAGCGCCATTAAATGAGGCACACAACACCAAGTGGATTTCTTGGAGATTCATTTATTATACATTTAATATGATTTTTTTCACATTCTTTAAATCTGAGTGGACAAAATAAACACATTTCATGTGCAGAAAATAAAGTGAATGCATCTAGCGCATTCTTACTGTATGTATATTGTTCCCTTAGAACACACAAGAAATTCTCCATTCATTTGTACTTTAAGAGCACCTTTCAATCTGTTATCACGGCCACTGTAATCAACATTGAGAATCACTGACTACTGGATATGCTTGGAGAATAAAGTAAGACTTTAAGGTGTTAAGTTAATTGTCCCTCAGGTATCATAATGTCTCTAAATGACTCCCACTCTACTTCTTTCCGAGTTCTCTGGCTCTTTCGGTCGCCGCCTCTACGGCTCCCATCGTAGCCGCTCTGAATCCTCCCTTCTCCAGCGCGTGGATACCGGTGATCGTGTGGCTCACTCCCGCAGCCCGTGACCAAACTGGCCTTCACGACTGGATCCGCCCGGAGAATCCCGAATCACGCAGTACAGACCCATGCGCCCTGAAACACAGCAGATTTAAGCATATTCGGTCAACGGCAAGCATTGGTATTCAACCCAGCTACCACAAAAGTTTGGTAAAAAGTGATAAAAACAAACATTATTTCTTTATGCTCTCTTTAATTTATGAGGAAAATAGTACGGTGGTGCCGAGAGGCAGCCTCAAGACGCACTGCCAATATGAAAAAAAAAACACATGCAAATTAAGAAAACATCTTCCTCAATTTGACAAAACGCGCGCTGAAATTGTCACAACAAAACCAAATACAGAAATGCACTGCAAATAGCACAGACCACATCGGAAACGTTTAAGGGACTCGCAAAGTGACGAACATGGCTGGGACATTTATCAGTGTTTACTCTGAAAGGTGAGATTTTTGTTTATTTTAACATCCTGATCATACGATTCATTAGCTTTTTTGGATATTATTAGCCTAAATAAGCTGACAAAATACACAATTACTGTTAAAACAAAAAATGGTCACTATAGTTAAACCATGGTAACAACAAATTAACCATGGATTTACTACACTAACCACAGTTTAATCATGGTTTTTGTACAACTGTGGTTATACAAATGATAATAAATACCAAAAAAAACATTGTTAATTTTCGTTTTGTTAGGGGTCTCCCCGTTGTTGGAGTCTGTACTTGGTTTCTAGTATTCTGGTTGTGTCTTGATGCGTCATTACAAGCACTGTGCTTTTAAACCGATGAAGATGTTTCCTTAATATGCTAGGGTAACACTTTATTTCGATAGTCCACTTTAGAAATTCTATTAACAGTAAGTAACTTTGCATTTACATGTCAACTAGCAGTTAGTAGGGTATTAGTAAACTGTCTGCTTAATATTTTTTAACTCTTTCTTTGTCAACTTATTCTTCTAACCTTAAACCTACCCTAAGTCTACTCTGAGAGTTAGTAGACATGTAGATGCAAATTAATGAGAATTAGTTGACATGTAGTTGACATGTAGTTACAAAGTTACTTATAGTTAGTAGAATGTCTAAAGTGGACTATCGAAATAAAGTGTAACCTATGCTAGTGCTTCTTCTATTTGCATGTGTTTTCTGAAATTGCAGCACGTTGAGCTCTCTCGGCCACCGTAGAAATCTAAGTTTATTAATAACTACAAACCAATATTTGGAATGAAACTAGCTAGTTCTTAAAAGTGACCGCTTCATTTTATGGCAATGTGACACATTGGTAAAATTCTATTAATCTTTATTAGAACAAAATAACAAAAATCTGTGTTTTAAACTGTAGAAATGGTAACAATCACTTGGTTGCACAAAATCACACACTTCATTAAAAAACAAACTCATCATGACATTGAGTTCATGTGACACGCCAAGCTTGACAATCACTATTTGATCAATTTGCAAAAAAAAACACGTAACAATTTTGGTTGCAAAAAAATTGCACAAGAAATCAATAAAAACTGTAGACATGGTAACAAAACATTTGCTTGCAAAAATGGATATAAAAACTATATAAACCTCACATAAAATAAAATCTCACCATGATGTATTTTGTTTGACATGCTACGGCTGACAATCAATATTTGATCAATTTGCAAAAAACTGCAAAACAAATATGGTTTTAAACTGCCGACATGCATTGTAACAAACATTTTGGTTGCAAAAAACTAAATAATGGGAGTTTTAAGCTGTAGACATGCAACAAAAAAAAGTTGCAAAAATCTCATCATTAAATATTTCAGTTGACACGCTAAGGTGACGATCAGCGTTTTCTGAAGGTTAAGCACCTCCACTAAGATTAAAGCGTAACTTCTCATGTCTTCTTGATGTTTGCGAAGCGGTTCGTGAGCAAACACTTACCAGTATTGTCTGTGCTGCGATACGTCGAGCCAGAGCGCTGGGCATCCCCATTTTAACAGCTCCGTCCGCCAGGTGCCTAACAACAATTATAGCCTAATAAACCCACATGAAAAAATACTATAGTGTTTTATAGTAAATATTATAGTGTTTTTGAGAACCCATACATTACGCTAACGTCGAATTAATTTGTTGTGGTAATTCTATAGTTGCTGTGGTAATAGGAATATAACCAAATTACTTTACCCAATACTGTACTATGTTTTCTACAACTATAGGGTATATTATACTACAATAACTACCAGTTTTACTGATTTTTTTTTAGTAAACCTAAAGTATACTACATATTAGTACCGTTATATCAGGTCAATATAGTATTATACTAAGTACAGTATACTTTTCCTACTAGCATTCATTAACCAAAGTGTTGTCAACATACTATAAACATATACAGTATAATACACTTTACATATGTATGACGTTCAAAAACACTTATAGTCATTTTACTATCAATTGCTATAGGATTTTTTCATGACATTACACTCGAACCTGCTCCTTTATTATTAGAACTTAGCGCCTGCTCTCAGTCCCCTGACGTCCTCACACACACACACACACACACCCACACACGATAGATAGACATATATGTGTAGTTTCGCGACTAACTTTTTGAAAATTGATAATCTTTTTATAAAAAACTATGTGCCTCAGTATTTAATATTTTATTTGCATTATGTTACATTATTACTCAATAGTTCTGTACTCTGTAAATGTATTTATTTATTCATTCATTCATTAATTATTTAGAGTTAATCATTATATTTACATTTGTAGAAAACTGCTTGCTTGTTTCCAAATACCCACACTTAGCGCGCGTATTGGCCACTGGACGAGCGCTTGAGTGCGCGCGTGACCTGCGAAAGTAGTGCGCCAAGACTGTCCAGGGCTTAAAATCGCCAAAGCGATAATAAATCGCCTAAGACTTTTTGCGAGATCTCACGAATCTGAGGTCACGAGAAACCTTTCCAACTGCAAGTTAAGATATAATATATAATTAGATATTACATTAATTTGTAGAAAAACAAAGAGGTGCACGTTTTATTGGTGCAAAGAAGAGTAGTGGTGATATTTATTTTGTACAACATTTGCAACTGCTTTTCAGAACTAATTAAATTGTGTCATGTTACAGGGACTACTGAACAGACATTTAAAAGTTGATTTTAGAATGCAAAGTACTTAAAATAAAAATAAAGCTCTGTAAACGCTTGCATTTTACAACACTAAGTGTGTGCCCCATCAGGTAATGAAAAGTTCGACACACACTTGTGGTCTTCATCCTCACTTGAGCCAAATACAGGAAATACGTCATATAAGTAGTCAAGCGGTCAAGTGCAAAGACCGCAAGTCTGGGTATTTGGACAAGGCATGTCACTCACGAATGCGACGCCGCTGCCACTCAAGCCCATGTGGGCGTCGATCCAGGGTTCAGGCCCCGCCTCCACCAATCCGCACGGGCCAAGCAGGGCCTTCAGGAGAGTCTCCTCCTCCTGTCCCGCACACGAGCCGCAGGTGAGGAGCAGCGCCCCTTCCAGGAGCATGCAGGGAAGATTCGGCATTATACGAATCACACGCGTCCCAGCAGGCAACAGCTATGAAAACAGACAGTAATGGAATCTGATGTTTGACATAAAAAACAAAACAGAAAATTTGTTTTAAAAAATAAACATATATACACTCACCGGCCACTTTATTAAGTACACCTGTTCAATTGCTTGGTAACGCAAATTGCTAATCAGCCAATCACATGGCAGCAACTCAATGCATTTAGGCATCTAGACGTGGTGAAGACGACTTGCTGAAGTTCAAAGCGAGCATCAGAATGGGGAAGAAAGGGGATTTAAGTGACTTTGAACGTGGAATGGTTGTTGTTGCCAGACGGGCTGGTCTGAGTATTTAAAAAACTGCTGATCTACTGGGATTTTCACGCACTACCATCTCTAGGGTTTACAGAGAATGGTCCGAAAAAGAGAAAATATCCAGTGAGCGGCAGTTGTGTGGAGGAAAATGCCTTGTTGATGTCAGAGGTCAGAGGAGAATGGGCAGACTGGTTAGAGATGATAGAAAGGCAACAGTAACTCAAATAACCACTCGTTACAACCAAGGTATGCAGAATACCATCTCTGAACGGCAACACGTCGAACGCAGATGGGCTACAGCAGCAGACGAGACCACACCGGGTGCCGCTCCTGTCAGCTAAGAACAGGAAACAAACCTACAATTCGCACAGGCTCACCAAAATCGGACAACAGAAGAATGGAAAAACGTTGCCTGGTCTGATGAGTCTCGATTTCTGCTGCGACATTCAGATGGTAGGGTCAGAATTTGGCGTAAAGAACTTGAAAGCATGGATCCATCCTGCCTTGTCTCAACGGTTCAGGCTGGTGGTGGTGGTGTAATGGTGTGGGGGATATTTTCTTGGCACACTTTGGGCCCCTTAGTACCAATTGAGCATCGTTTAAATGCCACAACCTACCTGAGTATTGTTGCTGACAATGTCTATCCCTTTGTAACTACAGTGTACCCATCTTCTGATGGCTACTTCCAGCAGGATAATGCACCATGTCACAAAGCTCAAATCATCTCAGACTGGTTTCTTGAACATGACAATGAGTTCACTTTACTCAAAGGGCCTCCACAGTCACCAGATCTCAATCCAATAGAGCACCTTTGGGATGTGGTGGAACGGGAGATTCGCATCATGGATGTGCAGCCGACAAATCTGCAGCAACTGCGTGATGCTATCATGTCAATATGGACTAAAATCTCTGAGGAATGTTTCCAACACCTTGTTGAATCTATGCCACGAAGAATTAAGGCAGTTCTGAAGGCAAAAGGAGGTCCAACCCGGTACTAGTAAGGTGTACCTAATAAAGTGGCCAGTGAGTGTATATTGGGCTTTTATGCCTTTAATGGATAGGACAGTAGAGAGCTGACAGGAAAGCTTTCCGACCTTGAGACGGGAATCGAACTCGAACAGTTGCCTATATGTCGACGCACTAACCACGAGGCTATCGGTGCCCGAAAAAAATTCTGCCATAATTTTGATCATTAAGATATAGTTTTGGAGCATGTACCCAGCAAACACAACGTTCCCCTAACATATTATGGTTAATTTTTTAGGGGGAAATCAAATAATAACATTCCAGAAACGTTCTTTTAAGGTTTTATTTTTTTTTTAATAACGTTCTCAGAATGCTGCAGGGTGATTATTTTAAAAATAACCTAAAAATAACATACCAAAATGGTTATATAACCAACTAACCTGCAGATATAACTAAGTTGCAGTTGTTTTATGTAATGGCCTGTAAACTCTGAACGTAGTTTAATACAGCGTTTAATAAAATCTAGAAATTAGATCAAAACGCGTTATAATGATCAGATATATCAAACTTTATGGCTAAAATACACGCGCTTTCTCCTGTTTTACTGGCTGACCGACTAATCGATCTCTTTATTAAATAATTGCTTATAATTAATATAGATCTGAGAGCAAATATGATTTCGGAGAGGTCGCGCCCATGTTGAAGAGCACATGATGCTAATCGAGAAGTTTTTGTTTACCGACCGAAACTATTAGAGGCAAGAAATAAATGCACTGAGGAATACTTTACTTTAAGCCAAATAATGATTTATTATTATTTTTTTATATCTATGAATAAATTTCACATTTGAAAAACCAGTCATTGTTATTTAATGCTGAAGAAATGTAAACTCTGGGCACCCCGTAAATTAATGAAAAAATTTAATCTTATTTAGGCGAATCTTTCATATGATGGTTGATGTGTTCATCATTATATATTAATTAAACAATAAATAAAACAAAACAGGGTTGTTGCAAGTCTATATAATACAGTTTTATGATAATTGTTTATGATAAAAGTACGAATATCTAAGAAACGAGATGAACTAAATATAAAGGATAGGGGAACGTTAGAGTAAGATTAGGGGAGCATTAGAATAATATTCTACAAACTAAACAACAACAACAACAAGTAACACTTTACTTGAAGGGGTGTGCATAAGACTGACATGACACCTTCATAATCATGACATGACACATGTAAAAAGGAGGTTTTATGCATGTTTATGACAAATGTCATTAAGTGTCATTTGCTCAGTTATGTCCTTTTTAATGCAAAGATGACATTTTTTGAGATGTCTTTGTTATGGGCTATGGTTAGGGGTAAGGGTAGGGGTAGGGTTAGGTCAAATAATGTCATCTTTGCATTAAAAAGGACATAACTGAGCAAATGACACTTAATGACAGTGTCATAAACATGCATAAAGCCTCCTTCATATTCGTGACGTGTGTGTTTCATGATTATGAAGGTGTCATGTCAGTCTTATGCACACCCCTTCAAGAAAAGTGTTACCAAACCTTTTTGCAAAAGCAAACTTTCTGGGAATGTTCTGGGAAATCAGAAATTGTTAGCTGGGCAAATCCTCACCTCCTCAAGTGTTTCTAGAGTGATTCCGGCTGCCATGGAAACGATGATGTGTTCCTGAGTGACATTCCCGGAGATTCCATTCAGCACCTTCGGGACCAGGTGAGGTTTGACGGCCAGGAAGACCAACCGAGAGCGATCGACAACCTCGTCATTCGAGTGAGTGACAGAAACTCCTCTCTCCTGTCAGAACATTCACATTCACACAAACCTGTCACAGAAATGACGAGTTAAGCTGTTCGCCATCATCTACTCCAGATCTCACGCTGGGAATAAAGGAGAAACACCATCAATACAAATGCATTACATTACTAGCTTCTTAAAAGAATTCAGTTGTGGATCTACTTAAAAAGCAGGTGAATTTCATTAAGAAACATTAGGGCCATATTTCACCCCAAAATCAAGAGAAAAAGAGCTCATTACTGTTACTTTCTGTACTCCAGCAATGGAAATCAACCCATTAGGATGCAATTAAAGGGGGGGTACAATGCTGTTTCATGCATTCAGAGTTGTTTACACTGTTAAATGCATCATATGATGCTATTTTAAAGATCATTATTTTGTGTATTTAGTGTAACAGAATATGTTGACATGCTTTAATGTTCAAAAAACACATAATTTTTCAAATACTGTACATTATTGTAGGTCCTCTATGCCCCGCCTCTCTCAAACACTTTGTTTACTATAATCGCGAGTGTCAGCTTTCAAAGTAAATATCAAGACAGTTAATAATGTCGTTAGTTTTACCATCAGTTCAAGCCCGAAAGGCAACAGAGTCGCGTGACAAACACCGGATGATGCACGTACACAAGCCGCGGTAGACAGCTGACGTTGCTATGATTCTGACAGGACTGTTCACTCTCCGGTGTGTGACATGTTCCCCTCCACCACACACACACAACACCACACACACCACACCACACAACAACCACACAAAACAGACAGACACACACACACAAAACACACGACGCGTACTCTGCGCTGCCCCGCAAAAAACTCTGCATTTGAACAGTCAATAGCAAATACGTAAACTAATAACAAAACATACTTACAGTCGCTATTCGAAGCGCCAGATGTTAGCAAAGTAGAAATTTACCATTTTTTTTTTTAGAAATAGTTGCGATCGTGGCTCTTAATGACGTAAACGAGGGTGGAACTCCTTTTATGGGCATTTCTCCGGAAGAACGCGCCCACGCACGCATGGACCAGAGCAAGAGCGAGATCGCGCCCATCAACGCGCTTCATCCGGTGGTAGCGCTGCACGGGACTTGTTCGGGAAGAATGTCTCCAATCCAAAGTAGTGTGTTTTTGGTTGTAAGGGAAATATAACATTGTTCAGCTTCCTAAAGAACCCAGCGTTATGTAAACAGTGGATGCAGTTTGTTTTCCGGAGCAGCAACGCAGTTTCACAAGCCTGTTTGTTGACCAACGTTTTATAAACAAGGCCCAGTTCAACGCTGGATTTGCACATCGTTTGATACTGAAAGATGGAGCGGTCCCAGCTGTAAAAGATCCTGGTCACGATTCAGAACTGCAGACGGTAAGTGAAACGGCATCAAATGTCTGTGTTTTGTTGGCATTTGGCGCCCAAGTGCTGTCACTCTTTAGCTACGCCCACGGCACGCCTCCAGGAGCTCGGCTTTTTCCAGAGAATCGTAAAGCTGTATCTTTCTTTTCTAAATATGATAAAACTAAAGACTTTTTGGAGATATGAAGGATGCAGTACTACTCTATAGGTAATCAAGATTAACATGAGATTGGCAGAAACTGTGTGTTATGTCCACTTTAATTGTTTGATCAAAATTATTAGTTAACACAATTTTTGAATTGTTATTTTATCTTAATATTATGTTCATTTATTGTAAAATAATGTGCATTTTTAAGTATCCTAAAAATGTAATGAAATTAAGCACTAAATATTTTTTACTTTATATTATAATTTTATTTTAAATTATAATAACGTTTATATAACAATACAACAACAACAATAATAATCAATTACTATAATAATATTCGCATATTATATCTTGACTTTTTATGGAACTGCATAGTTCAATTCTTAATAAAGTCACATGTCATACCTGAAAGCGAGGAAGGTTGTTCATGGATGGAGCGCTAATAATTATATTACTGGGTGGAACCTTCCCTATAACACAAAAACAGTACATGTCAGTAAAAAGCACAGAAACTAATTTTATTATTACTGTAATTTTCATGCCTCAATTTGTTTTAATAAAGTTAACTCTTCAAGATCAACTAACACTGCTTTTAGTGCCTGCATATTTTGTTTGTTTTGTTAATTTATGTTATGTTAGTTTTTTTCTGTAATACAGTAGTTTACGTAACAAAAACACACGGCTATAGATATACAGTATATTAGTTAAAGCTGCAGTCCGTAAGTTTTGCCTCTTTGTCGCCATCTCTGTTTGAAAACCTGGAATTGCAGTTGCGTGCGGAATTATCTAGCTTTGCGTGGGTTGTGAGTCGGCGCGGCTCCAGCGCGGATGAATCTAATGTTCTGAAGAGTATGTGGCAGTCAGGTGTGGATATTTACTATACTTCGCAATCACAGATTCTAGTCTAAGTCTTGGAATATATGACCCAAATAAGAATTTTCACCATATATTGCCATCTGAACAAGTAACAAGTCTGCCACGTTTGTTCTGACCAAAGGAGGCAAAAAATAATTACCATAAAACGCTACCAAGTGGTGATAAATCTAAAGATGTTGCTCATACACATCAAACAAGTTGCAAATTATAATGTTTACTTTTCTCAAATTATTAATGTTAACAACTTCAGCATTAGTGACTATGAGTATAGTGTATTAACGTGTAGATTTCAATTTCTGCACAGTAATCCAATTGTCATACCATTTGAATTTCATACCAAAGAAATTATTTTAATGCAAAAAGCAAACTATGCTCCCTTCAAACTAGTTTTCTTTAAAATACAAATCTTTTGTAATCCCAGTCTATCTGTAATCAGAAGCACATTTATAACTGGAATATACACAAAAAAAAAAAATTTTTTTTTCTTTAGTTTAATAAAACATAATCCTTTCTGGATACAATCCGCAATCAAAATGATATGTAATTATTAGGGTGGTGTGAGGGAAAAGGCTCTAAACGATCGGCCGCCGGCAGGTCCTCAAATGGATAGCTAGTAGCCGGGACAAACAAACGTTGTTGTTTAAAGAACGTGACGTTGGGGAGCTCGTAATGACGCAGCGCCATGCTCGAATTTCCAGCGAAAACCTAACAGTACCACTCAAATTAGAAAACATTAATACAAGCTTATCGTTGTGGATCGGGCTAAGGTAATGAGATAGTTTTGAACACTGGCTGGTTATGTACTTGCTCAAATGTTGATTTCGGATCATTTTTAACCAAAAAAAGTTACGGACTGCAGCTTTAAATAACGGAGGTGAATTATCGATGCAGCTGACAGGTTCTTGAAGGCTGCCAGAATTCACTCTGACGTCATGCACATGTAAAGTGACGTCATGCACATTCATGCACATGTAAAGTGACGTCATGCACATATAAAGTGACGTCATGCACATATAAAGTGACGTCATGCACATATAAAGTGACGTCATGCACATATAAAGTGACGTCATGCACATATAAAGTGACGTCATGCACATATAAAGTGACGTCATGCACATATAAAGTGACGTCATGCACATATAAAGTGACGTCATGCACATATAAAGTGACGTCATGCACATATAAAGTGACGTCATGCACATATAAAGTGACGTCATGCACATATAAAGTGACGTCATGCACATATAAAGTGACGTCATGCACATATAAAGTGACGTCATGCACATATAAAGTGACGTCATGCACATATAAAGTGACGTCATGCACATATAAAGTGACGTCATGCACATATAAAGTGACGTCATGCACATATAAAGTGACGTCATGCACATATAAAGTGACGTCATGCACATATAAAGTGACGTCATGCACATATAAAGTGATGTCATGCACATGTAAAGTGACGTCATGCACATTCATGCACATGTAAAGTGACGTCATGCACATATAAAGTGACGTCATGCACATGTAAAGTGACGTCAGTGACATCATGCACATGTAAAGTGACGTCATGCACATGTAAAGTGACGTCATGCACATGTAAAGTGACGTCATGCAAAGTGACGTCATGCACATGTAAAGTGACGTCATGCACATGTAAAGTGACGTCATGCACATGTAAAGTGACGTCATGCACATTTAAAGTGACGTCATGCACATATAAAGTGACGTCATGCACATGTAAAGTGACGTCATGCACATGTAAAGTGACGTCATGCACATGTAAAGTGACGTCATGCACATATAAAGTGACGTCATGCACATATAAAGTGACGTCATGCACATATAAAGTGACGTCATGCACATATAAAGTGACGTCATGCACATTTAAAGTGACGTCATGCACATGTAAAGTGACGTCATGCACATATAAAGTGACGTCATGCACATGTAAAGTGACGTCATGCACATGTAAAGTGACGTCATGCAAAGTGACGTCATGCACATGTAAAGTGACATCATGCACATTCATGCACATGTAAAGTGACGTCATGCACATATAAAGTGACGTCATGCACATATAAAGTGACGTCATGCACATGTAAAGTGACGTCATGCACATGTAAAGTGACGTCATGCACATTTAAAGTGACGTCATGCACATGTAAAGTGACGTCAGTGACATCATGCACATGTAAAGTGACGTCATGCACATGTAAATTGACGTCAGTGACATCATGCACATGTAAAGTGACGTCATGCACATGTAGTGACGTCATGCACATTCATGCACATGTAAAGTGACGTCATGCACATGTAAAGTGACGTCAGTGACATCATGCACATGTAAAGTGACGTCATGCAAAGTGACGTCATGCACATGTAAAGTGACGTCATGCACATTCATGCACATGTAAAGTGACGTCATGCACATGTAAAGTGACGTCATGCACATGTAAAGTGACGTCATGCACATGTAAAGTGACGTCAGTGACATCATGCACATGTAAAGTGACGTCATGCACATGTAAAGTGACGTCAGTGACATCATGCACATGTAAAGTGACGTTATGCACATGTAAAGTGACGTCAGTGACATCATGCACATGTAAAGTGACGTCATGCACATGTAAAGTGACGTCATGCACATGTAAAGTGACGTCATGCACATGTAAAGTGACGTCAGTGACATCATGCACATGTAAAGTGACGTCATGCACATGTAAAGTGACGTCATGCACATGTAAAGTGACGTCATGCACATGTAAAGTGACGTCAGTGACGTCATGCACATGTAAAGTGACGTCATGCAAAATGTAAAAGGATGGTGGGGTGACGTTATGCACATGTAAAGTGACGTCAGTGACGTCATGCACATGTAAAGTGACGTCAGTGACATCATGCACATGTAAAGTGACGTCAGTGACATCATGCACATGTAAAGTGACGTCAGTGACGTCATGCACATGTAAAGTGACATCATGCACATTCATGCACATGTAAAGTGACGTCATGCACATGTAAAGTGACATCATGCACATTCATGCACATGTAAAGTGACGTCATGCACATTCATGCACATGTAAAGTGACGTCATGCACATTCATGCACATGTAAAGTGACGTCATGCACATGTAGTGACGTCATGCACATTCATGCACATGTAAAGTGACGTCATGCACATGTAAAGTGACGTAGCCGCAAACGCACCTGACGCGATGACGCCCTGCGCTATTCCAAACGCCATGTGTCCAGCTCCGATGAACCCGATCTTCAGCCGAGACACATCCTGAACTCAAAGCAAACATTACTTCACGTTAATAAAGATGCTATGTGATGCTGCTGACAGCATACAGCCACAGAGTTAACAGCAGCTACTCACAGACTGAAGCGCTGCAGAGTCGCTGGTTTGGACTGAACTCTCCGAGGCATTCATTGTTTATTTACTACAGCTTCAGCAGATCAGCGTCCTGTCACGTGGAGAACGTGTTCTTCTTTACTTGCATATGCGAAACTACAAGCGGATACACTGACACCTGCTGGACTGGAGCCATGGCTTCCTGAACACATTAACCAGTAGCTACAAAAAACCTTTGGACACACTTGACTTAATTTATATTTCTCATGGAATAAAACTGTTAAAGCTATAGCTGAACTAAGCTAAAATTAGTTTTCTAGACACAAGGTCCCAATATATATATATTATTTTTTTTACAGTGGTAAAATTTTAAAATAATGTTAACTTTGTAATGTAACTAATGTAATGTTGATTTTGTTCCAATGTCTTCTCAGTACAACCATTCCCAGACTTACATTTGTGTAACTGCAGTCTTATGAAGATTTTACCATTAATTCTCAAATGTAGAAAATATTAATGAAAAGAAAAAGTAGGTGTGTCCAACTATTGACTGGTAATGCACACTGCGGGAATCAATTAAAAGGCTCAACCACATTGAATAAAATGTGTCAAATTCTGTCAGTGAAGATACTGAAATAGCGCCACCTGCTGGACTGAACCAATGGATCTTACACAGTACACTGGCTAAAAATGGTTGACATTTAATAAAAAAATAGAGACATTAAAGACATATTTCTTATGTAGCCCAATGTTTAAAGATTAAGCTAAGCTTCTCACTTCTCAACTAGTGAAAAGACATTTACAATTTATAAAAAAAAAAAAAAAAAAAAACAATTATTAAAGCGATAGACCTACATATAACAGGATTTGGAGGTACAAACCCCATATAATTACCAATCTGCAAAAAGACGAGGACATTACATTATTATTTTTAATATACAGTATAGTATCCTACGACAAACAGTGTCAGACCGGTAAAAGAGTACTTTCAGCACATGGTCATGGTTATATTCCCCATAAAATAATACTTTTATTAAAACCTGAAATAAAACAAAAAATGAGCTAATAATGCTATGAGTTGACCTTTACAAAATATTTCAAACCATTTTATAAAACAAAAAAAAAAAAAAAAAAACAAACAACAGAAAACTAACAACCACAGCTTTCATTTTTTTCTATTCTATCTCCTTGTGTTTCTTGGTGTGTGTGTATATATATCTGTGTTGTGTAATATATACCTGTGGGTGTTTGTGTGTGTGTGTTTGTGTGTATATATATATCTGTGTGTCGTGTATATATATATAGTGGTGTGTGTGTTGTATATATATATATCTGTGTTGATGTTCGTGTATATATATTGTTGTGTGTTGGATATATAGATATATGTTTGTGTGTGTGGTATATAATATGTTCTGTGTGTGTGTGTATATATATGGTGTGTGTGATATAGGTTTGTGACCGTGTGGGTCTATATATATGTGTGTTGGGGTATATATAATGTGTGTGTGTGTAATATATGTGTGTGGGTGTGTAGATATATGTGTGGTGTGGGGTGTATATATAATTATGTGTTGTGTGTATATATATATGTGTGTGTGTGTGCTATATATATTATGTGTGGTGTTGTGTATATATTATTGTGTGTGTGTGTGTTATATATATGGGGGTTTGTGTAGATATAGCTTTGTGTTGTGTGTGTATATATAGGTGGTTGTGTGTAACTAATATATAATATGTGTGTGTGTGTTAATATATATGATATATTGTTGTGGGTAATAAGGTTGTGGTGTTGTATAGATAATGTGTGGTGTGTGTATATAATTGTGTGTGTTAGTAATGGTGTGTGTGTAGATAATATATTGTGTGTGGTGTATATCTATATTGTGTGTGTGTATATAGAAAATGTGTGTGTGTGTATATATCTGTGTGTGTGTGTGTATTATATATATATATGTGTGTGTGTGGTAGATTTATATATATGGTGGTGGTGTATTTATATATATATATCGATATTGTTTGTGTGTATATATAGTGGTGTGTGTGTGTAATATAAGTATGGTGTTGTTGTGTAATATATATAATTGTGGTGTTAGATATCTATTTGGTGTTTTGGGTGTGTGTGTCATATGTGTTGTGGTGTGTTGGTTGTGTATCTTATGTGTATATATATATATATATGTTGTGTGTGTATATCATATATATATGTTGTTGTGGGTATATATATATGTGTGTGGTATATAATATATTGGTTGTGTGTGTGTTGTGTGTGTGTGGTGTGTGTGTCTGTGTTTGTGTGTCTGTGTGTGTGTGTATATATATACTGTGTGTGTATAGTATATAGATGTGTGTGTGTGTATATATTGATAGATTGTGTGTGTGGGATATATACCTTAGAATATATGTGCCTGTTGTGTGTATAGATATATTATGTGATTGGTTAGTGGTAAATACATGATGTTGTTGTGTGTGTGTGTGTCTATATGGTTTCAGGGTATATATATATATAGTATGTGTGTGTGTATATATATAAATATGTTTGTGTGTTTGTATATATAATATGTGTGTGGTATATATGATATATGTTTGTGTTGGGTGTGGTGTGTGTTGTGTGTGTGTGTATATATATATAAATATATATAGGTGTGTTTGTGTATATATGATATGTGTGTGGTGGATATTGTGTATATATGTATTGTGTGTTGATACTAATCTATATCTGTGTGTGTGTGTATATATATATATGTGTGTTTGTGTGTATATATAGGTATATTGTGTGTGTGTGTGGGTATATAATATGTTTGCGTGTAGTTGTGTTGGTGTGTGTATTGTAATGTTGTGTGTTGATAATTGTGCTGTGTATGTAGATATATAGATATGTTGTGGGTGTATATAGATCATGTCGTGTGTGTGGGAGATATATATTGTGTGTGTGTGTTATATATTTGTGTTGCAGTATTATATATATGTAGTGGGTTGTGTATATCAAAGATTTGTGTTGTGAGGATAGATCAGATGGGTGGTGTCTGTATATATTACTATAGTTTTCAGTGTGTGTCAATATATATGTGCGTGTGGTGTATTTATAATAGGTGTTTGGGTGTGTATATTGATGTGGTGTGTGTATATATTTGCGTATTTATCTTGGTGTGTGTTGTTATAATTATATATAGTGTGGTGTGTATATATATGTGTGGGTTGTGTGTGTATAGATTGTGTGGGTGATGTTATATATGTGTGTGTGGTATTCTATATGAATGTGTGTGTGTGTATATTATATTGTGTGTGTGTATATATATTGTATGGGGGGTAATATATGTATGTGTGTGTTTGTATATATTATATATATGTGTGTTGTTGTATATAGATATATCTATGTGTGTGTGTGTGTAGAGATATCATATATATTAATCTATGTGTTGTGGGCTAGTTATATCTCATGCATGGTGTAATGTGGATGTGTGCTAGTAGTAATATATTGTGTGTGTGTGGTATAAATTTGTGTGTGTCTTGTGTTTTTGTCCGGGTACTATAAAAATCTGACCTATGGGGTAGTACGATAATATTTGTATATATCTACTGTGTATTTTGGGGTGTTGTGTGTCTTAGATGTATGTGTGGTGTTGTGCTGCTAACGATGGGTATATATCTATTTAGGAACCTATTACACACAAGGGGGTTACGGCGACTGTTACTGGTGTTTCCGGAGCCCCCGAATTTGTCAGGCTTTTGCTATAGGTGGCAGTGCCATTGGTGCGTATAAAACGCGCAGTTCTCACAATTTTGTTCGTCTTGTGCATTCATGTTACAACACAAACACACCCCTATGTGGACCAGCAAAACACAGAATGTATGACGAGTTGTTTTTGCTAGTATTTATTATAAAAAAAAAACTGAAAATCACAGTGTGCCCTACAAGTAGTCTGACAGACCCCTGTGGTCGGTGACACGACGCATAGGAGCTTAACTGCACGTTGCTGTCGTCGTGCTTTCTCGGATAATCCCTGGAGAGGGCTTCTACACCTTCCTGGGAGTCAGCTTGGAGTCTTGATTGATACTGTTGGTACGTGAATAGGAAACCATCACACCTGGTCTATTAGTAAACCCTACAGCCCCAGAGTGCATGTCAGAGCAAATGAGAATCATTGAGGTCAAAGGAACTGCCTGAAGAGGTCAGAGACAGAATTGTGGCCAGGCACAGATCTGGCCAAGGTTACAAAAAAATTTCTGCTGCACTTAAGGTTCCTAGTAGCACAGTGGCCTCCATAATCCTTAATGGAAGAAACGTTTAGGGACGACCCAGTAACCTGTCCTGAGCGCAACCCCGTATCCGGCCAAACTGAGCTATCGGGCCCGGGTACTTAAGAGGCCTTGGTGAAGAGGTAAAGAAGATACCCAAAATCCTGTGGCTGGGAGGCTGTCTCATGAGATCATTCGTAGGAGAATTGGGTATAAAGGTTGTAGAAAGTCAATCCACACCATCGTCACTGTCAGCCCTCCACCAGGTTTGGACTTTATTGGCCGAGTTGCCCGATTGGACCAGCCAAACACGGCTCAGTGCATGAGTTGGCTAAAAAATACACCTGAAGTGCTGATCCAAGAACGGTGAGAAACAAAGATTCCTTCTGGTGCTGGATGAGTCGAGACCAATATAGAACATTTTTGGCCTTTAATTTCTAAGCGTATGTGTGGAGAAACCACCACATGCTCATCACCTGTCCCAATCAACGTGACCTCAACAGTGATCTCAGCAGGGGTGCTGTGGTGGCAGCATACATGCGTGTGGGTAGGTGGTGTTTGGTCTTTCAGCTGCAGGGACAGGACGACTGGTTGCATTTGAGGGAAAGATGAATGCGGCCAAGAACAGGGATATCCTGGACAAAAACCTTTTCCAGAGTGCTTAGGACCTCAGACTGGGCCGAAGGTTTCCTTCCACTGTCTCAAGACCATTAAACCCTATGCACACCCCTAAAATATGACGTAGGAGTCTTCACAACACCTCTCGTGACGGTGTTCTTAGAATGCCCCAGCCAGAGGCCACGTGCCTCTTTAACCCCACTTGGAGCATCGCTGGAGAGACCTAAAATGCTGTCCACCAAACGTTAACCATCCTACCCTTGGACAGGAACTGACGAGAGGATGCTGCATCTAGGGAATTGAGCCAGAGGAACCCTATCAAATGTCCAGGTGTGTGAAAAACTTGGATGCAATCTTGTCCCAAAAGTCAACTCCATTGGGCTTGTATTTAGAATCAAAAGGGTGGCTTTCATACTATATACGGAGGCAAAGGGTCTGAATGCTTAGGGCCATGTGATATTTCAGTTTTTTTTTTAATAAATCTGCAAAAATTTCAACGATTCTGTGTTTTTCTGTCAATGTGGGGTGCTGTGCGTACATTAATGAGGAAAAAAAATTAACTTAAATGATTTTCGCAAATGGCTGCAATATAAAAAAGAGAGAAAAATTTAAGGGGGTCTGTATACTTTCCATACCCACTGTAATGTGTTTGTGTATATATATATAGATGTTGTTTGTGTGTGTATATATATATGTGTGTGAGTGTATATTAATATTTGTGGTGTGTAATATAATACAGTTGATGTGTGTGTGTGTGTGTACTTGTGTTGTGTGTGTTTGTGTGTGTCCATATAATATATTAGATATACTTGTGTGGTGTGTGTATATATATATGTGTGTTGTAATTATTAATGTGTGTGTGTGTGTATATATATATATATAATGGTGTTTTGTGTATATATATAATATGTGTGTGTCGTTGTATAAATATATATATTTGTGTGTGTGTGTGTTTTTGTGTGTGGTGTGTGTGTGTGTGTATATATGGTGTATATATAATATATATGTGTTGTTTGTAGATACACATATATAATGTGTGGTTTGTATATATATAGATGTGTGGGTGTATAATATATAATGTGGTGTGTGTATATATATATATTGGTGTGTGTGGATGTGGTGTGTGTGTGTGTGTGTGTTTGTGTGTACTATCTTATATATGTGTGTTTTTATAGATATAATTGTGTTGTGTGGTGTATCATAATATATATGTGTTGTGTGTATAATAAAAACCAGGTTCCTTCAAGTCTTGACAAAAGAAAATGAAAAGACCATCATCTCATCCGGGGATCCTGTAAATATCGTGTTTGTGTGTGTAATAGATATATATGTGGTGGTGTGTGCTGTTTTGTGTGTGTGGGTATATATACTGGTTGTGTGTGTGGATTAATTGGGTGTGTGTATAGAGAGCTGTATAGATTGGGTGGGGGTAGAAGATGATTCTGGTGTTTGGGTATATTCTACTTAAACCCTGTGCCATGTGGATGAGGCAATAAGCTGATGTGTGTAGTGGTAGTATGTAATATATTATGTGTGTGGTGTATCCCATAGAATATTGTGTCGTGTGGAGTATAATAAATGTGTCGTGTGGGGTTTTTATTTATGAGATTAGTGGTGGTGTGTGTGTATATATAATGTGTGGTGTGTATCTATTATGTAATTGTTTGTGTGTGGTGTGAGATAATAATCCTGTGTGTGACACTTAAACTATAAATAGTATGGAATGTGGGGTGTTGTATATATATCACATAGATGAAGATGTGTGTGATGACTTATATATTGTGTGCTGTGTGGGGGGCATAGAGATATTTGGTGGCTGTGGGTTAGGACGAGATTTGTGTGGTGTGTGTATCATAGATATATGTGGCTGTTTGTATATAGATATATGTGTGTGTGGTATATAATGGTGTGTGTGTATTATAGATATATGGGGGCTGTGTGTATATATAGAGATGGTAGGCTTGTGTGTGGGGGTGTCGTATATAATATAAGATATATTTGTGGTGTTATATAAATGTGTGTGTGTGAGGTGTGTGTGTGTATATATATATGTGTGTGAGTATGTATATATAGGGGGGGTGTATATATAGAAGAGGGGGTTTGTTGTAGGTGTGTAGATATTGTGTGTGTGTGTGGGTGTGTATATATGTGTGTGTATATGTAGTGGGATGTTGTGTGTAGAGGTGTGTGTGGGTTGGTGGTTTGCTCAGACCGATGTGTGTGGGGTGGTGGGTGGGGGGGTGGGTGATAGAACTACAGGTTGTCGAGGGGTGTGGGATAGACCCGGTGTGTGTGTGTGTGTGTATATATGATATATGGGGTGGGTCTGTGGTATAATATATATAGTATATAGGGTGGGTGGGGATAGAGAGATAGGTTTTGGTGTGGATATATTAAGTGTGTGGTGCTGTATATATATACGTATATAATGTGTGTGTCTATATATAGTAGTATTGTGTGTGTGTGTATATATAGTGTGTTGTGTGTATATTCTTATATAGGTGGGTTTGTATTAAGTTTCTGTGTTGTGTGTTTGTTGTGTGGTGTAGTCCAATTAGGTGTGTGTGTGTGTTCATCTAGATTATATTCACTGTGTGTATTCTTTTGTGTGTGATGTTATAGTTATACATGAAGTAGTGTGTGCTAATTAACGATACATGATATGTCTGTTATGGTTGGTCTGTAATATAGATATCGGTGTGTGTGATATATAGGTGTGTCGTGTGTTGTACTACTTTATTTTATAGTACTATGTGTAGTGGTGTGTATAAGATTATTATATATGCTGTGATGTGTACAGTGTGTATATAATAGGTGTTGTTGTCATATATATATTATATGTTGTTGGCAATATAGTAGTAGTAATATATTGCGAGGTGGAGTGTAATAGATTGTGACCCCCCCCCCCCCCCCCCCCTCATACTGTGTGTGGTCGTGTCTTATATATATATGTGGTGTATAAATAATTTATGTGTGGTGATGTACATATAATAACTATACACATTTGGTGTGTGTGTATAGGATACTATTACTGATGGTAAGTGTGTTCTATAGATAAAATTACTTATGTTTATATTGTGTGGTGTATTATATAGTGTTGTTTGGGATTAGATATATGGTCATGTGTTTTATATATGGGGGAAAACGTCTTGGGTGGTGGGGGGGTGGGGTGTGTGTAGCTCAGAGGTTGTTTGATATATTATGTACTCGATTTAATAGTGTGTCGCATTATAATGCCAAATGTTTAGACTAATATATATGTAGAGTAGATAAACTATTATCTCTATACCTATATGAAATGTACTGTGTTTGTATTATATATGGATGGGTGGTAGATATATTGTTTATGTTGGTAATGTAAATATATGTATATTATTATATATAAGCGACAGGTAAGATATGTAGTAGCCTAATAATAATAACGACCTTGCTACGTGTACTGCCACAGTTGTTAGAGCTAACGATACTTGCTCATTCGCACTCTTATGATAGTTTGTTTCTCTTATGTTTCAGTACTTTTGACTTGCTTTTTATTTTGTCACCTCATAACAGGAATTGTAACGTCGTTTGAATAAAGGTCCCACTAATGACTAATAATAATACATTTAGAAAAAAATCAAAAAATTATTAAATTTAAAAAAAAAATCTTGTTGTTGAAAGTGTTCGATCAGTCAGGCTTTTGTTGTTCAAACTCCCCACAGCCAATCAGATGAAAAGATCTTCATTTACGGGCGGAGTCATAATTGGCTGCAAACCAATCACACGTCTCCTTGATGACTGGAAAAAAAAGAAAAACATCTATTAAGATTCTTCTTTTTACTAATATTGGAAAAACATAAATGCTGAATCTCTTGTGCTGATCACCTTGTTTGAACGGCGTGAACTTGAAGTCTGGCAGGTATTTGCGTAGTTTGGCATTATTGGCGGTTTTCTTGAACTGACCGTCTGCTTTACTAGTGTCATACTGAGAGAGCTTAGTTAAGGTTCATCTGTAAACGAATACTAGTGTGTGAACGAATGCTTTCAGGGTTGTTAGTTCATTCTGTCATGGACTACTTTTATGGTACATATGTTATGTTGCAACAACTCAACACTAATCTACAAGATATCTAATCTCTGTTCCACAGAAGAAAGATTGCTGTTCTATTAGCTGTAAAAAAAAAAAAACAACCTCCAGACTGTTTGTGTGTGAAAGGATACAATAACGTCCCCTTCGAACCCGAATGCTTCGACCACAGTGCCCACAGCGTCCTTTACAGTCAACTCATCCTCCTCCCCGACTAGACAAAGAAACGAAGAAAAAGAGAAACATGATCTTGATATCTGAACAACCAATGAGCTCTGATGAAACAGACCCAACACGTGTGATATCAAACACAGCTGGAGTACCTGACAGAATGATGGGCTCCACCTCGTCGTACTCCCTCAGAACCCACAGAAACAGACGAGCCAGATCCAGAGAATAGATGAACTGCCGCAGAGCGCGACCCGAACCCCAGACCTGCAGAGGTTTACCTTCCTCTACGAAACAAACACGCATACATTTACCATGTGAACATGTGGGACGCTCTCAATGTGATTGTGAGTTAAATGTCTCTCACTCTTTGCCAGGTACGTCTTGTGGATCAACCCCGGCATCACGTGACCGTCCTCAATGTTGTAGTTGTCATGGGGTCCAAACATGTTGGTGGGGATGACGGCTGTGTATTTCAAACCATACTGCTGAAATAATGCCCTAATGGACAAACACACACACACTTTATGAACAAACCTCATGAAATAACATGACATACTGAAACCCTATCGTAAACCAAATCAATTGTATTCTGAGTCTCACACCAAGAACTAAATTTATTTGAATTATAGGCAACTCAAGCCTGTCTTTAGGACCATTACGTTTTCTACTCCAGTTCGTTGAAACATAATCATTTAATCTGTGGCTGTCATAAAACCTGGTTCATGACAGATTTATTCAAAAATAATTAAGGCATAACTAAGAAATTAAGTAAAATATAACGAATGCATAATGTGTGCATTTAGCAATGAGTTCCTTTCTTCATTTCTCTAAAGAACTATAGATCTATGGACACTGAATTTTCTGAGGTAAAAGTAGCATTACCTGACATCCCAGCTAACACGCGTTAGTTGAATTGCATACTATATTGAATCAAAAGGTTTGTAATTTCATTCCATTATCATCAAATTCAACGTTCTTTTAATTTGCAAATTTCGTTGCTCACACTCATGCGCAGTGTTACTGAGAACATGAAATATTTTAGTTCTGCTTGCTTTTATATCACGGCCACATGACCATTTTCTCACACAGACAAAGCACCCTCAGTTCCCTCAAAACTGTAATAATAGGATATTGGCGAAACAGATTTGGTAAAGGCTCCAGTGCATATTTGTGTTTGTGCTCTGGAAAGCATCAAAAATGTCTATTTACATGTTTTTGTAGCATTGAGCAATGTAGCCAGTCACAATCATATCTGTTGATTTCTTAAAACACCTATGACTGGCCATTGTGTTCAAGTTAGTCAGAATTCACTGACCTCTAAACGCCGGATTTTTTCCTGCACGCTCGCAAATCCTCACATTGTAACTAAGTGTAATGATGTAAATAAGAGCCTCGTTAATTATTACGGAAAATTGTGAGATTGCGATAAAGTGAAGGTAGTGACAGTTTTTAGTGAGTATATGGAAGCACTGTTTGCTTGCTTTCTAGGCTACATACAGTAATCCATTCAGAATTAGAATAAGTTTTGATTTTCGTGCTGCTAACAGGACCAAAAGCCTCATACCCTGTACATGCAGCAAAGTTTCAGGAGTGACATATATCCCCAACCAAAACCCCTACTGATCCCGCCGTTGAAATTCTCACTCCAAGTTGAACTCAAAGCCCTGTTTTATCTGCCATTTTGTTTTTCTCCCTGTTTCTCATCAGTTATATCAAAAATGTTTAACAGCTGCATCAGATTGGTTAGGTAGCATTACCCACAGCGTACTAAGTTCATATTTATGCCTCTGTGTGATTATTTAGTATATTTTCTTAATCATCCGAAATGTCTGCTATCAAGCATTCTAGCATATTGTTCACAAGCTGTTTTACGTCTTTCCTCGGTTGTAATTGATTGAGTGATTACATGAGACAGGACACATTTCAGTAAGTTGTACTCTGTTTTTCAACATACCTTCTGATGTTTATTCATGTTTATTTCATGCTTTAAGTAAACATGAAAAGATGATGGGTTCACGTGCCGCTTGAACTGAGGCACTAACAGCGATCTGTCATTCTGATATTTATTGTAAAAAAAAATTATTTCACAAATTCCCAAGGCAACAAAACTTACTGTGAATGTTTAGTTAATTTTTATCCACTCATCGGCTAAAACCAGCACGGATTAAAAGTTTGTTTTTGGGAAGAAATAACAGGGAGGAATGGCATAGCTATATTAACTCTTGACTAGGTAAGACAACATTTTCATCCCCAAAAACAAAAAGTATGATTCTTGGGCTGTACACGCTAAATTAAAATATCAAAAAAAAAAAAAAAAATTTACATAGCGGTTTGCAATATCAAGCAGCATAACGTAACTTTTTTTCCTTGTACAGCTAAAATAACTAAAAGCGGACAATACCTGAAGCTTTGCATATTCCAGTTAAAAATGGTCACGCCTTTTGCTCTTACGTTAAAGATAAGGTTGATACAGTGCGGAATGTTGTGATAACGGCCAGATGTTCAACAACAAACCAATTATTCTACTACTTTTGTGCATTCACAGAAAATTTTATGCACTGTGGGAAAAATCTAAACGCAAACAATGGTGGGAAACGCATCGATCATTTGAGTAATGAATATATTGTTTTAACCGCTTTAAACTGCTGAGGACAAACTGGATGGCACATTCATGTAAGCACAACTGATTTGCAAGAGTGAGACAAACCTGTTATTTAAGCAGGTCGTGTGAATGTATAATGTGAAACCTAGAAACCTGAATACCCCAGTAACATGGTCTGGCAACCCCAGGCCAAATGTCAAGCTACACCCATGCAGACAAAACCCAAATGGTTCTAAAAATAACATCTTTTTCCCTAAGTAAAATTTCATCATAGAAATGCAATATGGACATGTTTTCATGAAATAGAGCCACGAACAGCTCATAACCAGTGAACTTTGACACCAAGAGAGCAGAACTGACCTGTTGTGGACGTCAATCATGCGTTTGGCGTAGGCATAACCGTAATTAGACTCATGGGGGGCACCGTTGTGCATCTGACACACAGAAAGAATTTTATGCAATTCATGCAAACAGGCTCATGAAACCAATCAGACATCCACTAACTTCGATCTCTCATATCATGCATTTTAAATCACTATATCCATGAAGTCCAATTTTTGATGACCAGTTTCTCTGTTGTTCAGGAATGATTGTATCCAGGGTTTGACATTAACTACTTTGCTCACCAGCCACTGTGACTAGTGGTTTTCCAAAATTACTAGCCACTCAGAATTTTCACTGGCCACAATTTTGTTGTTGGGAAATTACGTTTTATATTATTAAAGTTGACTATGGCGTGCTAAAATTCAAAAATACTGCTTTATGTTCTACAGCCGGCGCAGTACATGATTCTCTTTTTTTATATACCAGCCATTCTCACTTTTTTTAAGAGCTGCACAAATAAAGTTAATACCATATAAGCAGGGTAGGGCAACATCTATGAGAGGGGTGTCCAATCCTGCTCCTGGAGGAACACTGTCCTGCAGAGTTCAGCTCCAACCTGTACCAGCTAATCAAGATCTTACTCAAAATGTCTAGGCAGGTGTATTGAAGCAAGTTGGAGCTAAACTCTGCAGTACACCAGCCCTCCAGGACAGAGTTTGGACACCCCACGTTTTCTAATTAAAAACGCGTAAATTATAATGATTTTTTACAATTACAGATACAGCTTTTCCCCAACAAAAATAAAATCTTTAAATAAGAATAATCAACGTCCCATTTCAGGTGCCCTTAAAACCATTTTTTACATAAAAGTGTTCAGTAAAAAAAAAGTATACATATAATGTATATTATTTATAAGTATATACAGACTATATATATATATATTATCTATTATATATAGTTACAAATATACGTGTATCTTACCGCTCTTAATTGTTTAGATATTGAGTAAGCATATTAGCTATCCACTGGTTCATATTTAAAACTGCGTGTTTGCTGTGTAGAAATATGGGTCGATTTTCGCTGTGGTCTGAGCAAAAACAGCAGTCGGGATTATTGAAAATGCACATTTATTCTCTGCCAGCAGGAGGCACTTTTAGAACAGCAGACATAATACACGTTTCGGATGAAGATTTTATTGTACAGTTTAAGGGCATTTAAGACTTTTTAAATGGGCTTACATTTTTGATATACTAAAATTAAGACTTTTAAGGCCCGGGAAACCCCCATAACAAAGTGGCTATTGGAGTGACTGTCTAATCCCCTACTATTCCCACTCCAACAATTTGGCAAGTTTCGGCGGGTGTTAATGTCAAGCACCTGATTTTATCATCCTACTGTCCTCATAATCTCACTATGACGGACAGGACAAAACAAGTTGATATAAGCTTTTAAGGACATCAAGCACATATAACAAAACTGCCCAGGTGTGTGAGCGCTTTACCATGGTCTCATCTATAGGGTAGGTGGTTTTATCTGGAAAAACACATGTAGACAGACAAGAAACGACCTTCACCACGCCGAACTCCTGAGACGTGTGCAGCACGTTGTCATTGATGTGCATATTATTCCTCTGAAAACGACAAACAAACACAGCTAATGTAAAGTTTAATCATTCAACAGTGATATTTCCAACCTTATGATACTTATGTTAATAATTACCCAGAAGTCCAGGTTCTGTCTCATGTTTTTATAGAGTCCGCCCACCATGGCGGCCAAATGAATGACGTGCGTTGGACGATGTTTCTGAAAGACTGCTCTCGTCTCTTCCACGCTCCTAAAGCAGCACGTTTACATATATTTATCACGCATGTGACACAAATGGAAACTATATTTTATATATATATATATACCAGCTGAAAAAAGTGCACTTCCATAATATCCTTAAAGCTGCCTAGTTTTCGCACACGAAGTTTGGCTTATACTACTAAAATTATTCTTTGTACTTTCTTAAAAAACTTAAAGGGATAGTTCACCCAAAATTTTAAATTTGATGTTTATCTGCTTACCCTGGGGCATCCAAGATGTAGGTGACTTTTGTTTCTTCAGTAGAACACAAACAAAAATTTTTAACACAAACTGTTGCAGTCTGGCCGTATTTCTATAGTTTTTACCTCTGATTTTCACTGCAATGTTTGAACTGTCCTGAGCGCGTTCGCGTCTTCTTCAGCCGGTGCGTGACGTGTCTTCTTCTTCTTGCTTTACTCAATCTACAATCTCAATAGGAGTGTCACTGGTCCATTTGAGAGATAGGTGGCGGTAATACACTTCTAAGTCTGCGATCGGCCGTAAAGCAAGAAGAAGAAGAAGACGCGTCAGGACAGTTCAGACATTGCAGTGAATCAGAGGTACAAAACGATATAAATAACTGTTCAATTTCTTGCACAGACCAATCGTTTTGTGTCTTTCACATCAATGTATCGTCACGAGCCGCAGGGTTAATTTGGTTTTGTTTGTGTATGTTTATTTTTACTCTCAAAGCTGGGATTCCCATTCACCTCCATTTAAGACTGACAGACTGCAACGGTTTGACTTAAAAATCATCAAATGTGTTCTACTGAGAAACAAAGTCACCTATCTTGGATGCCCTGGGGGTAAGCATATAAACATCACATTTTCATTTTTTGGGTGAACTATCCCTTAAAGTCAACATGAAACTGTACTGCAACTGTGCTATTTTGGGACACCATGAATATGAACTAAAAATGCACATTTAACATACTCTTTGTGTTTAAAAAATGTATTTAGTCACCACTTTTAGAACACTTGAGTGTACTAGTGTATGAAAGATAGTTCAAGTGTACTACAAGTGGTAAATAAATATATTTTAAAAAAATACAAAGATAGTATGTTATAATCACATTTTAGTTCATATTCATGGTGTCTCAAAATAGCACAGTTGAGTACACTTAGATGTTCTTAAGATTATCTTAAGAAGTAATAAAGAATACTTTTTAGTATATTAAGTACAAAATTAGTGCACGAAAATAGAGCACTTTAAGTATAGTAATTAAAGTGCACTTTTTTTCCCCTGGGTGAGTTCCATTTAACTGGAATGCTTTTAAATTAAATGCTAGTGAAGCAATATAATAGAAGCATGATGAAAAACGTGAAAAACGTTATTCCTGAGAAACACAAAATTGTACAGCGAAGGTTTCTAAAACATGCACTTATTGAATACAAAGTACATGTTATATATGCAATGATGTGATAGTTTAATGATTGTTTCTTACACGAGATTGGCATCTTTGGATGACAGGAATATCCATTCTTCTCCTTCTCTCCCTCCGCCCTCCTCTTTCACCACCCGCTCTATCGCTCGCCCCACCAGCCCACTGCCGCCTGTCACCAACACACGCATCGGCCCGACTGACCCGTTCATCTGACAGAAAGAGAGAGAGAGAGATGGGGCTTGATGAACACTTCAGGGGTCAACAACATACATGTAAAAACAAGAACTATAGTAAATAATCAAGTATTTATCTGTCTATGGTGATTTTTTCTAATTGTAATGGTATTGATGCATCAGATTTCACTTCGTAGTAGCACAGCAGTATTTTTGAAAGATTTGTATATGTGATCTGAGAACCAGCTACCAGTACCAGCTCTTCTTTCTCTTCCTCCCTACATCTCACAATGAACTACATACAAGTGAAACTGGTAACAACCAGTTTAACCACGGATACGTCCTGTCAACATAGGAACACTTCACTTATGAGGTGCCAACTTGTGCATTACGACCAAAAAACACAACAAATATGCAGACAGACACATACTGGATTCATACACTGTCATCTTCATCAGTCAAAGCATGAGAAAAGTCAGACAAGGCCATCATGCATGAACAAAATCCCTGTGCAGACTTACAGTAACTCTCTGTAAGTTTATGAACTATTTTTTTAGCTCAAATTAAGATTAAAAGATCATTTTCATTGGTTTTAAACAGTTTTTGAATCGAGAAAATGGTCACATCAGATCTTGTATTAGTTCAGTTAAAATGTTTAAGAAACTGACAAAACCTTTACCTCCTCTAAGTGCAGTCAGGTGTTTCCTTGTTTTCGCTCTCGAGTTCTGTAAAAAAGGGAAAAACAGCAGTACTAAATCGAGGCCCCCCGCTTACTGACTTGTGAGAAAGGCATATGAGAAATGCTGACGTCAAGATTAAATTTGAATATACGGAACAACGCAAGATGTCTTCCATAACATTTTATAGGTTGTCATAAGAAGGGGTTGGAAAGCACTAGATGCAGGGCTGTATTTATGCATAGGCATTCTAGGCACGTGCCTATACTCACTCGTCCAGGGGGGCCCAAATGCAATGAAGAGATATGTAATATTTTTTGTATACCTATATGCACTCTACAAAATGCTGGTTAAATATAACACAGTGCTGGTTAACAGGGACAAACCGCTCTTGGGATTTGTTTTCACCCAGCGTTGGGTTGTTTTGGCTTGGGTGGTAGCCATATATTAGGCCTATTAATTAATAGGCGAAGGGGGGGCCGCAAAAATGTGTTTTGCCCTATATCCGAAAGAGGCAAATCCGTGCCCTGAGATGCAAAATGTTCAAGCTCAGTATCTTGCAGCACTCCGAGAGAGAATGCATCCTCTGGTAACGGTTTATCATTAACCTGTGTTTACACCAGAATTTGTGGTTTTCCGTTCACTTAAGCATAGACGAGGTTTGCAATTTTAGGTCTTCTAAGCGAAAAATGAAGATTCTTTACTGGCAGTTTTAGTGATGATTAATTTTATGATCACAGCCTTTTTTATTATAATTTTATTTCAGATTTTTATAACAACATAAGACCAAATATTAACATTATAATACAAAAAAAATGGATTAATTCCATTCAAGTTTATTGTTGGGTAAAATAGCCGGCTTTTCACGATGGCGTCAATCATGGCAAAGCAACTTCAGAAAATTAAAAGATTCTACATTATATAGAGTTACAGCTCATCATGGTGACTATCTCAAGTTTGTGCCATATAAGCAAAATGTGGTAGTTTATGGTATGTTGTCTGACGGTTGGCCATCATCTGAGGTCTCTGAGTGGTTGGCATCATCTCTTTCAGGTGTTCAGGGATCATCTCAGGATCCATAGTTCCCCGGGATGCTACCTAACAGGAAGGTAATAGAGAAAAATGAGAGTCGCTGCTGTGCCAACTAGCAAAAAATGATGTGTTCAACCAAGCAAATAATTAAAAGTGCATTGATCAGGTAACTGCAGTACAAGGTTATGAATGCATTATGTGAATGCTTGGCAACAAGATGTGTCTTTACTCTAGATTTAACAGAGCATAGTGTGCTGAACCCCGACGTTATCAGGTTATCCAGAGTTTGGGAGCCAAATGCGAAAAAGCTCTACCTCCTTTTAGTGGACTTTGCTATCCTAGGTAACTACCAGACTCCCTTTAGGGCTTAAAAATAGTAGTAAATTTTTGTAAATGATACGTTACAATTTAACTGATACAGATTATTGAAATGCAGAATTAGATTCACTGCTTGAGAATCAGGAATGCTTTTAATCTTGATTTAAACTGACAGAGTGGGTCTGCCTCCTGAACAATGGCTATGTTTACATGCACATTTTTTGGTTCAATCGGACTGAATTCATTCCGATTGATGAATCTGAATTTTGTGTTGACATGAACGCTAAATAAAGTGATCGGGTTGATGTGCGCGTTTATATGTCGCAAGCTTCAAATCGGAATTGATTTTTTTTTTTTGACATGCGCACACTGCACGAATATAGAGTTTCCCACTGTTTGCACATAATAACCAATCTCCTACACGGTTTCTTTATTAGTTTTTAACAGCAGAATTAATATTTATCCATTTATGGATAAATATACATATAAACCGCTGTGCCGTGCTGCTCATATTTATCACACAGTAAAAATGCCCCTCCCCACGCCCAAAACAGGTTGCCTGTGGATTAGAATCCAAAATAAGGACTGGTGGGAGGTTGTCCTGCTACACTTCACAGTTGCCGAGTGAAAGGAGAGTTTTATAATGAAAGGACACGCATTTATACAACACTTTATTCAAAAGGAAGAGCCGCTCGTTCTGCGCGTCATACGTCATTACGCTATTTCTTGCAGCATTGCACATACGCAGTCCTTTCAGTTTCGGGGTTCAATCCGATCGAGTGTTTACATGCACTCTCAATCGTATTAGAAAAGGAATAAACCACCCCCTTCAATCCGATCGAAATTTCATTCTGATCGAGCTCAATCGGATCGATTAAGGTGTTTACATGAAGGCTTTTCAGTCCGATTGAGCCGTCAATCCGATTACAAACGGATTATTTGGTTGCATGTAAACGTAGCCAGTGTTAGGTAGATTGTTCCAGAGTTTGGGCGCTAATTAGGAGAAGGATCTGCCGCCACAGTTGATTTTGATATTCTAGGTATTATCAAATGGCCAGAGTTTTGAGATCGCAGCAGACGTGGAGAACTATAATGCAATAAGAGCTCGTTCAAATACTGATGTGCTAAACCATTCAGGGCTTTATAGCAAGATTTTAAAATCGATGTTTAATAGGGAGCCAGTGCAGTGTTGACAGAACCAGGCTAATATGGTCATATTTCTTGGTTCTAGTAAGAACTCTAGCTGCTGCTTTTTGGACCAGCTGGAGTTTGTTTATTAAGCGCGCAGAGCAACCACCCAATAAAGCATTACAATAATCTAACCTTGAGGTCATGAACGCATAAATGAACATTTCTGCATTTGACATTGAGAGCACAGGTCATAATTTAGACATATTTTTTAGATGGAAAAATGTGGTTTTACAAATGCTAGAAACATGGCTTTCAAAAGAAAGATTGCTATCCAATAGCACACCTAGGTTCCTAACTGAAGACAAAGAATTGACAGAGCAGCCATCAAGTGTTAAACAGTGTCAGGTCATTGCAATTGGTATGTTCGTCGGACCGCAAAAATATAGAATCTCCTTAGGGCATAAAGTGAAAGCTAACACCATGTTTCCTGATGAGATCTCCCAAGGGTTACATGTAAAGCGTGAAAAGTAACGGTCCTAGTACTGAAACTCAACCTCTGAGAAATACTGAAGATTTTGCTATAAACTGTAGACACACTTCCCCCTTTACCTTTTAGACACGGCTCATGTTTAGAACAGTAATCTTGGGTCAGGGGGGGTAACAGGAGGCGGCTAGCAGACTGTCGGTTTATCAGTCGTCTGTCTTCCTGACCCTTGGCCCCAGTTAGTTCCAAGTACAAACCTAAGACTATGTTCCCTATTTCTAGAAGAAGAGCGGCACCAACACCCGGGGATGAAGATCAGGAATCAAGCCATTAATGTTTGCCTACAAACACCACCACTGGTATGCACCCCTTTACCTACATTCATTTACTCAGACTTATGCGCCTCTAGAAGCTTGCGTCTGCAAGGCGAACTCGCTTTAATTGTCATGAACCCCAAAGACACAACATCCTTTCCAGACTTTTAAATTAGCTGTTTCCCTCCTGGTGGGATGACCTTCCCACTCACGAATCGGCTAAAAAACATCTCTTCCATCTTTATTTGACCCTCTAACTCTAGCATCTAACTCTCTATTCTAATTCTATTAAAAAAAACTTGCCCCTTTTAGAATTGCACTCTATTCATTTACTAACTGCATGTTTTCTTAAAAAAAAAAAAAAACTAACACTAGCTTCTCTATTCTATCGATTCCTTTTCTTTTTATTTATTATACAATTAACAAAAGCAAAAAGGCCTCGAACACTAGCTTGCTCTATTCTTACTATATAATTAAAAAAAAACTTGCTATGTGTACTACATTAAGCTAACCGAGACTTGTCATAACACTTACATATCATTGCTCTTTTGTTGATTTTGATTGTCCTCATTTGTAAGTCGCTTTGAATAAAAGCGTCTGCTAAATGACTAAATGTATGACCACATCTTTTCAACAGGTCAGGTCTACCCCAAAAACTTGTCCAATTGTCAATGAAACCTATGTTATTCTGTGGGCACCACTTAGACATCCAGCCATTGAGTGACGACAGTCTGCTATGTTTCTCGTCACCACAGTAAGCAGGACGGGGACCAGAGCATATTACAGTGTCTGACATTGTACTTGCAAGTTATCAGATCAGAAAGATATATTAAAGCTCTGTTCACACCAAGAACGATAACTATAAAGATAACGATATTAGCATCCACACCAGCGAACAACATCGTCTGTTTATTCTCAGTGCATGCTCGTCTGCTGCTTTAAATTCTTGTGCTCATGATAGCAGGATTGATTCTGATTTGGTGTCAATGTTTTTATCGTTCATCAGCTAAAAAAAAAATAGTTCTGAAAGTGATTCCAACGATATCGTCTCTCTGTGCCTTTATCGTTATAGTTGTGGTGTGGACTCTGTTATTCTTTAAATTGAGAACTTTTTTAACTATAACTTTATTCTTATCTTTATAGTTATCGTTCTTGGTGTGAACGGGCCTAAATATCATCAGCATATACAGTAGACTAACCAGTATTTCATTACCTCCCAACTTTATTCCATGAACATGGGGGTGACTTCTAATCCCTACAGCCAATGGTTCCAAGGCAATATCTAAAAGAAGGGGGGGAAAGATCTCCTTGTTTGGCTGTATTAGCATTTGTTAAAGGGAGAGTTCACCCAACAATGCAAATTACCCCATGGTTTACTCACTCTCAAGCCATCCTCGGTGTATATGACTTTTATTTCAGATGAATACAATCAAGAGTTAAATTACAAAATGTCCTGGCTCTTCCAAGCTTTATAATGGCAGAGAATGGGGGTTGAGATTTGGAAACGAAATAAAGTGCAGCCATCCATCATAAAAAGTACTCCACATTTCTCCGGGGGTTAATAAAGGTTTTCTGAAGTGAATCGATGTGTTTGTGTAAGGAAAATATCCTTATTTAAAACTTTATAGATAATATCTAGCTTCCACAAGTTTTAAATATGGATATTTTTACTACCCAAACATATCGATTCACTTCACAAGGCCTTCATTAACCACCTAGAGCCGTGTGGAGCACTTTTTGTGATGGATTTACGCACTTAATTGGACTTCAAAACCTCGATCTCCATTCTCTGTCATTATAAAGCTTGGAAGAGCCAGGACATTTTTAAATATCACTCCAATTGTATTCATCTGAAAGAAAAAAAGTCACATACACAACATTATGGCTTTTTTGGGTGACTATTCCTTTAAAAATACAGAATATACACTCTAAAAACTCACTTTTTAATCCAGCATTTTTTAGAGTGTAGAAAATACTGAATTTTTACCTTCTAGCTTCCGAACTTAAAACGCTCAAATACCAAAAACATATTTGGTCAAAATGATTCAGCCTCTTTACCAGATCCCATTCATCCAGTGTCCATGTGGTATCCAAAACCAGCTAACATTGCATTTTGTTGTAACCTGTCTTCTATGAGCCACAAGGCAGAATTTAGGAAATTAAGTGATGGTAAAAAAAATATGCATGGGTTTATTGAATAGCCTGTTTCAATACTTACTTTCAATAAATGTTCAGCACAAATTCAACAAAATGTTATTATACCCAAACAGAAGCAATGGAAAATTACTACTTTACAATAAATGATTACATTGTATGATTGATTAAATGATAAATTATTAAATTAATTATAAATGACAAAAACAGAAAATCGTTCTCTTGAAGGTTCAAAACACACATTAAAAATTCTTAGATCCTTTGAGTGTAAAATTATTTTAGAGCTTCCTGATTTTTCTTGATTTATATTTGTATATCACACTTATCTTCATGACTTTTTGTGCAAACCACAATATAAACTTGCTAAATGCTGGAAATTAAACAAAAATTGCATTATGTGGGAACCCTTAAAATATTCCAAAAATTATACATATAGAAAAAGCACATTAAACATCATTATTTTAAATACGAGTGTATTGTAAAATCATACAGTAGCTACATGTCATTAGAAAATAAACCCAGAAAATACCCTGATTGTCAAACCAGTAAAAACAGAAGAAAATGTACATCACCAGTCACAGTACAGTGCACAAATAAAATGCTTAAAGACCCCCTGTGCCAAAAAATATATAATTTTTAACCCTGTTTACAAGTCTGTGTGATGCTTTTAATATGCTTAAAGACAACCCTTGTGCAAATTCATCAGTCAACACCACTGCTGAGCATTTTCTCCATAAAACTGTAGTGTACCAAAGAAAGTCTCAAAAATGTGGTTTGAAAGAACCTGTTCACGTCACAAACAAATAGATAGATCCGTCAACGCTTTTGCAGTGTTGATAATGTATCCCGTCAGAGATATATCTGTTGATTTCGTGAACACAACGGCCAATAAGAGGTGTTTAAGATGGTCAGAATTAGTGACTGCGCATTGAGAAAAACATTAAAGTTGATCTTCAGTGGCAGTGTCCAATGATTTTGTTTTCCTAATGATTATCAAGGGTTGTTGGAAGTGTCATGGTTTGGCTTTCCAGCATTGAACAGTGTTCAAACTCCCCACAGCCAATCAGATGCGAAGATCTTTATTTACGGGCGGAGTCATAATTGGCCGCAAACCAATCGCACGTCTCCTTGACGGCTGAAAAAAAAGAAAAGTTTCAATAAAAATTCTTGTTTTGGGTCACTACTTTTTACTACTATTGAAAACATGGCATAAATGCTGAATCTCTTGTGCTGATCACCTTGTTTGAATGGCGTGAACTTGAAGTCTGGCAGGTATTTGCGTAGTTTGGCATTATTGGCGGTTTTCTTGATCTGACCGTCTGATTTGCTAGTGTCATACTGAGAGAGCTTAGTTAAGGTTCATCTGTAAGTCTGTGTGAACGAATGCTTTAGGTTTAGTTCATTCGTGGACTACTTTTATATTGCTTTTTGAAGCTTAAGAACAATCTGGAAATTCTACAGAATATCTCATCTTGTGTTGCACAGAAGGAAGACCCGTATGAACTGTAAAAATATCTGCAGACACTGTTTGTGTGTGAAAGGATACAATAACGTCCCCTTCGAACCCGAATGCTTCGACCACAGTGTCCACAGCATCCTTTACAGTCAACTCATCCTCCTCCCCGACTAGACAAAGAAACGAAGAAAAAGAGAAACATGATCTTGATATCTGAACAACCAATGAGCTCTGATGAAACAGACCCAACACGTGTGATATCAAACACAGCTGGAGTACCTGACAGAATGATGGGCTCCACCTCGTCGTACTCCCTCAGAACCCACAGAAACAGACGAGCCAGATCCAGAGAATAGATGAACTGCCGCAGAGCGCGACCCGAACCCCAGACCTGCAGAGGTTTACCTTCCTCTGCAACACAAACACGCAACATTTACCCTGTGAGCATGCGAGACGCTCTGAATGTGATTGTGAGTTAAACGTGTCTCACTCTTCGCCAGGTACGTCTTGTGGATCAACCCCGGCATCACGTGACCGTCCTCAATGTTGTAGTTGTCATGGGGTCCAAACATGTTGGTGGGGATGACGGCTGTGTATTTCAAACCATACTGCTGAAATAATGCCCTAACCAACAAACACACACAAGACAAGGTCTGTACAAATAAAATACATTTTTATGGTTTAATTATCAGCTTTTTAGCAACTCGCAAACCCACCACAGTTCTTACATTAAGCCCAGGAAACCCTGGTGTAATAATTTTTAATGCATTTACTAAGAAATGCATATGTTTTCTTTCTCTTTGTATTTTTATATCAATATGGTATAAGGTTATCCTATTTAAATCAATGTGATGAACAAGTTAGATCAGAAGTAATCTAAAAGTAGTCAGATTACATTACCTAAAACAAGTAACCTGGATTATGTTACAATTTTCAACACATAACCAGTAACAGACTACAACCCAGCTCTGGTAACAAAGCACAAAGGTTATTGTGAATGTTTAATGAATGTTTTATCTAGGCATTAACTGCAAAAAAAAAAACAATTTAGCTTGCAAGCAAGTAATACACCTGAAGTAGTTCATATGTAAAACTCATTCAACAATAATCATTTTCCAAATCCTGTTTGTGTATCAAATCTGTCCAGATGTCTGCTTTGGCGGCATTTAGTGATTTAAATACTGCAGCAGGTGATGTACTGTATATGTATGCAAGTGCCCAAAACTTCCAGTTTGTTCACATATCTTTGTTTTGTCTTGCCAGAGGTGATTTAAATATTCATTGTTTGCAACAGATGGAAAATTGACAGGCTTGTTCTGCTGTTCTATGGATGTTTTGCCCTCCAGGGAAGTTATTATGAACGCAAACTATGAATTGTTAAACAACAAACAAACAATAAACCTAATGCCACTTGTCTTATTAAATATTCACATGCTTTGTACAATCACAGAAACTGTATGTGCTGTGTTCGGTTTGGGGGGGAAAACTGAATACTAAAAACACCATTGTTTTGGCTGAATATATGCCTAAATTTGGCTGAAAATATGCCTAAATTCAAAATAAAAATGTGACTTTACTTGAAAATGTGATCTGTTTAGCATCGTACGTAACAGACAGCCTTGCATCATATTGCTGAAATGGTCTCGACCAACCAATACAAGTACATGTAAGCTGCGTTTTTTGGTTTGTAGCTTCATCAAACATTAGTAAACCATAGTAGATCACATAGATTTATTTACAGCAAGTGTTCTTTACTCAAACGAGCCCAAACATAACACCACATCTAGATCTTGAGATAATCTTCATAGAGTTGCATTTTTTGCTCTAGGTAAACAGGACATCCAGGATCCGATCGCATGATGTTGCAATGTTTTCCAACACAATTTGAAAGCATTGGGAAGTAGTGTTGGGTCGTTCTTGAACAATTCGTTCATTTTGAACGAATCTTTAATGTGACTCTGGAAGAACGAGTCATCTCGGGGAGTGATTCGTTCAGTCGCGCATGCGCAACATCCTATTGGTTCTGTACTGGAATTAGTCGAGTAGTTCACCTGTTTTGAGTCTTCGGGTTTTTCGAGTCGTTCGTTCATCACGTGACAGCCCCATAAGTTTAACCAATGCAGTCTAAGAGACTTAATAATAATAACCAACTTTTTGTTACCTTTGTTACAACATTCAGTGTTATGGAAAAGAACCATAATGACTGAAATTCACACATTTATAAACTGTAAAAAGTAAAAAAGCTACAATCTGAGACCAGAAACGCATCACGTAACTGTAAGAGTAAATAATAATTATAATAATGATGATAATAATAATAACTATGCACCCGTTTGTAAGGAAGCTTGTAAATTAACTAATTTCTCTATCCAATGCTGTCACGTCACGTGACAAAAGAACGAACGATTCGAAAGACTGGAGAGATGAACTAATCAATTCTGTTTCCGGCTCAGACTGCATTGGTTAAGTTTATGGGGCTGTCACATGATGAACGAACGACTCAAACCTTGAAGACTTGTCAGATAAGAGGTGAGGTGAGCTAATCATAGACTGAAGACTCAGGTAAACAATGAATTAATCTTTTCCGTTTCTTATAGCAGTTTTGTATTGTTCGTAGTGTGATCAACGTTTGCGTAAGTAATAAACGTGTTAGGGAAGTAACACAATATTTTAATTATATTTTGTTAAAATGAACAAAATGAACGAAATAACTCGAAAAAAGATTCATTCATTTTGCTGAACGAGACTCAAAGGTAAATTGCAGAGGTAAAATGACCCGAACTTCCCATCACTATTGCGAAGTTCAACCAACAGAAACTGTATTTCAAGTATGGTGGGTAGAGACGATGAGTAAAGACCATCAGTGACTGTTTTACAGCGTGAGCGTGCTTGGATTGGATTGATCTCTCAGATTGACAGCTCTTGCATTTACCATTCGCCATACAATTGAAGCACCCAACTGGAAGACCAGCATTCATTCACCAGGAACATACTCTTTACATAAATACATTGGGTGTTAAATACAACTCATCCTGATTAAACCTGCCAGACCCAACAAAAAAATACAAGTTCAAGATGCGCTGATGCCTTTCACCTACCCCTGATCCGACTGAAATAAATGTTGTGGCACTATTATGCAGTCAGTAATGATTTAATGTTAGCGATTTTTTTGCAATTTTATTTTATTTACACTGTAAAAAATGATTGTGATTTTAATGGTAAAAGACTGTAAAATGCTACAGTAAAATCCTGTTAAATGTTTAACGGTAAATTCCCCTACTATATACGTGAAAAACTGTATTGGACATTACATGTAATTTTACGGTATTATACCGTTTTTGGAAGTGAAAAAGACTTTATAATTTACAGTGAATAACCGTAATTGACATTCCCAGAATTCCCTTTGTTACATTTCAAATTTGATGTTTTTTTTATGTTTCTTCTTAGTTTTTTCTTATGAGTTTTGTATATTAGGGTTGTGTGTTACATCTAATGTTGTTAAATTAATTTTTATTGCATTATTTCAGTTTCATGTTTGTTACCGTGATGGTGTTTAGTGTTTGTGTGACTGACCGTGCACCTTCTATATATATTATTATTTAAAAGCTGCTTGTGATGGCTTTGGTTCATCATGTGACTTTCTCATCACCTCCTTTTGGTGGTTATCAGTGTATTACAAATCTACAAAACAGATTTCATTACTTCAGTAGGTTGGTATATTAACAATTAACATTATACCAATTAATGAAATTTACAGTAAATTTAAGTTCAATCTGTAAAACCTAAAATGTTGCTACAGTATTTTTTACCAGTGACACTAAGAGAGCAGAACTGACCTGTTGTGGACGTCAATCATGCGTTTGGCGTAGGCATAACCGTAATTAGACTCATGCGGGGCACCGTTGTGCATCTGACACACAGAAAGGGAGAAACACAAGGGTATTTTACACAATTCATGCAAACAGGCTCATGAAACCAATCATACATCCACTAACTTCAGTTTCTCATATCATGCATTTTAAATAGCTATTAGGTCCAATTTTTAAATGACAATTCTTCACTCTCTCTCTGCTGTTTAGGGATGATTGTATCTATCTATTCCTCATAACCTCACTGTAATGTGAGTTTTGTGAACAGCAAGCAAGCAACATCTTTGACACTTAATGTGGCGGTAATGATCCTAATTAGTGTTGGGGGAAAGTTACTTTTAAAGATAATGCATTACAGTATTGCATTGCTCCCTAAAAATAACTAATTGCATTACGCAGATACTTTTTATGGAAGTAATGGGTTACGTTACTTTTGCGTTACTTTTTCTCATCTGGGCTGGGCTCATTTTTTGTTTTCAGCAATAAAAAAAGGAAGCACAAATGTTATGTTTATCGAAAGTCATTTTTGCTTATTATGGTGGTTGAATGGTCAGAGACGGGGCACCGCAAAGCCAACTGTTAATAAATGAGATTAAATACATAAGTATATGGTGTATTTAACATATTTCATATTGCAGTTTGCCTCCTATTCTGAGTTTGCCTTTCACTGTTTTAATTCATTTGACGGATAACTGAATCGTTTTTGTGGGGTGAGATGAGTAAATGCATGTTTGACATTCATTCAGAACTACGTAAGATCCCTTTTCACACAGCGCGCACACTGCCTCTGTACTTACTCCTGATTTCTCTCAACATGGGACAGGAGAGTTGTCAGTCAATGAATGGGAAAACAAAGTAACTGGGGTTATTTATTTGAAAAAGTAACTCAGATATTTAATTGTAATTTTAAAAGTAATGCATTACTTTACTAGAAAAGTAATCTGATTACGTAACTCCCGTTACTTGTAATGCGTCCCAACACTGATTCTAATGTTCTTAAATGTATCTCAAAGTTTCTGACATTTTTACAGCTTAGTTTCAATTAAATTAAGGAAATTTGAGATGACTCGTGGTGGTGATCACTTTAAGAACAGAACTCATACGCTGTCGGAACATGGCCATTGTATGTGTGTGGTGGTGTGTGTGTGTGCTTGCTTTACCACGGTCTCTCTCTAGGGTAGGTGGTTTTGCGGGAAAAACACATGTAGACAGACAAGAAACGACCTTCACCACGCCGAACTCCTGAGACGTGTGCAGCACGTTGTCATTGATGTGCATATTATTCCTCTGAAAACAAGAAGCCCATACAATCAATATACAGTCAGTGCAATCATTCAACAGTGATATTTCCAACCTTGTTACTTAATGTTAATAATTACCCAGAAGTCCAGGTTCTGTCTCATGTTTCTGTAGAGTCCTCCCACCATGGCGGCCAAATGAATGACGTGTGTCGGACGATGTCTCTCGAAGGCTGCTCTCGTCTCTTCAGCGCTCCTAAAGCAGCACGTGTAAATATATTTACCATTGTGACACAAATAAAAGCACTTAAGTTGGAGCTTCTTCTTTGTCTAAATTCCAGCTCTGCCCCTTCTGAACATTTATTAACCAACTTCATGAGCTGAAGTGCTACTAGCCAAGTAAGAACATTAATGACGAGTGAAAAAATCTTGTGAGGCACTGCAAATAATCTAATTAAAATGATGGATGAATATAAAACTATTTATATAAAGATGTTGGTTGTGTATATAGAAACAACATATTTTACATTCATTGCAAAATATTCCTATTTACATAGATATTTCAAATTCAGAGCACAGGGTGACTGACTCAATGCCATTCTCAGCGCTTGATGGCAGAGGGCGGAGCTCTTTTGGTGTGATTAGCTTCTTGCGATTCTCTGATTAATGTAAAGTTCTTATTGAAAGCTTACATTATATATAAAATGCATGTTATACAATAAGTGTTATGGCCTATTTTAATGATTGTGTTATGTGTGTGACGTCTGATGAGTGTATCTTACACAAGATTGGTCTCTTTGGATGACAGGAATATCCATGTTTCTCCTTCTCTCCCTCCGCCCTCCTCTTTCACCACCCGCTCTATCGCTCGCCCCACCAGCCCACTGCCGCCTGTCACCAACACACGCATCGGCCCGACTGACCCGTTCATCTGACAGACAGAGAGAGAGAGAGATGGTGTTTGTTTAACACTTCAGGGGTTAACAACGACCGGTGAAAACCGGACTATTTCAATAATCAAGAATTTGTCATTTTCATAAGGGTCAATTTTTTGAAATTGAGATTTATACCTCATCTGAAAGTTGGATAAATAAGCTTCCATTGATGTATGGTTTGTTAGGATCGGACAATATTTGGCCGAGATACAACTATTTGAAGATCTGGAATCTGAGGGTGCAAAAAAAATCAAAATATTGAGAAAATCATCTTTAAAGTTATCCAATTGAAGCTCTTAGCAATGCATATTACTAATCAAAAATTAAGTTTATATATATTGACAGTAGCATTTACTAATATCTTCATAGAACATGATCTTTACTTAATATCCCTAATGATTTTTGGCATAAAAGAAAATGTATAATTGTGACCCATACAATGTATTGTTGGCTATTGCTACAAATATCCCCCAGCGACTTAACACTGCTTTTGTGCTCCAGGCTCACAAGTGATCGATGGTGCCAAACTCCTCAAATTTCGATACCAAAGTAAAAACTAACAGCCTAATATGTAAAAAGTTTACAAGGAATTAATTGGTCAGTAAAATCAATAATATAATAAAAACACATAAGAATGAAATAAATGGGTGCAATCAACACAATAGAACAACTATAACACACGAATAAAAAATGGCATTGCCAAGTAGAATATTGTAGTAGTATGTTCAATACGATACATACATGGCAGCGGGGTATTTTATGTTGGTGCTGCGTTCACTTTTAAGACCCACCAGGACCATATTTCAGATACATACGCTTACTATTAAGCGAGAAGCTGCGGCGTACAGTGATTTTACAACAGCTAATGGTTTTTAAGAACAAAAGGTTGCTGTTCTAAAAATTGTTAACCAGGGTTTCATGTGGCTTATTGCTTTTATAAAACGGTTACTACATGGACAGTTAAATAAACAGAGCAACAAAAATTATAACATTTATTGATTGTAAGAAATGAAGTTTTCACGAGGTTCGTTATCGATAAAAAGGTACAGTCATGATGAACATGAGTGAAAAATGCGCGGGAACTTTGTGAACCCCCCCCCGAACGCGCAGATTCCTATTGAAATTCCTGTTTTTCAAAAACAACACTAAAAAAAGTTTGATTTAATATATGTTCATGTTTAAAAAAAAACAGCTGAGAGAGAGGTTCTCATTTTCTTTTGTCAAGCCTTGAAGGACTGCACAGTATGTAACTCCTAAGACTTGAGACTCGTCAGACCAGATGACCAGCAACAGCTCAGGTGTCACATGTTTTAAACATTTTAAAAACTATACAACAAACCCACCCAGGGCATGTTCACGTAGGAAAACAACTGAGAGCAGCGCGAGTAGACACAAAAACACTTTGGTTTAACCAACACTGGTTTAACAGACAGACTAAACCAGGATTAGGTCATAGATCAATTAGGACATTTAGTCATTTTTATAAACGCACCTTTACTGGCATGCATCTTGAGACAAAACAAAGACACTGATATATTTAAGATCAGTCAGTGCAAGTTTCTTTCAGATGAAACAGCTCAGACTTACATTTTAGTCTAGGACTAAGCCTTGTCTGTGAAACCGGGGGTTCAAGTGTGAACGGACTCTTATTCACATGACATAGCTTGATCTTATCCGTTACCTCTCAGAAAGTAGCCTTTTGTTTCAGTTGCTTATTGGTGAAATATCCACTTCGTCCAGCGCTGCTGCTTCTCTGTGTTCTTGAGGATCTCAATACTGTCTGATTTACTGACCGAGAAACCGCTTCAGGTGATTCATTGACTCAAGACCGTTTTGCAAACCCGCTTGGCGAGTTTAGTGCAAAGAAAAGACAGACTCAAATGATTAATTCATAATTAATGGCATGGCTGGGTCAGTTGACAGAAATAGGCTACGGCTTAAAAATGATACCAGCGGAAACTTTTATTGAGTTGGAACGGTGACTTCCGTCTTTATTCAGCAATGTTTAGCAGAATGATTGCTTGGCAACACAGAAAGCATACTTGGCACAGTAGGCTAATACTGATTTAACGATGTCCAGGTGTGTTTTTTCACACTGGCACTGAAGGTGGCTCAGCAACCGGAATATGCATTTTACTATGCGCTTTTCATGATCATCAAGCACGCCATGCTCGTTCATCTATGTTTCTTCATCGCGCTTACGTGTTAATAACATAGTCATTCCCAGGTTATAACAACATGCTCCCCACACGCTCTAGCGCCCCCTGGGGACACCCCCTGGTGAATTTCCATCCAAAACAAACCATGGAAATGCCATTTTTGTTTTGGAAACCTACTGTGATCGTGTAGTTCCATAGTACTGACAAAGATTATATTTTCGCTATGGTACCATAGCACCATTTTTCTACAGGTTCGTATGATCTCAGTAAAAGCAGCTCTTCTTTCTCTTCACGCCTACGGCTCACAATGAAAACAGACAGCTGAACCTGTAAAGCAAGTTTAACAGCTGACACACCCTGTAAGTCAACACGAGAGCACATCACTGATGGGTATCAACTTCTGCATTTATGACAAAAAACACTTGAAATATACTCATGCGGGATTTATACATATCATTCCTTATTTATTTGTATATCAATGAATGCACAAGTCGCGCAGACTATAAAGGGATACTACTTCACCCAAAAATTTTAATTAAGAAATTTGCTGGCCCTGGTTTTGTTATAATGCCTTATGCCCTTTCTTCTCTTTTTGCACCACAAAAGGAGATTTTCAAGCCTTTTTTTAAACGCAAAATTACCACAGAATGCGACACGTGCCGTCTGGGGGTACACGATAGGGTTTGGTGAAAAAGAAACCGAAAATTTAGTGTATAATCTAAAGAAAATCCTGACTTTGACCGCTGGTCTCACTTAGTGCCAAAGTTCAGTTCGACTCGCGAGACTCGCCCAGGTAAAGATGAATGAAAACACGACATGAAATACAACGCCTAGAAATCCAGTACAAAGAATGAACTTGTTATAAACACTTAAAGCACAAGATAAAAGATTTTATGCAAACAACGGCAACTGCTAGGGTCTAAACGGAACAACCTGTCACAGTAGATGAATACTGGTGTTTTAGATCTGTTAATATTTGTAGAAAGCAGTAAGTTACCTGCTCTCTGGTGTGTGTGGTCTCTGGCTCGCTGCCTATTGCTTCCTCTCGCTCTGCGAGTTCTGTGGAAATAGGAAAACTTTTCCTTCAGGATTACAATGCTCTCAGCTGACTGGCTTATGGATACACACACTTACATTTCAGGTATGCATACCTGGAGGGCAAAGGAAGAAACATCCGGGTAATATTTCACCTCGAAATTAGAACAAAAAAATTTACTACAGTAATTAAAATAATCGTAATAACACACACTCTAAAAAATGCTGGGTTAAAAATGGACAAGCCCAGCTATTGGGTTGTTTTGACCCAGCGGTTGGGTTGTTTTGACCCAGCGGTTGGGTTGTTTTGACCCAGCGGTTGGGTTGTTTTGACCCAGCGGTTGGGTTGTTTTTAACCAAACCGCTGGGTCAAAAAAAACCAATAGCTGGGTTTGTCCCTTTTTAACCCAGCACTGGGTTATATTTAACCCAGCATTTTTTAGAGTGCATATTTGAAATAAAATTAAGTTCAGTACAACATGTACTACCATTACGCAATTTACAGTTTATTTTTCATTTATTCTTCATTTTTGCTCTCTGGAAAGAGAATACACATTTTGCATTTTTTTTCCCAATAGGTTTTGTAAATCTGCCTTCCTTATGAAGCTGAATAAGATGAGCGAACAGTCTTGACCATATAATACTGAGTGTTCAGGTTTCTGTGTGATTCGGGAAACCATAAATATTCCAAAACTCCTTTATATAGAAAAGCATTGTTTCAAATACAAGCGTATTATACAGTAGACTACATACAGTGCCGCCCAAAAATATTGGCACCCTTGGTGAATATGAACAAAGGTGGTTGTGAAAATAAATCTGCATTGTTTATACTTTTGATCTTTCATTCCAAAAATGTACAACATTCTAACCTTTCATTGAAGTAAACAATGGAACGGGGGTAAACTACATTATTGAAATAAATGTTTTTCTCTAGTTCACGTTAGTCACAGTTATTGGCACCCAATTATTGCAATGTCCTTTTCCCAAGATAACAATTCTGAGTTTGGAGAACACTTAATAAGAGATCAGAGAGCATTCCTTCATCCAGAATCTCTCCAGATCCTTGAGATTCCCAGCTTCATGTTGGTGCTTCTCCTCTTCAGTTCTCCCACTCATTTTCTACAGGGTTCAGGTCAGGGCGAAAAAAGCTTCGTTTTGTGCTCAGCGACACATTTTTGTGTTGATTTTGATGTATGTTTTGAATCATTGTCCTGATGGACGATTCTAACAGAGGCAGTCAGGTTTAGTTTTTTTATCTGTTGGTATTTGATAGGATCCATGATGCCATGTATCTAAACAAGACGTCCAGGACCACTGGCAGAAAAAAAGGATCACAACATTAAAGATCCAGCAGTATAATTAACTGTGGGCATGGGGTACTTTTTATCCCTGTTAGCACCAAAAGGCTCTTTTTTAGTTTCATCTGACCATAGAACCCAGTCCCATTTGAAGTTCCAGTCGTGTCTGACAACGGAATATGCAGAGTTTTTTTTGGTATGAGGCAGGATTGTTTTTTTGTTTTTTTTTGTCCCAATTTGAAACAGGGGTGATGTTAGGGGCTGTTTATATATATATTCTATCCAAGTGGGTATGTTAAGTATTCAGACCCCCTTAAATTTTTTTCTCTTTGTTATATTGCAGCCATTTGCCTATATTCATTTAAGTTAATTTTTTTCCCTCATGTACACACAGCACCCCAGATTGACAGAAAAACACAGAATCGTTGACATTTTGCAGATTTATTATTTTTAAAGAAAAACTGAAATATCAGATGGTCATAAGTATTCAGACCTGTGCTCAGTATTTAGTAGAAGCACCCTTTGATCTAATACAGCCATGAGTCCTTTTTGGGAAAGATGCAACAAGTTCTTCACACCTGGATTTGGGGATCCTCTAACATTCCTCCTTGCAGATCCTCTCCAGATCTGTCAGATTGGATGGTAAACGTTGGTGGACAGCCATTTTCAGGTCTCTCCAGAGATGCTCAATTGGGTTTATGTCAGGGCTCTGGATGGGCCATCAAGAACAGTCACAGAGTTGTTGTGAAGCCAACTCCTTCGTTATTTTAGCTGTGTGCATAGGGTCATTGTCTTGTTGGAAGGTAAACTGCTGCCCAGTCTGAGGTCCTGAGCACTCTGGAAGGTTTTCGTCCAGGATATCCCTGGACTTGGCCGCATTCATCTTTCCCTCGATTGCAAACAGTCGTCCTGTCCCTGCAGCTGAAAAACACCCCCACATCATGATGCTACCACCACCATGCTTCGCTGTTGGGACTGTATTAGACAGGTGACGAACAGTGCCTGGTTTTCTCCACACATACGCTTAGAATTAAGGCCAAAAAGTTCTATCTTGGTTTCATCAGACCAGAGAATCTTATTTCTTGGAGTCCTTCAGGTGTTTTTTAGTGTGTCTTGCACTGAGGAGAGGCTTCCGTACTCTGCCATAAAGCCCCGACTGGTGCTGCAGTGATGGTTGAATTTCTACAACTTTCTCCCATCTCCCGGCTCCATCTCTGGAGCTCAGCCACAGTGATATTTAGGTTCTTCTTTACCTCTCTCACCAAGGCCCTTCTCCCCCGATAGCTCCGTTGGCCGGACGGCCAGCTCTAGGAAGTTTTCTGGTCGTCCCAAACGTCTTCCATTTTAGGATTATGGAGGCCACTGTGCTCTTTGGAACCTTAAGTGCAGCAGAAATTTTTTTTTGTAACCTTGGCCAGATCTGAGCCTTGCCACAATTCTGTCTCTGAGCTCTTCAGGCAGTTCCTTTAACCTCACGATTCTCATTTGCTCTGACATGCACCGTGAGCTGTAAGGTCTTATATAGACAAATGCGTGGCTTTCCTAATCAAGTCCAATCAAAATAATCAAACACAGCTGGACTCAAATAAATGTGTAGAACCATCTCAAGGATGATCAAAAGAAATGAACAGCACCTGAGTTAAATACATGAGTATCACAGCAAAGGGTCTGAATACTTAGACCATGTGATATTTCAGTTTTTCTTTTTTAAGAAATCTGCAAAAATGTCAACAATTCTGTGTTTTTCTGTCAATTATGGGGTGCTGTGTGTACATTGAGGAAAAAAAAAATAACTTAAATGATTTTTCAAATGGCTGCAATATAACAAAGAGTCTCAAATTTAAGGGGGTCTGAATACTTTCAGTACCCACTGTACATACATATATGAGCTTTCTGACCCCAAGATTAAACTACTCTCTGCGATTCTCCAGCTGTGATACTTGGAGAGTCTTTGGCCGCTCAAACTCTCCTCCTCACCGTTGCATCTTTAGTTGATTGGAACCTCTTAATTATTGCCCTGATGTTGGAAATGGGGATTTTCAATGCTTTAGCTAGTTTCTCACAGCCAACAGGAAGTCACGGCTGGACAATTTCATGTTCACAATCACCCTGGTGTGCTAAAAACATAGTAAATATGAATGGGAATATACTTCAGAGATATTTTACTCATAAGAATTTCTAGGGGTACGAATAATGGTAGACAACAGACATGGAAGAAAAACATTTATTTCATAATGCCAGTTTCCCCCCACTTTCAATTATCTTACTTCAATGAAAGTTTAGAATTTTCTGAATGAAAGATCAAAAAGATAAAATTATGCAGATTTATTTTCACAGCCGCCTTTGCTCATATTTACCAAGGGTGCCAATATTAGCACGGTGTCGTTAGAAAATAAACCAAGAACAAACCCTGAACGACAGATCAGTAAAACAGAGGAAATGTTCAGCACCAACCACAGTACAGAGTTCAAATAATTATATATTTTCATATAAACTCAACAAAATTTAAATGGCATCCAATGCATCACCAAGCAAATTAGTGTGAATCTACAAAAACTGCAGCTGTCTCTTCCCAAATAGGCGGTTCTAAAGGTCTGGCTAAGAAACTAAGCTTTTCAAGGCTCTGAATCAAATGAACCAATTACTCCAAGCGCTCGAAACGCATAGGCTGGCTGCATCTGCTGGCCAAACGGTGTAAATGCAAACTAAAATGCAGGCCAAACATGCATGTCACACACCTTTTACAAATTAACTGCAAATGTTTTCATTAAAAGTGTGCGGTGAACAAATAATTAAATACAGTTAAATGTGAAGGTTCTGTAAAATCTGTTTTATTGAATTTGTGTGTTATTAGGCAACGCTTGGTCAATTAGAAACAATTTAAAGGCAGGGTAGGTGATTCGCTTCAAAAGCATTTTTCGTTATGTGCAGACATGATACGTCTTCAGTGGGTTACACTACGCTATTGCAGAGCGAGCGAGAATGGAAGGCGTTATCATTGTAATATTCAATGCATTGTTATATGCGCTTTATCCTGTCGCTGGTTAGCCTCTTGAAGGTGTGGCAGGGAGGGTGGGATATTATGCTTTCAAAGCTAGCTCACCTATCCTGCCTTAAAAGTATCATTCTCCTTTATTGCATTATCATGTTATCATTATTGCATGATGCCAACCCTGAAACAACAAACTTCCAAATTTTGCTACAAGTTTGATTGCAACATATAATCATTGCTGTTAATAGTGTTCATCGTCTGTTTGATTACTTCATTAACTGAATTTTACCATGCATTTCTGCCATATGTACATAGTCACCACTGACAAGCTACTACTAAATATATTGTAGAAACCTAATTTTCTGTAAAGCCGCTTTGCAACGATTTGTATCGTGAAAAGCGCTATACAAATAAACTTGAATTGAATTGCATTATACACGCATAAAGTATTACAATTGATTAAATTCACTAGAAATGAACCTACATCATAAAACTGACCCACAGCCAACTATTAGAAACTCCTTCATTGGTTCACGAGATCACCATCTAGCAGCAAATTTTGTATTGTTTCGAAACCAAAAAATAAAATAAAAAAAACAGTATGACATAACGAAGCCTTGTTTGCTGAAGCCACGTGACTTGGTGAGTTTGATTCAAGCTTCACGAATCAGTGTTTTTTGCTGACAACAGATTTATATACTCTGTAGCATGTCGGACTACATACCGGTCTATTTATATATTTAAACCACAGCTTTTGTGATTTGATAACTGTACTACTTACTAAGTTCTCACAACCATGCATAATTAAAATAACAATTTTACACATTTTCAAATATTTACCAACGTGGGTTTATACTTCCTTTTGGCTAGTGTTAATCTTAAACCTTGGTTGTGATACTAAGGGTGTCCCGCACATAGCTGCTAGATGGCGCCGCTAGCTCGTGCAGTGCTGCCTGAAGCAGTTTATGCATTAATAAATGCATTTGAAAACCCAGCATTGTGCAGTTTTAGTAACTGCATTCCTGGAAAATAAACATACTTTAAGAAAAACTTAAAATAAGCATGAAAAGAGGGGTTGTGTTCCATGAGTTTGTCTTTGTAAAAATGATTAAGTGTTGTTCAATCAGTCATTGTTCGGTTTCCAGCATTGAACAGTGTTCAAACGCCCCACAGCCAATGAGATGTGAAGATCTTCATTTACGGGCGGAGTCGTAATTGGCCACAAACCAATCACACGTCTCCTTGATTGCTGGAAAAAGCAAAGCTTTCATAAAGATTCTTTTTTTTTATACTGCTATTGGAAAAACATTTAGTAATTGCATGCATGTGTGAATGATCACCAGCTCTGAACGGCGTGAACTTGAAGTCTGGCAGGTATTTGCGTAGTTTGGCATTATTGGCGGTTTTCTTGAACTGACCGTCTGCTTTACTAGTGTCATACTGAGAGAGCTTAGTTAAGGTTCATCTGTCTAGAGAGTTTGTTCACCCCAAAAGGAAAATTCTGTCATTCAAGCTCTCCTGTTATGATGCTTACTGTGTTTTTTTTATTTGTTTATGCGTGAAAGGATACGATCACTTCACCTTCAAAGCCCAACGCTTCAACCACAGCATCCGCAGCAAACTTTATGGACAATTCATCCTCCTCTCCCACTAGAGAGAAACAAACAAAGACAAAGAGAAACAAATAAGATATCTCGGATTCTCAGGAGCACACATTTAAGTAAATATGCATATGTATTGAAATTGGTTTATATCAATATATACTAAAATTCTACTGATATGACAATAACGTGTTTAAAGAAACTCAATAAACATTACTGTGCCAATACTAGTAAAATCTATATACTTCTGAGTTAAATATATTAAATAATGTTCTTAGTCTTTGCTTACACAAGTTTAAATGATAGATACGGTTGATTGTCTAAACCTAGGCTAAATATTAATAGTATCCAGAACAAAAATTGTATGCATAATGCAGAACTTTTAATTATTAAAAAAGACTGGAATACACTGGGACTTTTATTTTAAAATGTATATGCTTATGACATCTAGCTATTAATCTAAAAAGATGAAGGAATTAAAACAAGCACTCTTACCGTCATCCACAACATATTACAATATATTATTCATCAACAGTAAATCATAAGCAATCGCTTGGCATAAATGCACGACATTCACTTTGAACGTGCTGACATTTGTTCAATTAAATCATTGACTTTTGAAATGTAATAATCTACCACAGAATTCGTTTCCACGACGGAATAAAATAAATAAAAACAATTAGACTTTTTTCTTAGAATTCTAAGTTTACGTCTTGCAACCTTATTATTTTCTCTCAGAATTCTGAGCTTACATCTCACAATTTTGAGGGGTTTTTTCTCCGAATTCTGAGTTTTATGTTGTGGCAGCTTTCGATTTCAGTGAAGGTATGAGACAAAAGTCTTTTGAAGAGTTATTTTCTCGCTTGAAAATGTCTACAGTCATAACAGTCATTCAAGTTGGGTGCAGGGTGTGACAAATGAAAGAACACTTTAACTTTTTTATTAGGGTATAAAAAGTATTTATACCCTAATAAAACCAGGATGCTTCTATCTCATCCAAATATAATGCATATTCAACATATGTGTTCATTTAAGGTACAGTATCTAACTATGTCTCCTGGATGCATTTTCTAAGTTTTAATGCAACTCATTTTCTTAGAAATGAGCACTTCTCGTTTCACTACACTCACTCTCACACACACACACACACTCTCACACACGCACTCACTCTCACACACACACACACACTCTCTCACACACACACGCACACACACACCCTGTTGGTCTTTTAGCACATCAAAATAACTCCAGCATACCGATGAAGCAATCAGACTGTCTAAACAACACTCTTTTGTAAAGTAAAGCAAATAATACAGATAATAATAAAATCTCACAGTTTACATCTCACAATATCACATTTTTCATCAGTTTACATCTCACAATTTAGACTTTTTTCCCCCTCAAAGTTCAGAATATACATATTGCAATTGTTGTTTTTTTTCTTATGAAATAAAATATAAAAGGTAGTTGCGACTTTTTAACTCAGAATTCTTTTTCATCGCAATTGCAACTTTATATCTCAATTCTTTTCTTCAAGACTTTTGAGAAGTTTTTTAGCAACTTTGAGGGAGGGGGGGGGATGTCAGAATAGTGAGATGGGGAAGTCGTGGCCTAATGGTTAGAGATTCAGACTCGTAACCCAAAGGTTGCGGGTTCGAGTCTCGTACCAGCAGGGGATTGTAGGTGGGGGGAGTGAATGTACAGCACTCTCTTCCACCTTCAATACCACGACACGAGCAAAAAAATGGCTGCCCACTGCTCCGGGTGTGTGTTCACAGTGTGTGTGCACTAATGCAGAGCACTAATTCCGAGTATGGGTCACCATACTTGGCCTCATGTCACTTTCACTTCACTTTACTTTAAAGACCCGGTTTTATAGACAGGTTTTAGGATTAGGCCATAGTTAAATTAGGACATTTAAGTAATTTTTATAAATGTGCCTTCGAAAAAAACATTACTGGCATGCATCTTGAGACAAAACAAAGGCACTGATATATTTAAGATCAGTCAGTGCAAGTTTCTTTCATTTGAAACAGCTCAGATTTACATTTTAGTCTAGGACTAGGCTTAAGCTTTGTCTGTGAAACAGTGGGAAAATGTTTTTTTCATTCCTTGGCAGAAACAAGCTTTCATAATCACATTAGGCCGTAACGATTCCTGTTCCCTAATTTAAGATCTTTAAAAATGATATTTAAGAGTTAGCCATGTCATTTAAGATATTCAAGACTCTTTATGACCTTAAATCAAACGGAATATTTCAGGACCCGTGGGAACACGGTGTCAAACACAGCTGGAGTACCTGACAGAATGATGGGCTCCACCTCGTCGTACTCCCTCAGAACCCACAGAAACAGACGAGCCAGATCCAGAGAATAGATGAACTGCCGCAGAGCGCGACCCGAACCCCAGACCTGCAGAGGTTTACCTTCCTCTGCAACACAAACACGCAGCATTTACCCTGTGAGCATGCGAGACGCTCTGAATGTGATTGTGAGTTAAACGTGTCTCACTCTTCGCCAGGTACGTCTTGTGGATCAATCCTGGCAGGACATGCCCATCCTCAATGTTGTAGTTGTCATGGGGTCCGAATACATTTGTGGGGATGACGGCTGTGTATCGCTGACCGTACTGCTGAAAATTACGTGCTAATGGATCGGACACACCACACACACCACACACACAACACACACAACACACACACACACACACACACACACACACACACACACACACTGGTTTTAACTTATACACATAAACAAACATTTCCCCTATAATTGAATAATAATAAATATAGTTTTCATGACAATTCATCACAAAATCTCATTACTATAGTAAAATAAATGTTATAAAACGGAGCGTTCCGGTCCTTGATTCTGATTGGCTGAGCCAAGTTCAAAGCTGTTGTAAATTACTCTACAAACACACACCTTTGTTTACTTCTGTGTGCTGCACAGCAACCACAACTGTTTCTGAGGAACTACATTGTTTGGTGGAAGAATACCGTTTTTATTAATATCATTACACTTTATTTGCTCTGCTTTAGTTTGTGAAACCTTGCTACGTATGTGGAATAACCGTTTTATAAAAGCAATAACCCCCGTGAAGCCGTGGTTTACAGTGAGTTTACAACAGCTAAGGCGCGTTGTTCAATTAATTATATACATTAAAAATGAAACATTTAAATGGCTAAATATTATTTATAATTGTGTTTATTATGTTGCATTTGGTTTATTATGATTTAAATACGACAATTATTTTTGTATCAAGGCAATGAGAATTTATTGGGGTCAGAATGTTCTTGATATTTACACACGACAGGTTCCTCTGCAATAAAATCATACTGCAAGTTTTATAGCTTACTACAGCTAACTCCCAATTTTACAATATGAATAGTTTTCTACCCTTCTGCAATGCCAGCATTTGAAACCAGGAGAATGGTAGAGTATGTCCATCAATCACAAGAGCAATACTACTGTTAAATTAAAAAAAGACCTTTCTGGGTGCAAATAAACTTTGCAAACTTTATAAACCAGCCTTGAGAAACATAAAAATATAAACTGCATTTTATGAGCATCATTCCCTGTGATGGGTGTAATATGTAAGGGCTCGTGTACAGACGTAGCAGCACGAGTCTATCAGAAATATGATTTCTGCATTTTAGCCAAAAAAAAAGGAAGGAAGGAAGGATGTGACGTGTGGCCAAACATGGTGTCCCGTACTTGTGCTCTGCATTTAACCCATCCAAGTGCAAAGTGCAAAGCTTCCGTAATAAAGTCAAAGCTGTCACTGCTCAACGAGTCTCTTATTTACATTGCTTTCACTGTGTTAGTTATGATGCAAATATGAGACTGCAAAAATCGAGTTGCAATAAGGAGATCGTGCTTTGTGTGCTCCGTAGACATGACTGTGTTCGGCTCCAGTGCAGCGCTTCAACCTTTGATGCAATGAGAGTATCAACACTTTTCACCATTAGGCAGCTGTTATAGTAAAAACACAGTAAATGCTTTGAAGAGTTCCACAAGTAATGCTCATTTCATATGCAAAGATGTAAGCCAATCACAGCAGTGGGCCTTCCAACTGAGCATTCAAATCAGAAGCTAAACTCAGAGAAAATGAACATTTATATCTATATTATGACCGTTTTTGATGGGGAAAAAACCATTATTATTAAGTGCATTTATAAGCGCATCTCAGGACACGTAAAATAATTTTAAAAATGCATTTCATAACACCTTTAATGAAATTCACCATTGAGAACAATAAGATTCACATAAATAAATAAATGGCCTGGATGTACTGCGGTAATTAAAATATGAATTGAAAATGTGTTTAAATCCCATAATTAGCTGATGATAAAAATCGTATCGCTTTTGAAATGTGAGCCAGATATGCTTTAACGGGATACACCCGAAAAAGCTCATGACCTATGAACTCTGACCTGTTCTGGACGTCAATCATGCGTTTGGCGTAAGCATAACCGAAATTGGACTCATGAGGCGGACCGTTGTGGATCTGAAACGGAGTGAGAGGGAAACACGGCTCATCATCTCTATCGAATCATAAAACAATTGAAACTACTGGTTTCTAATGGTTCTGTAAAAAGAGTTTGTGTTTTGAAAGTTACAGTAACTTTTCACAAGAGAATGAATCATAAATGTGACCCTGGAGCACAAAACCAGTCATAAGGGTCAATTTAGATTTATACACCATCTGAAAGATGAATAAATAAGCTTTCCATTGATGTATGGTTTGTTAGGATCTGACAATATTTGGCTGAGACACAACTATTTGAAAATCTGGAATCTGAGGGTGCAAAAAAATCTAAATATTGAGAAAATCATCTTTAAAGTTGGGGGGGGGGGGTTTCCCAATGAAGTTCTTACAATGGCATATTACTAATCAAACCTTCAGTTTCATATATTTACGGTAGAACTTTACAAAATATCTTCATGGCGCATGATCTTTACTTAATATCCTAATGATTTTTGGCATAAAAGAAAAATCGATAATTTTGACCCATACTTTTGGCTATTGCTACAAATATACCCCAGCGACTTAAGACTGCTTTTGTGCTCCAGGGTCACAAATGATCAAGGAAAATTTGCCCTTTAAAAGAACGCTACACACAAACCGTGCCAATATCTGCTTATTAAAGTGTGTGTGTGTATGTGTGTGTGTGTGTGTGTGTGTGTGTGTATGTGTGTGTGTATGTGTATGTGTGTATGTGTATGTGTATGTGTGTGTGTGTGTGTGTGTTTGTGGTTGTGTGTGTGTGTGTGGTGTTGTATGTTATGTGTATGTGTATGTGTGTGTGTGTGTGTGTATATTCACCATGGTCTCATCTATAGGGTAGGTGGTTTTATCTGGAAAGATACATGTGGAAAGGCAAGAAACGACCTTCACCACGCCGAAGCTCGTGCCGCATGCGCAGCACGTTGTCATTGATGTGCACATTATTCCTCTGAAAACAACCAAATATGGTTAATACACAGTTTAATTACTCAACACTAATACATGTCCAACATTTGTATATTTCCATTGTTTTTTTTAATGTTAATAATTACCCAGAAGTCCAGGTTCTGTCTCATGTTTCTGAAGAGTCCTCCCACCATGGCGGCCAAATGAATAACGTGTGTCGGACGATGCTTCTGGAAGACTGCTCTCGTCTCTTCAGCGCTCCTATAGCAGCACGTGTAACGCATATGACACAAATGGGCGACAGGCAATAAAATAAAAGATTTCTGTAATGTGAATATGTATTCATATCTACGCTACTGTATAAGACGCATTCTGTCAGCGCGAGGGAAACTAATTTCATTATTTTTGCAACTTACTGCGCCTTAACGATTAAATACACACATACATATCCACAAAAACGCAGTCAGTTATGTATTGAGTGAAAGGAAAGAAGTCTAATATATTACATACGTGCATGACTTCTTAAAGCGACAGTAGCCTAATATATCGGCTACTGTCTGAGTCGTTAAAGTTAATCAAACATCCAAAGAAAAGAAGAACATTTCTGACTGCTTTTGACTGAATATCTTTAATAAGAATCAGTGTATATATATATTTCATACAGAAAAGACTATGCAATTGATTATTTATGTAATATTTCCTGCTTGAATGCTACTGTTACGGCCCGTTCATACCAAGAAGGATAACTATGAAGTTTCAAGTTCTATGTAAATGGCACATGGCAATGATATTGGTGGATTCACTTTGAGAAGATTTTTTTTCCATCTGATGAACAATAAAAACATTGACAGCAAAGGACCTTAAAGTCCCCATTAAATCAAAATTGAATTTTTTTGGGGCTTTTAGTATGAATATGTTAGCCTTAATATTATCTATAAGTTAGTGTGCTCCAAAACAATGACAAAATTCGTATTTACAAGATATAAGGATTCAAAACTTGCAGTCTCTCACTTTCGCCAATATGTAAATATGATTTTGATGACATCACCCTGCACTTCAGCTTCTCATCAAACTTTGTCCAATCAAATCCTCTCTAGAATCTGAAGCGTCCCGCCCCCTACACTATAAATACACGCTGAAGCTGCGGCTGAATTCAGTCACTTGCTCACAGAATTAGTATTTTCTGTATGTTGACTATATAGTGGATAGGGAACGATTCAGACGAAATATGTTTTTTATTGTTACTTTGTAATTTAAATTAAAATATCAGGATGTTTTTTTACTACTGGGGTTGTTTATAGATCCATCCATGTTAGATATACATTCTGGGTTGCTAAAGGCCCAAATATGTAATAATGATCACCATTTAAGGGTTAAAGGTCTTGTGCATTTAAAGTGGCAGACGACAAAACTACGCCTCTAATAAACAGGAGTTATCATTCTTTGTGTCAACAGAACATTATTGTTATTACTTGCATAACATGCACTTATAAAATATAAAGTACATGCTTTATAATATGTGATAATAGTTTAATGATTGTGTTGTATAACTGTGTGACGTCTGATGAGTGTTTGACCAGGAGCTCTTACATAAGATTGGCATCTTTAGATGACAGGAATATCCATGTTTCTCCTTCTCTCCCTCCGCCCTCCTCTTTCACCACCCGCTCTATCGCTCGCCCCACCAGCCCACTGCCGCCTGTCACCAACACACGCATCGGCCCGACTGACCCGTTCATCTGACAGACAGAGAGAGAGAGAGAGAAAAGGTGTGCCCTGAGCATGTTGGGTCACCGATGTACAATAACATGTAATGTAATCAGATTACTTTTTTTAAGTAACTGGTAAAGTAATGCATTACTTTTTCATTTAGAAGGAAATATCGGAGTTTAATATCGGACTTTTCTTCAAATAAGTAACTCCAGTTACTTTGTTTCGCATGTATTGACTGACAGCTCTCCTGTCCCCATGTTGAGAGAAATCAGGAGTAAGTGCAGAGGCGTTGTGTGCGCTGTGTGAACATGATCTTACTGTAGTTCTAGACTAAATATGAACATGTATTTATTTACTCATCTCACCTGCACAAAATCATATTCAGTATTCCTCAAAATCAATAAAATCCGCCTTCTGAAATACAAAATGTGTTGTGATTGGTTCGCTGGGCCGGGGTGTGCGGGGATTGGTTCGCTGGGCCGGGGTGTGCTGTGATTGGTTCGCTGGGCCGGGGTGTGCTGTGATTGGTCAGCTGGGCCAATGTGTGCTGCGATTGGTCAGCTGGGCCAGAGTGTGCTGCGATTGGTCAGCTGGGCCAGAGTGTGCTGCGATTGGTCAGCTGGGCCAGAGTGTGCTGCGATTGGGTTCCTGGCCTGGTGTCGGTGATTGGGTCGCTGGGCCGGGGTGTGCGTGATGGTTCGCTGGCCGGGGTGGTGCGTATTTGGTTCTGCTGGGGCCGGGTGTGCAGGGATTGGTTTCTCCTGGCCGGGGGTTGCAGGTGATGGGTTCGCTGGCCGGGGTGTGCCCCGTTTGATTTTTCCGCTGGGCGTGGTGTTGCAGTGATTGGTTTTTCGCTTGGCCCGGGTGTGCAGTGATTGGGGTTTCTCTGGCCGGGTGTGCTGTGATTGGTCGCTGGGCCGGTTGAGTGTTTGGTTCCTGGGCCGGGTGTGCATTGAATTGTTTCGCTGGGCCGGGGTGTGCAGTGATTGGTTCGCTGGGCCGGGTGTGCTGTGGATTTTGGTCGCTTGGGGCCGGGGTGTGCAGTGATTGGTTTCGCTGGCCGGGTGTGCTGTGCTTGTTCGCTGGGCCGGGTGTGAGTATTTGTTTTCTCTGGCCAGTGTGTTGTTATTGCTGAATAGTGTTGAACTTTCTTCTTCTGCATCATATTCTTCATGCAATTGGTTTGAGCTGTGCTCTCTACTGTACAGACGTGAATCTACATTTCCTTCAGCCTGATACTTGTTCATTTCACTTTTGGTGCGAAAGGGCCTTTACATTTGCCAAAAATATAATTTTTTATATTAAATATATATAAATAAAGTAATAACTCATACTTTCCATAAAAAGTGACTAAGTATCGTAATTAGTTACTTTTTTAGGGAGTAATGCAATATTGTAGTGCATTACTTTTAGAAGTAACTTTCCCCAACACTGCTGATGAGTATTTCAGGAGTTAACACATGTGCATTTGTAAATCTATCTATGCAACCATTCATCCATCTATACACACGTACAGTGGTGATACCATATTCTCACACTATTAAAGTAGCGTCCTAAAAAACATGCTATTAACACAGTTCTCCATGATATGTTTAATGGCAATAGAGCGGCTGTTCTTTGTTACTGTACAGTGTCATGGTACTGTCATCTGATAAGTCAGATTTCCATTGATGTTCCATAGCAGCACAACAGTATTTTTCTAGGGGTATATATGATTTCCGTTCCTCCCTTCAGCTCACAATGCACCGCATACAGCTGCATCTGTCCGAGGATATCAAGTTAAACACCGACACACCCTTGATTTCAATATGACAACACATCAGTTTGAGGTGTAAGCTTATGCAGTGGAGCATGACCACAAAACACATATACAAACAGATACTGGATTTACATACATCGACATGCTTTGGAATCATTTGTCATGTTCATCAATGCGTGATAACGCCATAAAACATGAAGAAAACATAAATAAAATAAAAAATACAGCACATGCATAAAATCTTTTGAAACTCAAATAGTGATGAGCAGTCCTTGGAGTGTCTGAAACGAGCATACGGTTAAATGCATGAACAAGTGTATGAATTGAGGAGTTACCTGCTCTCTGGTGTCACTGTAGTTAAAGTCCGTTTCTTGTAAACTCGGTTCACTCAGTGGCCATATTTTCATCGCCTCCGGGCAGCTGTTTTGCGCATGCAAAATCAACTCCTATCTGCTTGAATGGGGAAATACCGAAATGCCAAGAACGGTTTGCGAAGCTCATTTAAATAACATATTTCTAATCAGCAATGCAATCCGACACATGCCGCCCTGTCCTATATGCTGTCTCCTACGAATAGCGGTATAGGCGTAAGCTTCCGGTTGGTCCGGTCAGCGCGCATGCGCACCGCAAGTCCTCAAGACTGGCTGTTTCTATGGAAACCGGAGCTTTTTAAATGCGGATGTATTAAACAGTTCGTGATTGGCTCTTACCTGTAGAAGGCTGGACGTCCTCCGATGTATCCCACACTGCAGTTCATCCCATTCACAGAAACGCGTGTAAAGCGCAACAGAGATGTCATAGAATATAAGCAGGTGTAACGGTCAACGTGGATCACGTGTGCCTCATAAGCCAATCACAGTGCAGCTTTGAAAGTTTTACGACCGTCAATCATAATACTCGCGTATGATTTTTTTATTCCCTATTTTGTGTTTTTTTATTGTTCATAACTGTAACTGATCATGCTTTAGTTACTGGTGTGTACTGTTTGTATTTGTATTACAGAAATATCGTTATACGTGATAATTATACAGACAATACTAATAATTGTTTTTAAACATTCAGTCTCACACACACACACATATTATGTGTGTGTATTACTAAATAAATACATCTAAATACATCTTTAAAAAAATTATTTATTAATATTGTACAGATTCCGTTTTATGATATTGAACGTTAATATGCAATACAGTATTAATAACTAAAATAAATATTAATTTAAAATTTATAATACATCTAGCTTATCATTTTTTGTACTGGGTCGTTACAAAACAAGTGGGATATATGCACGAGATTGAAGTAAAATAACTAGGACTAAATTAGTCATTGTGGTCGTGTTGCAATGATTGCTGTGTGTGTGTGTGTGTGAGGAGAGAGAGGGAGAGAAAGAGAGAGAGAGAGAGAGAGGAGAGAGGGAGAGAGAGAGAGTGTGAGTTGTGTTGTATCTGGTGTGCAGTGTGCGGAATGTCGTTTGGTCGAAGACGGCAGAGGTTGGAACAGCGGGCGGAACGAGGGGGAGACGAGAATGAGAGCGGAAGGCATGGAGAGTGATAGAGGAGGAACGAGACCGATGACGGGGCGAGGACGAGTAGAGAATATGAGAGGATAGTGGATGAGTGGGATTGGTACGGGTGGGAGCGTGGGTCTTGTGTGTTACGTATTCTGTGAGAGATAAGAGAGCGGAAGATGAGAGAGAGAAGAAGAGGCAGAGAGAGGAGAGAGGTTGTGTGTGGACGAGGTTGTGGTGGGTGTCGCTCTGTGTTGTGAGAGAGGAAGAGAGACAGGGGAGGTCGTGTGTGTGTGGTGGTCGTGAGAGAGAGAGGTGTGTGTGTGTGTGTGTGTGACGGGATGGTAGAGAAGAGAGGGTGGAAGAGAGAGAGTTGTGGGTGTGTGGTGGTGAGAGAGAGGAGAGAGTGTGTGTCAAGTGTGTTGGTGTGAGAGAGAAGAGTCGGAGAAAGAGAGGAGAGGGAAGGAGATGGAGAGCGGAGAGAGGGGAGAGGGAGGAGAGGGGGGAGGGAGAGAGATGGGATCGGGAGGACGAGAAGGAGAGTGTGAGGGGGACGGAGGGGGAGGAGAGAGAGAGAGTATGTTGGGAGAGAGAGAGAGGAGAGAGCGGAGAGAAGACGGTTGAGAGTACTATTGCGGAGAGTGGTGTGCTGTGTGTGTTGTGAGAGAGAGAGAGAGATAGTGTGTGAGTGTGTGTGTGAGAGAGAGAGAGAGACAGCGAGAGAGAGAAGAGAGAGTGTGTGTGTGTGTGTGTGCTGTGTGTGTGAGAGAGAGAGAGAGCGTGTGTGTGGTGTGTGTAGTGAGAGAGGAGAGTTGTGTGTGTGTGTGGGATTTTATGTGTGAGAGAGAGAGTGTGTGTGTGAGTGGGAGGGAGGAGAGGAGAGGAGAGTGGTGTGTGTGTGTGGTGGAGAGAGGAGAGTGGCGAGAGGAGAGCGAGAGAGTGGTGTGTGTGTGTGTGTTGTGGAGAAGAGACGGAGGGAGATTGTGTGTGTGTGTGGCATGTGAGGGAGAGAGAGTGGTTGTGTGTGTGTGATGCGTGTGAGAGAGGGCGTGTGTGTGTGTGTGTGTGTGGGGGATGGAGAGAGGAGTGGTAGTGTGTGTGTGGTGTGTGTGAGAGAGAGAGAGTGTGGGGTGTGTGTGTGTGTGTGAGAGAGAAAAAGTGTGTGTGTGTGTTGTGTGCTGTGGTTGTGAGAGAGACGAGTGAGTGAGGGTGTGTGTGTGTTTTGGTGTGTGAGAGTGTGTTTTGGAGTGTGAGAGTGTGTGAGAGTGTGTGAGAGAGAGAGAGAGAAAGAAAGAGAGAGAGATTAGTGTTTGGTGTGGGTGTGTCGGTTGTGTGTGAGAGGAGAGAGAGAGTGTGATGTGTGGGTGTGTGTGAGAGAGACTAGTGTACTGTGTGTGTGTGTGTGTGTGTGTGTGAAACGTGTGCGAGAGAGTGAAGGTGAGTGAGTGAGTTGAGTGTGCTGGGTGTGTGTGTGTGTGTTGTGTGTGTTTCTGCTGGAGTGTGTGTGTGTTGTGTGTGTGTGTGTGAGAGAGAGAGGGTGAGTGAGTGATGGTGAGTGAGGTGAGGTGAGTGAAGGTGAGAGAGAGAGAGTGGGTGAAGTGTGGAAGAGAGAGTGTGTGTGGTGTGGGGGGGTGTGAGAGGAGGAGTGAGTGAAGTGAGGTGGTGTGTGTGTGGAGAGAGAGAGCGAGATGGAGGGACATGTGAGTGTGTGGGTGTGTGTGTGTGTGTGTGAGAGCGTAGAGAGAGAGAGAGGAGCGGAGGGTGTGTGTGTGTGTGTGGCCGTGAGAAGAGAGATGGTGCGTGAGTGAGTGAGTGAGTGCTGTGTGTGTATTGTGTGTGAGAGAGAGAAGTTGAATGTGTGTGGTGTGTGTGGTGTGGTGTGTGTGTGTGAGCGAGAGAGAGAAAGAGAGAGAGTGAGTGAGTGTGTGTGTGTGTGTGTGTGTGAGAGAGTGAAGTGAGTGAGTGAGTGAGTGAAAGGCAGGTGAGTGATGTGAGTGTGTGTGGAGTGAGTGAGTGAGTGAGTGAGTGAATGAATTGAGTGAGGGACTTGTGGGTGTGTGGTGAGGGGGGACAGAGAGTGTATTGTGAGAGAGAGAGAGAGAGGAGAGAGAGAGAGAGAGAGAGTGGGGGGTGTGTGTGTGTGTGAGAGTGAGTGTGTGTGTGTGTGTTTGAGTGAGTGTGTGTGTGTGTGAGTGGTGTGTGAGAGAGAGAGAGATGAGGAGTCGAGAGAGAGATGCGGGAGAGGAAGAAAGAGAGAGGGTGTGGTGTGTGTGAGAGGAGAGAGGAGAGACGAGAGAAGAGAGTCGTGTGTGTTGGTGGGTGTGTGAGAGAGGAGAGAGAGTGTGGGTGTGAGTGTGTGTGTGTGAGTGGTGTGTGTGTGAGTGAGTGAGTGAGAGAGAGAGTGTGTGTGTGTGTGTTGGTGTGAGTGTGTGAGAGAGAGAGAGAGTGTGGGGGGTGTGTGTGTGTGGTGAGAGAGAGAGAGAGAGTGGGTGTTGTGTGTGTGAAGAGAGAGAGAGGAGAGTGTGGGTGGGTGTGTGTGTGAGTGTGAGAGAGAGAGGGAGAGCGTGATAGTGGAAAGTGAGTGTCGTGTTGTGTGTGTGAGAGGAAGATGAGAGAGACGTGCGTGACACGTGAGTGTGTGGTGTGTGTGTGTGAGAGAGAAGAGAGAGAGGGTGGAGAGAGGAGAGGAGGGAGAGAGTAGTGGTGTGTGTGTGTGTGTGTGTGTGTGGCGTGTGTGAGAGAGAGAGAGAGAGAGAGAGAGAGAGAGGTGTGTGTTTGTGAGTGTGTCTGTGTGTGTGAGCCTGAGAGGAGGAGAGAGAGAGAGCCAGTGTGTGTGTGTGTGTGTGTGTGGTGAGGTGTGTGTGTGTGGTGTGAGGAGAGAGCGTGTTGTGTGTGTGTGTTTTGTGTGTGTGTGAGTGTGTGTGTGGTGTGTGTGAGTGTGTGTTGTGTTGTGTTTGGTGTGTGTGTGTGTGTGAGAGAGAGGAGAGAGAGAGTGTGTGTGTGTGTGTGTGGAGAGAGAGAGAGAGAGAGAGAGTGTGTGTGTGATGGGTGGTGTGAGAGTGTGTTTGTGTTGGTGAGAGAGAGAGAGAGTTGTTGGGTGTGTGTGATGAGAGAGATGAGAGTGTGTGTGTGTGTGTGAGTGGGAGAGAGAGAGAGAGGAGTGTGGTGTGGGGTAGTGGTTTGTGAGAGAGAGAGAGACTCGAGAGGAGGTGTGTGTGTGTGTGTGTTAAGTGTGTGTGTGTGAGAGAGAAGAGAGAGAGAGAGAGAGTGGTGTGGTGGTGTGTGTGTGAGTGGTGTGTGTGGGGATGTGTGGGTGAGAGGAGGAGGTGAGTGTGGTGTGTGGTGTGTGTTGTGGTGTGGGTGTGCCTGGTGGTGATGGTAAGTGTGTGTGTGTGAAGAGGTGTTTGGTGTGGTTTGCGAGAGAGAGTGTGTGTGTGTGTGTGTGTGTGAGAGAGAGAGAGAGAGAGAGAGTGTGGTGTGGTGTGGTGTGTATAGTGTGTGGTGTCGGTTGGAGGTAGGGGTGTGGAGAAGATGAATTATGTGTGAGTGTGGTGAGTGGTGTGGTGAGAGAGAGAGATGAGAGAGAGGGGGTGGGGTGTGGTGGGGCTTTGTGGTGAGAGAGAGAGAGAGAATGAGAGAGAGAGAGGAGAGAGAGAGTGTGTGTGTGTGTGTGTGACTGGGTGTTAGTGGTATTTTAGTGCAACTTTTAGGGCAAAATAAATGCTTCTATATCCTGACTGTGTTCAACCTACAAAAATCCAATTAAAAATGTTTAAAATAATATTTGGGCCATGCTGGGATTCGTGATCCTTTCTGAAATTTCTGAATTTTCAGAAATTCAGTGTGAGCCATTAATCTATTTCAGAGTTAAAGTGAGATTAATGCAATGTTTCTACTCAAAACTGACTTGTCTTATACTGTGTGAACTTCTGTGTCAGATGCACATTGAATTTGAGAGAGCTGCGGCACATTTGAATTGCTTTATGCAAAGATCATTCAATATCATTTGCGATTAATAGATTTCACACTGCATTTTCTGTGCCTATGTTCATTCTATGAATCACACGTACGCACTATGCAAAGTTTGAGAGATGATCGTAGATAAAATTTAGTATGGGTTTATGGCAACATTTTAATAAGGTCCTTGACTCCAGACGCTGGGGCAGGACCAAGCGGCAACCTTCCCGCTCTCATCATGAAAGCCAACACGGAGTGATTGTAAACTGGTCATTCATCAACGGCTGCAAAAGAGTGTCAGTCCCATAGACCCCCCCCAATGTTAAAATACCCAACTTTACAGCGGAAAAAAACATGTTTACAGCCTGGTTCAAAAGTGGTTTTGGTCTATTATTGCTAATTTGCCTTCATGACAACGGTGAGGAAGAGTGAATTTTTTTTATAACGCATCCGGTTTACATTAAGCCTTAAAGTTCGATAATTAAGGGCGTGCCACTTGAGTGCCACAGGTGGATGGCGACTGCTGGCTCCGCCTACTTTGAGCTTCATAAACGCTCTTCAGAAACCTACGGGTGAAGTCACAGACACTACGTCCATGTTTTTACACAGTCTATGACAGGGCCACGTGGATTTGAAATGCGCTTCAATTAGACAAAAAAAAAGGTTGAAAATAATATATATTTTTAAATTTAATACACATTTACTGGTGTGTTAGAACTCAGTGCGGCACAAAATCAGATTCTTAAATTCAAATCTGCGTTCGCAATTGGCTGGCATGGTCCAGAACAGACGGGTTTTAAAGCGCTTGGCATTATAACCAATCAAATACGATTCTGTGAGTGTATGATGCAATGGTCCAAATCAATAAGCGTTCAGATGAGTCATGCGGAAACACACAGTGTTTTGCTACAGTGCGCGCGAGGAATGAATTCGGCTCAGGGGGACAAGTAACAGGGTGGGTATGTATTTTCAAAAAACACTTTAGAAAACTGATTCGGTTTCTGTTTCAAAACAAACTTGTAGCCAATCAGCAAAAAGGGGTGTGTCTACTCGTGATGTGGAGGAGAGAGCCGCTTTCATTGCACGGGGACGGACCATTACCCGAGCCGGGACAGAAAGATAGAGATGGAGGATTTAAGAAAACAAAAGAGGGAAAACGTCTGGCGGAACGATAAAGGCAAAACGTAGGACCCGTGTAATATGGATCAGCTTTCCAGCGCTGGAGAACTCAAGGAGCAGAGGCCTCGAGTTCGGACGAACGAGGTGCTTTGTTTATTTCGATAGGCTGAGTAACACAGGGTCTGACAACAGCTAAAGTCTGTAACTACACTGGACGGCGATCAAACGGTAAGGCCGTTGAAAATTGAAGAAATTTGTGTCAGCACCGTCATAAATAGAACCCGGCAGCAGTTTTCTGTCGGGGATTTGTTGCGCCACGTAGACACGGTGTAACATTGGTTTTGCTTTGTTTCACAGAAATAATCGTTGCCTGGGTTGCGTGCGTATGTGTGGGGCGGAGTAATCAAAATAGGGGCGAGACCCTTTTTTGGGGTAGGGGCGTGTTTGTTTTGGTGATTTCAAATATCAACATTGGCTACCAGAAATCACTTACCCCACCTTTAATTCTCTCATCAGAATCAACAAGCGCAGATGGCGTAAGATATTCATTTCACCGTGTAAACAGCTTCAGTGATTATAATGGGAGTTTTAGAGAGTGTTTGAACTCTGGCTAGACTGAAGTCAATGATAATGTTCTTTAATAATGTAAATGATCTTTGCTGTCATTCTGTACAATGAAAGTGTTAGCCTATAGTTAGTAACTTAAAATGGATTGATTAAATTCACATTAAAGACAAAGTCAGTCGTATTAAAACATTTTATGACATGACACCCATTTCTGGTAATTAAGTAAAAAGTAATATTTTTGCATATAGTTAATAGATTACACTAGTGCCGGCAGCACTCATGCAGCCCCAGACCATGACACTCCCACCACCATGCTTGACTGTAGGCAAGACACACTTGTCTTTGTACTCCTCACCTGGTTACCGCCACACACGCTTGACACCATCTGAACCAATAAGTTTATCTTGGTCTCATCAGACCACAGGACATGGTTCCAGTAATCCATGTCCTTAGTCTGCTTGTCTTCAGCAAACTGTTTGCGGGCTTTCTTGTGCATCATCTTTAGAAGAGGCTTCCTTCTGGGACGACAGCCATGCAGACCAATTTGATGCAGTGTGCGGCGTATGGTCTGAGCACTGACAGGCTGACCCCCACCCCTTCAACCTCTGCAGCAATGCTGGCAGCACTCATACGTCTATTTCCCAAACACAACCTCTGGATATGACGCTGAGCATGTGCACTCAACTTCTTTGGTCGACCATGGCGAGGCCTGTTCTGAGTGGAACCTGTCCTGTTCAACCGCTGTATGGTCTTGGCCACCGTACTGCAGCTCAGTTTCATGGTCTTGGCAAACTTCTTATAGCCTGCACTATCTTTATGTAGAGCAACAATTATTTATTTCAGATCCTCAGAGAGTTCTTCGCCATGATGTGCCATGTTGAACTTCCAGTGACCAGTATAAGAGAGTGAGAGCGATAACACCATATTTAACACACCTGCTCCCCATTCACAACTGAAACCTTGTAACACTAATGAGTAACATGACACCGGGGAGAGAAAATGGCTAATTGGGCCCAATTTGGACATTTTCAATTAGGGGTGTACTCACTATTGTGGCCAGCGGTTTAGACATTAATGGCTGTGTGTGGAGTTATTTTGAAGGGACAGCAAATTTACACTGTTATACAAGCTGTACACTCACTACTTACATTGTAGCAAAGTATAATTTCTTCAGTTTTGTCACATGAAAAGATATAATAAAATATGTACAAAAATGTGAGGGGTTTGTTTGTACTCACTTCTGGAGGATACTGTATATATATATATACTGTATATATATATATTATATATATATATAAAATATTTTAATAAAACAATGGATATTATAAATGTATTGTTAATGTAAATGCCAAATATTAAACACAAGAAATAATACTATTGTAAGCTTTCACTGTAAAATAAACAAGAAAAATATAATAATAATACTGTTGTAATTTTTCACTGTAAAAGGAATATTTTAAAGAAAAAAATTGGCTTTTGCATCTGAACTCTTCATATACTCTAGCTCTGTTCCCATTGACACCTTTTGTTTGATCTAATTCTGGATATTTCCAGTTGATGACTCCGGCTAAAACGTGTGATTAATCTGCATCTGAAGCCGTGTCTACACCGAGAGAACCCATTATAATCAGCTGATGCTCTGACTGTCCAAACGGGAAGAAATCTTCTACAGTAACCGATGCCTCCTTCTATACCGAATCTTTAAAATATGCATTGTATTTTAAGCATTTGTCACATGTTTTGCATGTAAAAGTAGGAAATAATGAGTATATGTATCCATGTCACCCAGTACAGTTAGGGTGATATTAAATGACTTAACCAGTGATATAAGATTTTGGCCATATTGTCCATCTAAGTCATTCATCACACACTATCAACAGGCATGTCATGTAGGGCAGGCTACACAAGGTGTCACTGTGGTCTCAAAGCTTTCTCCTCGCCTACTCGATTACTATCCCTGAGGTAAAACACGCCCTCCTCATTACCTTACCGATGAAGAAATGTATAAATAAATAAATGTGGAAATTAATAAATAAAGAAATATGTAAATAAATACATTAACATGTGAAATAATAAAAGTATTATTATTTTTTTTACTTTCTTTGTATATTATGTAGTTTCAAATTTAGCAGGTTTGGGCATTCATAAAATAAGCACCAATATATCAGGGAAAAGGACTGAAGAAATTAAAAGGGGTATATGATGCGATTTCAAGTTTCATTATCTTTGGAGGGTCCAAGATCTTGCGTGATAAGATCTGTAAAGTTGTAAAGACTAAATTCTCAAATCCAAAGAGTCAGCCACACCCTCCTAAAAAGCCTCGTTTAAACACGCCCCCACATTTCTAAGTCACTATGTGGGAAGATTTGCATAAAAAGTTTACGCTAAGAAAGAAGGCATAACTTTTATTCTCGCTGTAGTATTGTTGTTGCCGCCATGTCGTGACGGCGCTGTGTTTCGTTTTTATTGGTGTTGTCTCATCGCGCCAGGGTACACGGCATCACAGTATGGTGAGGGGCGTAACATTTCGTCTCACGCTGAGGTGTATTCGGCCAATCACAACGCACTAGATAGCTGGCCAACCAGAGCACACCTCGCTTTTCAGACCGATGAGCTTTGTAAAAATCGCGTTTCAGAAAGGCGGGGCATAGAGGAGAAACAATAATGTACAGTATGTGGAAAATAATGTGTTTTTTGAGCCTTAAACAGCATTTCATTACACCAAATAATGTTCTTTTTAGCAGCATCATATGACCCCTTTAAGGCAGCTCCAGCTTGGATCAGCCTCTTACGAAGACTTCAGATGACCCAAACACCCTTTGAATTAGAGGAGGACCTAGCCCCTCCAAGGACTTATAACATCAACTAAATGATACTAAATGACCTTGTTGTCATTAGTTTAAATGCACATTGGATAGCAATCCAATGTGCATTTTAAAGTAATGACAGCAATAATTTGGTATTTTGCAAAAACTACATTTCATAATACTTAACCTATTGTAATGTTTTTTATTATTATTATTATTTATTGCTTATATTAATTTTGAATCTTGAAAAATAAGGTGGGGTTGTTGTGGTTGGGTCTTCAATTCTTCAATGAAGAGGGGAGGGGGTGGATTTAATCATCTCTTACAGTACTGAATATTAATATGCAATATAGTATTAATATTTAATAGCAATATATGACAACAAATATTTCTATAAATCATTTATCCAAATTTGTTTTGTACTCTTAAGTAATCTGCTAAGAGCTTAAAGTAATAATGTGTGTGAAAAGATGACAGCAGTCAATGAATCCTTTCAACTGTTTAATAAACAATGTTCAGCTCGACCGTAACGTCCAGAGTAACCTTTGACCTCAGAACAAAAGGAGGGAGAGGGGGTTTATTAACATGACTCCATAAACACAGTAATAAGACCATGAGCGTAAACCTGTGACGAGAAACATCTCTGCATACAGCACAATCTCCCATAATCCTCTCTGTCGCGCGCGCGCGTGTGTGTGTGTGTGCGTCCTAGTCTCAGGATGAAGGTCACAGTGCTCTGCTCATGGATTTTCTTCCCTTTTCATCAGACATAGAATCATATTTCATATCATATTTTTATAATTTTTTTAATCTATGTTTTTGCTAATGGATGAGTTTTGAGATCCAAACCTAAACGCTCCTGCTGTCAAATACTGTAGTAACTATTTTGTTATCTTCTTTTCCTTCGTTTTAGCTTTTATTTGTATTTTTACACATTGTTCTGTACAGATGAGGACGTGAACGTGTGGCCATGACAGATCAGGGTGTGCAGAGATGAGGAGAAGCCAAACATACAAACATCTTTGCCTGTCAAGAGCACGTTCAGCTCATATTTCACCTCAAAATCCAATTTAAAAAAAATGAAGGGCCTTATTATATATAATTTAAAATGGTCATTTTAAGGGCTATTTTAAAATTATTTTTTATTTTATTTTAATGTGGCTTTTATATGTTAAAATGGTCATTTTAAAGGTATTTTTTTGATATCATGATATGTTCAACCCTCAAAATCCAATAAAACTATTTAAAATAATATATGGGCTATTATAGTCATTTTAGCCCATATTTCTTTCTTTCTTTCTTTTTTTTTTTTAATATCATGAAAATATGGTCATTTTTATATCTATTTTTAAATCATGATGTATTATATATAAATGGACCTTTATTTTCTTTTCAGATAATTTTTCATTTCATTTTCATTTTTTCATTTTATATTATGACATTATGATCAGCCCTTGGTTTTTCACATTTAGGTTCTCAAATTCACATTTCCTCTTTTTATTTATTTATTTTTGATTTTGTGGTGAAATATAACCCGGCCACTTCTTCGTGAGATTCTCTCCTCTGTTTATCTCTCCCTCCATTATTGTCTGTCTCTCTTCTGTCTCTCGCTTCTCACCGATACGCCTCCTGGAGGCAGGAATGGGCACCGAGTATCAATATTGTGTGTTTGGCAGTGTGATATAGATCATTACAAGCACCAAACCAAATCAGTGTGTGTGTGTGTAAATGAGGCCGTTTGGATGCTTGTGTGAGCATATATGAGAATTTAAAGGTGAAGCACGTAATATTCTGGATGTTAAACACTTTCTGACTCAACAATTAGCTATTAGAGTTCAGAAAGTGCATTTTTACACATAATTTACACACTTCACCTTTACTGCAGGTAGTTCACTATGAGGGGCACTTGTGTTGTACCATTTCAGTGAGACGTACACAATAGTGTATAAAACAACTGTGATAAATGAACTCTTACTCACTGTCACTCACTCACTGTCACACACACACTCACACACTCACTCCTCACTCACTCACTCACACACACACACACACTCACTCACATCACAATCCCTCAACCACTCAGCGCTTCCCTCACACCCACACACACACACACTCAATTCACTCCGAGTCACGTTCACACACACCTCATCACTCACAAGAGCAACACATCCACTGACCTAAACACACACACACACACTCACTGTCACACACACTCACACTCTCTCTCTCTCTCTCTCACACACACACACACACACACACACACACACACACACACACACAGAGATCGATGCATGTGATCTGTGAGGACAGATGTTTTCTATTTCAAAAGGCAGTACAATACTTACAAACCCTTATTCAAATAAATAACAAATAAATTAATCATATAAAATCAGACGGACTGGTCTACAAGTCAGTCGAGTTAGAAAACAGAAACAAACACATTCGGCACGTACATGCACGCTAGAAACCAAAGCAGGACAGTCACTATCATGTGAGGACGGATGGTTTATCTATTCAGAAACATTCAGAAATCATGGGAATGGTGGATTTGACCTAAACGCTGTGGAAGGCGAGCGCGACTGTGTCGTGTACAGGAGGAGGTTTGCCGGGTGATTCATGTGTGGGCGTTAGGTGTGAATGCTAATGTGTGTGTTTGTGCTATAGCACCCCGTCCATGAAGCTGGTGTCGAGGTGCTGGATCAGAACGCGCATGAAGCTCATCTCTTTCCGCGTGTTCTCGAAGATGACCCGCGGGTCGTCCGACTGGCAGCGCAGGCAGTTTGGCGCCATCACCATCGCCAGATTACTGACGTCCATCTTAGTCATGGACACGCTGGAGGCTTGAGCAAATACCTGTGATGGAAAACAGACAGATCTCTTCATGTCTCTAAATATTGTTTTGAGATGAACAGATGAAAGTGTAGTTTGACAGACTTCACAAACAAACTGCTAAGTGACTGAAAAGAGCAACATTTAGATATAATCGCCTCAGTGTGGAGCGCGATCATCCCTTCATCTTTACTACTAGTTTTAACGCGAAATAAACATGAATGAACATCTCACCCCTCATGTAATCGCTCAATAAGTGTTTCAACCAGTAGAATGTCATTAAACTCTGTAAACAAAATGTCACATAGCATTTCCTACCTCAGGCAAGTTAGCAATGCAGCAATGTCTACAGCTCGTTGTTTGCTACAGAAATGAAGTCTAGTGAAAAGTATTTTGCGAAATATTAGACTGTAACTTAATTATGTTTCACTTTACCTGTTAGTGATTGTTTAATGCGCGTTTAAACAAATCTTTTACGAAACAAGTTATGACAGCCACTCTGTAGGCTAAATTATTATATTTCGACAACAAATTGAAATTGTATAACTTAGAAGTTAATTTAAATGCTGCATTATGTGCTATTTACATGTTTGCATACAATTTTTTAATCTGAGTGTCGATTATTATAGTTAAAAATAAATAGTCATTGAATTTAAGTTTGGGCTCTGTTGTTAATTGCAATCTTATAGTAAGGTAAAAGGACTCACTATAGTTTAGAGACCATAAGCTGAGGTAGATTTTTATCCTTAAGAAAATGTTAATTATAATTAACTCTTTCCCTGCCCGCATTTTTGAAAAAAGTTGCCAGCCACCTCCAGCGATTTTGATGATTTTCACTAAAATTTCATGGCCTCCAGAATATTTTGTTGTATGAGTATCTGAACATGCAATACAGCAAAATAAAGGAGCCTCTACTTTTAAACAAAAAAATCTGTTTTATTTTAGCTTAAAGCATTCTTTTTTTTTCATAAAAATGCATAACTTTGAGCAAAAAGGTGAGAAAATCACATTTTTATCAAAAACTACATCTGGATGATATTCAGTACGATTATCAAAGCATAAATCCAGTAAATCGCTTCCATCAATACCTCCAAAGCTTGCACAGACATATACCACTTCCTGGATCAACATTTTACTTCATAACATTATGCAGTTTTCATTTATATACTGCCATTGCCGATGATCGCATTATTTTTCATATGCAACTGTTTACATAAGAGATCGCTAGTTTCTTTTCTTCTTCTTCCTTTCTTTCTCGTTTTTTCCGTCCTGTTCACGTGTGTTTTTTGTTCGGGAGGTTTTGTCCTCGTTCAGAAGATGCGTAATAGCACCCCCGAGTGTATAACAGTGAAAACCAAAAAAAGCCGTAAAAACTCATCTTGGCGAGGAAGCATTAAATGCATTTAAAGAAAGAGCAGTTTGTTCAGTAAACCATTGTTTAATAAAAACAAAACAAAAAAAACCCCAACAATTTTATTAGTTTTATTCCTCATGTTGTACCGAAACCATATCGAACCGTGACGTCAAAACCGAGGTATGTACCGAACTGTCATGTTTGTGTACCGTTACACCCCTAATAGATAGATAGACAGACAGACAGAAAAACAGACAGATAGATAGACAGATAGATAGTTAGATAGATAGATAGACAGATAGACAATAGATAGATAACAGACAGATAGATAGATAGATAGATAGATGATAGATATAGATAGATAGATAGACAGATCGATAGATAGACCGATAGATAGATGACAGACAATAGATAGACAGATAGACAGATAGATAGACAGACAGAAGATAGACAGACAGACAGATAGACAGACAGACAGACAGATAGACAGACAGATAGATAGATAGACAGATAGACAGATAGACAGGCAGACAGATAGACAGATAGACAGACAGACAAACATAGACAGGTGTCAGGTCGACTGTAGGAAACGGATGAGGTACAGAGCACCAGTTTGTTGATGGGAGGGAGGTTGAGGACGACGGCCGCAGCAGCCGCAGGACTGTCAAGTAGTTCATGACACCCTGCTCATACAACTCATGATGAATCACCGTCTCCTCCACTCTCTCGTACCAGAGCTTCAGCCAGTCGACAGCTAGAGAGACAGATAGGACTGCTGAGGTCAAGGTCACAGGACACAAGATTGTAGAATTAGTAGACACCCAATTACATGTCCCTAGTACCAATATCCAGAGCGCTACTAATTTTCCCTACCAATACTTTCATCAAAAAATTCAATATATTTCTATATAGAATATATATATTATAAATATAGATAGACCCACACATCCTATATATGTAACCAATGTTGTTGTATTTTGCTGCACTGAATAGATCATACCATTGATATTACCCGAGAAGTTATAGAAATATGCAAGAAAACTGCCCACTTTCAAGAAATACATGTGTGGAGTAAAACCAAAGAGGCGAAGCGTTTGAAACATACGAGCACAGTTCAGCTGAATGATCAAGTTGATCCTATTTAAAGGGGTGGTTGATTGCGATTTCACTTTTTTAAGGTTAGTTAGTGTGTAATGTTGCTGTTTGAACATAAACACTTCCCTGCTAAGTTACGAAGCTGAAAGTTCAATGCAAACTGAGATATTGTCTTTTAAAATTCTGGCGGTTTAATGCCTACAAAAACGGCTGGTAGGGACTACAAAGAGTTACTTCCTGGGTTTGTGACATCACAAAAATCTGTTCATATATGAATCGCGATTCTGTCTTCTAACGATTCTAATGGATTCACAAGTTTCAAAATCAATGTTCTAAAGCAGCGGTTCTCAATACTGTTCCTCGCATCGCCTGCTCTGCATCTCTCTCTCTCTCTCTCTCTCTCATTCAGATCAGCTCCAACAATGAACTGTTCCGTTTATACACTTATTTTCATATAGCTATGAGAAGCGTTAAACATGGTAGCGTGCAGTTGCCGTACTGTATTAAAGCTTTAATCAGGATAAAACCGTATATTAAAAGCTAACATAAGCAGTAGCATTTACAAATAACAGCATATCTAAAAGTATGAGACAACAACAAACAAAAAACATAGGCCTACATTAAAAGCCATGCTTGCACAGGTTCTGCACGATCCTCTTCAATAATATCCTCTGCTTCTCAATCGGGCTCAAACTGATAAGCGATATTAACAACTCTTTTGTTTACAATACAACCGGAGCACACGCCGCTGAGGTGAGGGGCGGGACGCTTAGACTCGCACTAGAGGCGGTTTAGCCAATCACAACACACTGGGCTAGCTAACCAATCAGAGCCCATCGCCCATTTTCTGAGGGTGGGGCTTCATAAAAGAAGGAAATGATCAGCCCGTTTCTCAGAGAAGGGACAGAGAGGTGTGGAATAAAGGTAAATTATGTGAAAAATAATGTTTTTTTTTTAAAATCGAAGCATTGACACATGTTAGACTGCACCCCATAAACACAATCAAGCCTAGAAAAACCCGTGAAACCATCCCTTTAACTTTATGTTGTTCTGCTGTTTTGTGTTCATCTGCTTCTCTCATTTGCTCTTTTTACATTGACTATCACTCTATATAGACTAATACAAGCAGATACAACAATCATTTTTCAAATATTTATTACAATATATACTGATAAATTGAGCATTCACTTCAGTGGTATGAGATGATCGAGTTTGCTTAATCACTATATTTGTAATAGTTTGGCCACTGCAATTCAGTTCAATAGTAAATCAGTTGAAAGCATCCAATGTTTCATCTAACATGTATTCTGAGCTGCAGCTCGTCATATTAATGGAGTGTTTGACTAGTTAGCAGTAAACTGGTTATCTCACCTGAATATGTTCATAGATTTGTGTTGATGTTTTTTTTGGAATGGAATTATGGATATTTTATTTGTAAACATCATACTTTTTTCACTTATTTCAGTTAATGCCATAAAACTAGCGAGCAAAGCCCGTAGTAGTGCTGACAGTGTCGAGTAAACGTGTGTGTATTGTAAATCATTTGATTCAGATCAGGACTTCGGAGTGTGTATCGCAAATCTTTTTTTTCTGGTTTCTTTCTTTTTTTTATTAATACGAAACATCAAACCCTTAAGGCACAGTTTATAAAAACAAAACAAAGAAAGTAAGAAAGAAAGAAAGAAAGCATATACAAATACCTTAATAAAATCTATTTACTATAGTAAAAGCGTGGTAACCGTATTATTTTTTCTATAACCACAGTTTTACTACAAATACCATGGGTAAACTATGGTTAATATAGCAAAACCATGGTTAATTTGTGGTTATCATGTTTTTTTCACCTTAAGAGGACACATAATGAATATAGAGATGCAGTTTTCACTGCTTTAGGATTCACAGAACTTTGAATAGTTTCCATGTACTCGTCTAGATCAAAGAAAAGAGAGATTTAGAACCAGATTTTTGTTTATATATGTCAAATTTAGCTAGCAGGAAACAAAGTAATGAAGTTATATTTTCCTGCATTCTTTTTAGAGTTGTCAAACAATCCAAAGAAACATCTCTGAAACAGAAATAAAAGTCCCTTGCGAAATGTGAGATTAGATGAACAATAAATAAAATACATGTCTGATAAGCTACTACTAGATTGGATTGAATGTCTCTGTGTGGTTCATTGCCAAACAAGTGAATTAATCCTCAGAAGAGACAAAAACAGCAACTCACTTCAATGTTTGACTTATAATTCCGTCTATAATCTTTTTGATTTAATCATTGATCTGTAGCTCGAGCTCTTCATATTTAAGGAGAGAACTATAGTTTCCAAAGTCTGACATCGCTTGCTATGATTTTCAAGTGCGTAGAGTTTAGTAGAGACTCTATGATATGATCCTACCAATATCAGACGCCACTAAATTGTGCCTAGCAATAATTTTGATCAAACAATTAAATGCCTGTTATCTGCAGTTATGTCTCCACCAGTGCCACAAAATTATCGATTTTTCTTTTATGCCAAAAATCATTAGGATATTAAGTAAAGATCATGTTACTTGAAGATATTTTGTAAATTTCCTACCGTAAATATATCAAAACTTAATGTTTGATTAGTAATATGCATTGCTAAGAACTTCATTTGAACAACTTTAAAGATGATTTTCTCAATATTTAGATTTTTTTGCACCCTCAGATTCCAGATTTTCAAAGAGTTGTATCTCAGCCAAATATTGTCCGATCCTAACAAACCATACATCAATGGAAAGATTATTTATTCAGCTTTCCTCTAGGATTTTGAAAAATTGACACTTATGACTAGTTTTGTGCTCCAGGGTCACATATCAGGATATTGTTCAATTTTTCAGCAAATACACTCGACTGCATTGTGCCTCTGAATAGTGTTTAAACCAGCTTTCTGTGAGCAGCAATAATGCAAATCACAGAAAATACACATGTAAATGGATTTGTGAATCCAGCACATTCTATAATGAGCCTCATTTGTATATAAAGGAAGCGTATTTGCCCAAAAAAGTATGACAATGGATTCATTTAAATACGCATGGTGTATTGCTATAAATAAGTTTAGTCATTTGCAAGATTTTGTTGGAAAGATGTTTAGTGTTTTTAAAATGCAGTCTCTTCTGCTCACCAAGGCTGCATTTATTTGATGAAAATACAGTTAAAAAATGGTGAAATTTTATTTCAAATTTAAAATAAGTTTTCTATGTTAATATATAAGAAAATGTAATTTATTCCTGTGATGCAAAGCTGAATTTTGCTGAAAAGCTGAAGTCACACGATCCTTCAGAAATCAGTATAATATGCTGATATGCTGCTCAAGAAACATTTCTGATTATTATCAATGTTGAAAACAGTTGTGCCGCACAATATTTTTGTGGAAACTGTGATACATTTTATTTTTCAGGATTCACAGATGAACAGAAAGTTCAAAAGAACAGCATTTATTTTAAATAGAAATCTTTTGTAACATTATAAATGTATTTACTGTCACTTGATGAATAAACATATTCATTTGTTCAAATTACTGACTCCTATTTTATGGATTTTGCGCATAACGACATTATTTTCATGATAATTTAAGCACATTTCACCCCCAAATAATGAGAATCTAGTGAAAATCGCCACTGTGAATGATGGGAATTTGTCTAAATGTATTACAGCAATGAGAATTTTAAGATTAACCATGTTTATTTGTCATGCAAATAATTCAATCCAAACACATAATGATCCTAAAATAGGCTCGCTGTTGTTAAGGCAAATTTCAGATTTACATGCTCAAATGTCACGTAATGAAACCAAAGTCTAGTTTGGTTTCAGATGGTCATTTCTTCGCTAGAATAAAGTGCAACGTCTGTGAAATTATGATTTTGTGAACTGGCAGAGCTGTAGTTCAGTAGGTCAGTACGATCAGTGAAATCCTGGTCTAGAAGTGTGTTAGCAGCTAATGGCTTCATTATTTCTCACGCTACTAGATTTCCAGAAACGGGTCCGAGGGGAGACGCTTTATGAATATGGGTCAATGAATGAAAGCAGTTTTGTAAATTATAGGTGCCGGTTTCTGGGAAATCACAGATCTAATGAGGACCGGCCGGAGACACACAGACGAGTCCGAACGTCTGAGACACCAGAGAACATGCTATTTTATTTATTTATTACACATACAAGTAGTGCAGATCTGAATGATTACTTATTCATTCTAGATCTAAGAGACTCGTCAAAAGCATGTAATTGATATCAGATTATGGCTGTTTGGATCCGGCTGTACTGCTGTAGCAGAAAGCACAGAGAGAGAGTGGAGAAGGCCTGTAAGAGTTGTTGATCCTCCCACTGTGTGTGGGTTTGAGCTATTTATATTCAGAGAGAAATGGAGCATTGCGGAACGCCTTGGGCTACAGGTGTGTGTTTGTGTGAGTGAGTGAGTGAGTGAGTGTGTGTGTGTGTGTGAGTGAGTGAGTGGTGAGTGAGTGTGTGTGTGTTGTGTGTTTGTGTTTGTGTGTGTGTTGTGTGTTTAGTGAGTGAGTGAGTGAGTGTGTGTGTGTGTGTGTGTTTGTGTGTGTGCGTGTGTTTGTGTGTGTTTGTTTGTGTGTGAGTGAGTGTGTGTGTGTGTGTGTTTGTGGGTTGAGTGTGTGTGTGAGTGCAGTGTGTGTGTGTGGTGTGTGTGTGTGGTGAGTGTGTGTGAGTGAGTGTGTGAATGAATGAGTGAGTGAATGAATGAGTGAGTGTGTGTGTGTGTGTGTGTGTTGTGAGAGTGAGTGTGTGTGGGGGTGTGTGTGAGAGAGAGAGAGAGAAAGTGTGTGTGTGTGTGGTTGTGTGATGTTGATTGTGGTGTGTGTGTGTTTGAGTGAGTTAGTGAGTGAGTGTGTTTGTGAGTGAGTGAGTGTGTTTTGTGTGTGTGTGTGTGTAGAGGTGAGTGTGGGTGTGGGTGTGTGTGTGAGGGAGAGAGAGTGTGTGGGTGTGTGTGAGGGAGTGAGTTGTGTGTGTTTGCGTGTTTGTGTGAGTGTTTGTGTGTGAGTGTGAGTGTGTGGTTGAGTGAGTGTGGTGTGTGTGTGTGAGTGAGTGAGTGACTCTGTGTGTGTGTGTGTGAGAGTGAGTGTGTGTGTGTGTGTGTGTGTGTGGTGTGTGTGTGTGTGTGATGAAGTGTGTGTGAGACACCATGACATTATTTTAGTATTTTTACTCATATTATAGTCTTCATTAATTATTTTACTAATTTTATTTTATACCTTTAGTTTTTATTTTATTTTAGTTTAATTTTGTGCCATTTTTATTGTTTTTTCATTTTAAAATATTAATATTTATCTTTAATTATTTTAGCATTAGCAGTCAGTTTTAGTTTTTTAATTTACTTTCAAATTTTTATTCCCTTAGATATATAAATATAATTTAAATAATCTGCTTTGTAAGCTAACTGAAATATGTTTTTCATCTAATGTTTAATATTTTTTTTATTTCAGCTTTATTAAAAAAAAAAAAAAAATGGATTTACTAGGTTCATTTAGTTGCCAACAATATCACGGAGCTAGACTAATCATAGCGGTCCCCTAATACAGTATAAAAATTATTAGTCATGAAACTTTAGTTAAAATTTGCTTGTTAACATCAACATTTTGCCATATTTTCACCACAAAATCAGAGCTAGCAATAAGAAATAATATTTTGCAGAAACAAACGATTTTAGAACCTATTTTAGAAATGTTGCTTTAGAAACCAACCAAAAATAAATTTGTTTAAATTTATTTAAAAATTAATTGAAATTTATTGTATATTTTTTTCTATAATTCATTTTATTTTAGAATTTGCCTTTGGCAACTGAATGAAAGAGGTTTAGGTTTTTCATCTAATATTTATATTTAGTCATATTTCAGCATTATTTCATTTAACAAAAATGTTTTAATTGTTAATAACGTGTTTTTCATTAAAATATGCATTTATTTTTATTTTAGCAATGATCTAAAGAACACTTTTAAATGTTTCACTGATGTAAATTTTAATTTAATAATTTAGTGAAATGTTTTGAAACACTTTGCTCTTGCTTGTTCCACTGCTGTCTGACTGCAAAACAGCTACAAATATAAGCTTTATTAATAATGCATCGTCAACAACCGCTCAAAACAACCAGCAAAAATAATCCGCCAATCCAGTCAGAGAACGTTCATTTCTCAGCCGTCTGATTTATAGAAATATGACTGCCATCTTCACTACATACACTGTAAAAAATGTTTTAGATTATCAGAGTGCGTTTTACAAAAAAAAATACTATTTCATTCTTCCTTATTCAATGTGTTACTTGCCATTTCTTTGTAATTATTTGTGAGATTTACTAGCAATTTCTGAATAAAAATAGTTTTAAATGAAATCCTGCATTAAATTTTGAGTCTAGTAAACCAGGACAGAATTAGTGCATCACAAATTACAGCATGCTGAACACAGTGTACCAAAGGTGCTCGCATGGCATACTATTTCTAATGGATTTTTGAATACATGTTAACTATTTGGGCACTTGTTTATGCATGCATCAGACTAAAGGATTGTGGGATACCTGGAATATGTGGGTCCTCCAGGCCGATGGGCACCTTCCACTGGTCCACCTGTAGTTTCAGAGCGTTTACTTCATCAATGTCTCCAGGAACCCTGAGACACGCAAACACACCACAGACACAGGCTTTAATAAACATAGCTTTCTGCAGTATAGACAGAGATATCTACATTTATATTGATTAATATGTTGTTTTATCTTAAAACATTTCATTCCATATATACTGTATTTATTGTGCCAATGAGTTTCATCTGAATATATAATATTATTATTATTTGCAGTCATGTCTTATTGTTATATTAGATGTTAGAACATAAGAGTGAATGCAAAAAAAAAACAAAAATCATGTGACAAACAAACATAAATAAAAAATTAAGAGAATAAATGCAAAATATAAGAAATTAAACAAAAAGACGATCAATGCACAAATAAATAAAAGGCAAAATGAATTAACACAATAAGACCATAAAATGCAAAAAATAGAATAAAAATGTAATAAATAAAATATCAAAAATAGAAATTAATACAATGAACAATAAAACGCAAAAATTTAAATAAATATAAGAAATAAAAGCAAAACAGAAATAAAAATTAGTAAGAAATAACCTGCAACATGAAATTAAAACATGAGACAATAAATGCAAAAACTTTAAATAAATATTAAGACTAAAATCAAAATATAGAAATTAAACAAAAAGAGCCGATAATGCAAAATAGAAATAAAAGCAAAAATAGAATAAATGGCATAAAATGGAAATTAAAACAATAAGAAATAAAATTCAAAAATAGAAATAAAATAGTAAACAATAAAAATGCAAATAAATTAAAACATGAGACAATAAAACTAAAAAGAAAGAAACAATTATAATATATAGAAATAATAATAATAAGAGAAATAAATGCAAAAATAGAATTAAAACAATAAGTCATAAAAGCAAACATTTAAATAAAACTAAGAAAATAAAGATCAAATAGAACTTAAACATAATCATAAAGGCAAACCAATTTAAATCAATACTAAATAAACTGCAAAAATGGAAATTAAAACAAAAGACAATAAAAAGAAGAAAAGAAGAAACAAGAAACTAGAAATACTAAAAAATAAATGCAAAAATGAAATTAAAACTAGACCAAAGAGAAAAAAATAGTAAGAAAATAAAATGCAAAAATAGAAATAAAAATAACAAGAAAATAAAATGCAAAAATAGAAATAAAATTCCCAAATATAAATCAAAATAGTAAACAATAAAAAGAAAAAAGAAATAAAAAAGTAAGAAAATAAAATCAAATAGAATCAAAATAGTAGACAATAAAATGCAAAAATATAATTAACCCATAATACAATAAAATGAAAAAAAAAATAAACTAAAAATACAAGAAAATAAAATGCAAACTTAAATTACAACCATAAGACCATAAAATACAAAAGGAAGAAAAAAAGATAGAAATAGTATAACATCAAATGCAAAAATAGAATTCAAAACATGAGACACAAAGAGAAAAAAAGTACGAAAATAAATGCAAAATAGAAATTAAACAATGAGACAATAAAAAAAGAAATAAAAATGTAAAAATAAAATGCCAAAATAGAAATTAAACAATAAGACATAAAATGAAACAAAAAGAAGAAATAAAAATAGTAAGAAAATACATGCAAAATAGAAATAAAAATAGTAAACAATAATGCAAAAATCTAATTAAACAACAATAAAAAGCAAAATAGAAATAAAAATAACAAGAAAATAAAATGCAAAAATAGAAATTAAAACAATAAGACAATAAAATGCAAAAATAGAAATAAAAATAGTAAGAACATAAAATGCAAAAATAGAAATTAAAACAATAAAATGCAAAAATAAACAAAAACAGTAAGACAATAAAATGCCATTGAATTAAAAACAAGAAGATAGAATAATGTCTATGGACAGCAACTCCACCCACAAGAAGATGACTAGACACTTTACAGCTCAAATAACACACAATGTTAAATTCATGTAAATGTTTAAACGACAACACAAGAATCCCGAATCTGCCATAGTAAGCGTTTAGTGTTAAACGACACAACCTGACAGAAGCAGCAGCATCTAGAAATGAAGCTGTGAATAAAGGCAGAATATTCCGGTCAAACCAGGACTGTCGGGGTTCAAACCAGCACACTTTGGGTCTTCATCGTTACGAGCCGATGAGATGAGCGCTTCATTGATGCCAAAGTTTAGTCCTAACCAAAACACTGAAGGATGGACTGATTTTTAGGTGCTCTCATTATGAATGACCTGCGTGTGGTGACTCTCTCGGGTTAATTAGGGCTGAACATTCACAGTAGATTTAAAACCACGAACACTGCAGTCATTTTAATGCATGTCATAGCGTGTCATTACATTATTTTCACAAGTATAAGAGCATTAGGAGATGTTTAATAGCTTCTCTGATTTAAAAACGTTTTTAGAGTTTGATTCGTTTCTGTGAATCAGTTCAATCTGTCTGTTTGAATGAATCAGTTCGAAACTCTGATTCATTCAAGAATATTCACCGTCTCAATGTGGCATTTTTTGTTTACTTGAATGCTTTATAAACATATAATACTGTTCAGAAGTTTTGGGTCAGTACGATTTTTTAATGTTTGTGTCTCTTCTGCTCACCAAGGCTGCATTTATTTGATGAAAATACAGTAAGATTGTGAAATATTATTACAATTTAAAATAGCTGGTTTCTATGTGAATATATGTTAAAATGTAATTTATTTCTGTGATTTCAGCATCATTACTCCAGTCTTCAGTGTCACATGATCTTCAGAAATCAGTATAATATACTGATTTCTTATTATATTCTATAATAAGTGTAATTTAATATTTTTGTGGAAATTGAATATTAATAATAATACTTTTCTTGTGTGTACCTTGATCCATTTGAACTAAATATTTAGTTTTTTTACTACTTAAGGTGATGAATGAAATGAATTAAAACAATAAGACAATGAGATGCAATAAAAAATTTTAAAATTTTAAAAAAAACAAACAAAATCAAAGGCAAAAATAGAAATAAAATAAGACAATAAAATGCATTAAATGCAAACAAATAAATAAATACAAATATGACATTAAAATGCGAAAATAAAAATAAGACAAAAAATTCCAAAAATAGAAATAAAAACAATAAGGCAATAAATGCAAAATAAATAAATAATAATAATAAAAAATTATGAAATATAATTTTTCTTGTGTGTGGAAAACATGCCTTTAGATTTTATTAAACTAAATCTTTTACTACGTAGATTAAACAACTTAATGCGACTTGATACCAACACTTTCTTATTTATTATATTCATATTATATATAATTCTTATATATATATATATATATATACACCTAACTGGTCAAAAGTGTGGGATCAGTAAAGACTTGTTACTGTTCTTTTACATCAGGAGTCTCTCTTATTCTCACAAGGCTGCATTTATTTGATCAAAAAATACAGTAAAAACATGAATATTGCTAAATATTATTATGATGTAAAATAACATTTTTCTATTTTAATATTTTTTTTAAATGTAATTTATTCCTGTGATGCGCCGCTGTATTTTCAGCAACATTACTCCAGTCTTAAGTGTCACATGAATCTTCAGAAATCACGTATAATATGCTATTTATTATCAGAGCTGGAAACCGTTGCTGCTTCATATTTTTTTGGAACTTGTGATACTTTGTTTCCGGATTCTTTGATGAATAAAATGTTAAAAACAACAGCCTTTATTTGAAATAGAAATCTTTCATAACAATATACACTACTGTTAAAAAGTTTGGGGTCGCTACATTTTTATTCTTTCTTTTGGAAAGAAATTAAACCTTTATTCAGCGAGCATGTGTGTCAATGGTTAAGAAGTGATAGTCAAGATTATATTTTGAATAAATGCTGTTTTTTTAAAAACTTTCTATTCATCAAAGAATAAAATGTATCACATTCATAAAAAATAAAAAGCAGGCACACCATTGATAAATTCTGATAATTAAATCACATATTAGACTGATCTGAAGGATCATTTGGAACTTTACCTGTAGTAATGTGACTGGAGTAAGTTCAGCTTTGCATCACAATAATAAATTACTTTTTAAAATATATTAAAATAGAAACCATTTATTTTATATTGTAGTAACATTTAGCAATTACCGTTTTTTTTTTCTGTATTTTTTTTGATCAAATACATGCAGCCTTGATGAGCAGAAGAAACATCTTTAAAAACATAAAAAATCTTACTGATCTCACACCGTTGAATCCAGTATATATAGAATATATATATATATCGATAAGATAAAAAATGTCTGATGAAGGCTGATGTGTGACCTGAAGATGCCCTCGGTCTGGTCTCCGTTCAGGTTCAGCACTTCCTCGGACAGACGCGTCTGAACCCACGGCAGCTGCCTGTCGGGATAACGGTCCTTCTGCATCTCCATCACTTCCTCCAGAGACGAGCCGAACATGGAGGGCCGGAAGATGGCGTTACGAGCGTGAGTGATCTCCTCGATCGAGGGCTTGTTCAAACCCTGCAGACACAGAGAGCAGAAAACAACTCAGAGCTAAAATCATCACAGTGCATGCTGGGATTGCTGAGTCTGCAGACGAGCTCCTGCACATCATCCATTTCAAAATGAGACTTCTCCAGATATATATGGACCCTGCAGCCCAGAAGCAGTGTTAATCGCTTGGGTATATGTGTAGCAATAGCCAACAATACATTGTATGGGTCACAATTATAGATTTTTCTTTTATGCCAAAAATCATTAGGATATTAAGTAAAGATCATGTTCCATGAAGATATTTTGTAAATGTCCTACCATAAATATATCAGAACTTAATGTTTGATTAGTAATATGCATTGCTAAGAACTTCATTTGAACAGCTTTAAAGATGATTTTCTCAATATTTAGATTTTTTTGCACCCTCAGATTCCAGATTTTCAAATAGTTGTATCTCGACCAAATATTGTCCTATCCTAACAAACCATACATCAATGGAAAGCTTATTTAGTCAGATGATGTATACATCTCCATTTTGAAAAATTGACCCTTATGACTCCAGGGTCACAAATATATGTATGTTATTATGCTGCCAAATGTTTAGCTCATACAAATCAACGAACAATGAACGTCAATGTGACAATCTAATTAAAATTGCAGAGCTAAAATACAGGATTACATTTGGCACTCTTTCACAAACTGTGTAGATTTTAAATACTTTCAATTCATATGCTACGTCTTAAAACAATGTTGTCAAAATAATAATAATACTCAGTGCATTCACAGTTTCACTGGTTGCATACATATTAAATATCTTTGAAGATAATATCATCACTGATTTGATTACATTTATTTAGAAAATATTATTTTAAATGCATATTTAAGTTTGAAAATAATATTGTCACTGATAAGAAAACACTGTTTTAAATTTATATTATGCGTTTTAAAATAATACTGCCAAAATAATTCTTATTACATTCACATTCTCACTGATTGTGTTCATTTGAAATATTTTTTAATTTATATTATATGTTTGAAAATAATATTGTCATTGATTAAATTTATTAGGAAAATATTATTTTAAATGTATAAGTTTTAAAACAATACTGTCAAAATAATAATAAATTAATACTGATTACATGCACATTTTAAATATTTTTGAATTAATTTATTCAAATTGAAATAATAAATACGATTAAATTTATATATACTGTTACTAATATGTTATCCATTCATATTAAGTTTGAAATAATATGTCGTGATTACATTTATTTTCATAATGTTTGTCAAAAATACAGAAGGATATGCTATCCAGGATATATTTTCATTATTATATAATTATTATTATATTATATTATAATATATAGATATTAAAATTATCAGTATAATACATTTACTGGTGAAATAATGTATTATTTATTTGCATAAAGAAAATACTTGAAGAATACTTGGGGAAAAAAAGTATTTATTTATTTTAAGAAAACCTCAATTTTTTATTTTAGAAAACAATATAAGGCAATAGTCTTAAACAAACAATCAGACAAAAAATACAAACTCTGCCTTTTCATACTTTTCCAGATCTGGAAATGACTCAAATCAAATCCCACACTTTTCCATACTTGGATCCCTGCCTTTGTACCTTTTATGCATGTGTGCGTGATGCTTTGAATGAGGCCTATGTAGGCAGCACACTAGGGTTTGGAGCGGAGCCGAGTTTTGAAGCTTTACCCCGCTGAGAGTCTGGCACACACACACATTTACACACAAACCCACTGGAATCTCCACCGGACACTGCCATCACAACCGTTCACACCAAACACATGTATGTGCTTCACACCGGGAGCATCCCGTCACGCGTGTGCGATGATACCCATCATGCATCAGTGCGGTCAGAGTGCATATCACCACATGACTGTCTGAAACACGTGACGTCTCCAGGGCAACAGGAGAATTCCCGGAAACTGAATGTTAATTAAAACTGTTAAATAGCAGGACGAACCAGACCCCCACGACACTTCACAGCCAATTAACACACGCAGCGCATTAGAGCACAAACAGACGCCAGACGCTCTGCAAACACTGAGCCATTCATTCCACGTAAAAACTCAAATATTTTTCAAAATTAGTCTTTTTTTTGCCTTTTAATAATAAAAAAATTCACATTTAATTCAATGTGTTACATTGCAAACCATTTTAAGTATTTAAATTTATATTATAAGCTTTCAAATAATATAATAATAAGAATAAATACAAATTAAGTATTAATAATAATAAATACAATAAGATAATAATATTATAATATTTGTAAGTTTGTAAATAATATCGTGAAAATAATAAAATTACAAATGTTATTAATTGTTTAATGTTTTAAATATATTACATTCATCTAAGTTTGAAAATAATATTTACAATAAAATAATAAAACAATACTGATTACAATCACATCTTCACTAATTGCATACATTTAAATATTTTAAATTGGTATAAGTTATAAAATAATAAAATGTCACTGATTACATGTATTTAGAAAATGTTATTTTAAAATTAAGTTATGAAATAATATTCTACAGTACATTTTTTTCCCTAAAATAACAAAATAAGACAGATAATATTTACATTTTCACTGACTGTGTTCATTTTAAATGTTTTAAATTCTTATTATAAATGAAATATTAATACAAATATAGCAAATATTTTAAAGTCTTAAAATAATATTGCCAAAACCTCATTTTTAATTCAATTAATTAGTTTCTTTGTCATTCTTTGTGAGGATGGACCACAAAAAGCAGTGTTAAGTCGCTGGGGTATGTTTGTAGCAATAGCCAAAAATACATTGTATGGGTCACAATTATACATTTCTCTTTTATGCCAAAAATCATTAGGATATTAAGTAAAGATCATGTTCCTTGGAAGATATTTTGTAAATGTCCTACTGTAAATATATCAAAACTTAATGTTTGATTAGTGATATGCATTGCTAAGAACTTCATTTGAACAACTTTAAAGATGATTTTCTCAATATTTAGATTTTTTTGCACCTTCAGATTCCAGATTTTCCAGAGATAGTTGTATCTCAGCCAAATATTGTCCTAACAAACCATACATCAATGGAAAGCTATTTATTTAGCTTTCAGAAGATGTATAAATCTCAATTTTGAAAAGTTGACACTTTGCTCCAGGGTCACATTTGTGAAAACTATTAGCAGTTTCTGAGTGAAAGCAGTTTGAAAGAAATTCCTGCGTCATGTTGTTCGAGTTTGCGCTCTGATAGACGGAAGACACGCACCTTCTTGGCTCCGGTGAGCGCAGCTTTCTGTAGTTTACGGTAACAGTATTTTGCATAGCAGCTAATCGCCACTCCTGCAACACAGAAACACAAGCAGACGTCAAATATAACGCAGACTCAGCTTCAGATATTCAGCATCTTAAGAGCCTAATAATAACTGTCGGGTCAGTGTGGAGCGTACAGCACAAAACAGTGTCTTAATTTCACTTCGCTGCGTGCTTTAACAGTTTGCATGTTGCATGAAGCAAAATGTGTAACCTTAATATACATTGATTTAAAAACAGTCTTGACCTTCCATTCCTTACTAATTATAATCTTGCTAACCATTTAAAAATATTGCAAATTTGCACACTATTTATCTACTGTAGGTTCACATCCTATTGAGTGTTTTACCATTGCTAATATCACTGGAATACTTATATTTTAGATAAAAAAAATGTTCTGAGCAAAAACATTACTGAACAGAATTAATTAAAACAGAACATGAATTAATTAATTAAAAAATGACATTATAATAGTATGCCAGTGATACTAAAATAACATTCACACATTTAAATACTTTAAAATCATATTATAAAATATTCTAAATAAAACATTACTAAACTAACTTTTTAATATGACTAACTAAATCCTTTTAAATTAAAACTAAAAACTTTTAAAACTTTAAAATTATTATTTAACATAATTCAATATATTTAATATCCTTTATATTTTACAATTTTATATTATTATATTTATTATTTAAGATGTAAATGGACATAACAACCAAGACCTAATAGAATGGCCAAAAACACACAACAAAATTACTAAACCTTTAACTCAAAAAAACAACAACAATTACTCCAATTCAAAATATGAACAAAAATCAGTGATACTAAAATAAAATTAGTATGTTTGCTCTTCCTGCACAAAAAATATCTAACATGACTGGAATGGCAGGAATTGATTTATTTGGTTAGTGGCTTCTGTCCAGATTATAAGCTATTAAGTATGGCTTCCTTCTTGTTATTTGAGAAAAATACGAGTAATTTCTGAGTGAAAATTAGTAAATCCTGCATCATTTTGTTAAAGCTTGGCTTTTTAAAAAAGGATGATCCCGAATTCCTGTTCCAGCAGGAAATGCCGGAGTTGTTTGGCAGGATTTCTGCATACCCTTGGTGTCGTTGAGCGGGTCCATGTGTCTGTAGATGTAGCCCTCCAGGTAGCTGTGGAAGCGAGGCGTCGGGGGGAAGAAGGCCAGACAGATGGCCATGAGCTCCCAGCCTCTCTGGAGACTGTCGTAGCGGAAGTTCTCGGTGGTCTGTCGGCAGAGCTGGATGTAGAGCTCATCCCGCAGACCCTGGCAGCTCCAGCCCCTCACCACCACCTCCAGAGCCACCGCCAGCGGCTCGCATTTGCCCCGCCGGTCGCCCATGTAGCTCTGGATGAGTCTGAAGAGCTCCACGGCCTCGCGCTTCACCGTCCGGTCCGTCGTCATGATCATGGGCTTCTTGATGGGCTCGCTGCTCCACGCCAGCATGTTGGCGATGGACACTTTCCTCCTGAACAGACCCTGCAAGACAGGAACAATTTTAGTTTTAGCAATTTGGTTTTTAAATATTTTTTTACATTTAATTTTATTATTTCTTTTTTATTTTAATTATTTTGAAGTATTATTAAAATATTTGAATTTTTAGTTTGTCATTTTATTGTTTTTTTTATTGTTTTTATTAATATTTTGAATCAGTTATTTTTATATTTTCAATTTTCATTTTAATTTTAAGTAAGGTGTGTTTATTTTTGTCATTTTTCGTAGGTATTATAAATTTTTTAGTCGTGTTATTTGTATATTCTATTTTAATTTTAGTTTAGTAATTTTGTTTTTTTAAATATATTTATATTTTTACATTTATTTTATATGTATTTTGTTATTTTATTTATTTTTACTATTTTTAAAATATTTATTTTAGTCATTTTATGGTTTTTGTCCTTTTATAGTTTTTATTAATATTTTGAGTCATATTTTATTTTGATATTTTACATTTTAATTGTACTTTTAAGTTTGTTTTATTTTGTTCATTTTGAATCCGTTTATTATGAAAAAAAAAATAGTCGCCTTTTAAGTTTAATATTTTATTTAGATTAGTAATCCTGTTTTGTATTTTTGTAATGTTATTAGTTTTAATAATATTTTGAATTAGCGTGTATGTTTTTTTATATTTTACATATAATTATTATTTGTTACATTTTTAGTTGTGTGGGTTTGTTAAAACGTATTAGTTGTTATTAAAACCTTTTGAATTAGTATTTTATCCAAAAATTTTGCATTAATTTGAGTTTAGTAATTTTAAATTAATGCTATACAGTTTTATTAGTTTTATGTATTCTAGTCTAAAAACTAAATAAAAAATGTATATTCCTTTGCAAATAATTAAAAATAAATATAGATAATTTAAATTTATTATATCATTTATTCCCATTCAAGTAATTAAACAATTTTAAGTTTCTAGTTGACCAAGACTTACGTTTACAGGTCCCATTTCACCTGTACAGAATCACATATGAAATATCAAAATAATTCTCAAAATATCAAACAAAAAAAAAGTTGAATATTTGATATTGGTGAGAGAAAAAAAAAACTAATAAATTTTCCATGTCAATTTTAGTTTTAGTGTTTGTTGTGTGTTTTTGTCATTTTTAATCGTTTTTTTATTATTTGGTTTTTAGTTTTATTGATATTTTGAAATAGTCTTTAATTTGATATTTTTTAAATGTTCATACAGTTTTTATTCATTTTTATCTTGTAATGTAAATCAATGAGATCCATAACAGTATAGCAGATAAAATGAAATAAATATAGTAGGTCAAGTTATATCTCCAATAATGTCTTAGAAAAATGATCAAAACATATAATGCAATGCAATCCAATGATGAAATTGGACAGAAGGCTTCTAGGGTTTAATGGGTGTTTTGGTGCACCTGGTGTGCTGTGAAGTGTGTGGGATGCCCAGTTCTCGATGTCCGTCTCGGAGGACGGTTTGCGGAGCGTGAACTCTGGGAAGACGCCGCAGCTCATGCTGGGCATCATGTTGCGAGCGTTTCGACTGGCCTCGAACTGAGAACACGCTCCGAGATCCTCCGACTGAAAGAAAGAAAACATTGTGTGTTGATGCTGAAGAGCAGCATTGAGAGCAGAGGAAGCACAGATATTAAAGCCGCCTCAGCCACAAAAGCGGGTCAAGAGGAGACCGAGAGGAAACGAGTCAAGCTCCAAAATAATGAGAATAACAACAGCAGCAGGACTGCAGAAATACCTCCTTCAGGCAATTATACAGTTTCACATGATTCAAGCGCTTTCCTCTCGTGGCCTCAGTAACATCAGCTGTTACCAAACGCGTCATGCAAAGTTAAACACGCAGGTACATGTAACAAAACAACACAAAAAACTCACTATATATTAATAACATGGACCTGAGAAATTGGTACAATTTCTGAAGAAGGGGAAAACTACAAATATAAATATTTATCTATTGGATGATGCTGTTTATTTTTAACTGGCAAACATTACTTTAAATAGCTTCTTGAAATACGAATAAAGATTTAACAAATAGCAACAACAAAAAAAAAAAAAAATATTAATAAAAAAAAAATAGTAAGGTTTATGATTAAAATGAGACAAGAAAAGAAAAGCAACTTGCTATTGGGGTAAGAAAACAAAAGAAATAAAATATAATAATCAATAATTCCAACTAATTAAGTAAAAAAAGTAATTAATAAGTGGTTGTGGGTAAAAAGGAATCTTGTTAGCATTGATAGCAAAAATGCTGTTTTCTGGTAGTGAAAAAAAATTAATAAAAAAACAAAACAGATCATGTCGTTTTTTTTTTAAAATAAATATTAAAAAGGTAGCAATAAAACTAAAATAAAGAATAATAATAAAAAAAGAGAAAATTAAAAAAAGAGAATAACATTCAGTTGGGGTAAGAAACAATCAGAAAATAAAACAACAACAGGAATTTGTAATAATATAATAATAATAATAACTCCAAACGAGCAAAACAAATGATGACTGTAATTCAGCATCTGCTGTTTGGGCGTGTTTCGTAAAAGGTGTTTGACTTCAGCTGTGCGTGAAGACCATGAGGGACAGTCTCTGTCCTTGCTTAGTTCCTGAATGACTTCATATCTTGGCTCCAGAACAATACAGTTTCATTTGAGAAGCAGAGCAATTATCAGTGTGCTAATGATTCCTAGTGGTATGATGAGCATATAACGAACACTCTGAAACACTGTGAAAAGTGGTGTGTGTTCATTGCAGCGGTTTTGTTGAGCTCCGGGACACCGATGAATCCTCCAATCATGTAAGTTACCTGAGAACTTTAAAATCCTCCCAGCAGGCCTACGCAACTGCATGCAACGCATCTAAAACATAATCAGAACAACCTTAGCAACTGCATAGCAACACCATTTTAAAAGCATACTCAGAACAAACCTTATGCAAACGTCATAAAGCCTTACTCTGAAACAACCTTAGCAACGTTCTAAAGCATACTCAGAACAACCTTAGCAACTGCATAGCAACATTTTAAAACATACTCAGAACAACCTTAGCAACTGCATAGCAATGTTCTAAAACATACTCAGAACACACTTGGCAACTGCATAGCAATGTTCTAAAACATACTCAGAACACACTTGGCAACTGCATAGCAATGTTCTAAAACATAATCAGAACAACTGTAGCAACTGCATAGCAACATTCTAAAACATACTCAGAACAACCTTAGCAACTGCAGAGCAATGTTCTAAAACATAATCAGAACAACCTTAGCAACTGCAGAGCAATGTTCTAAAACATACTCAGAACAACCGTAGCAACTGCAAAGCAACGTTCTAAAGCATGCTCAGAACAACCTTAACAACTGCATAGCAACATTCTAAAACACTCAGAATAACCTAGCAACTGCCCATGAGACAAACATTTTAAAAACATACTAAGAAACAACCTTAGGCAAATGCATAGCAAGTTCGTAAAACATACTCCGAAACACACGTGGCAACTGCAGATTCCAAATGTCAAAAAACTACTCAGAACAACCTTAGCAAACTGATTGCAATGTTCTAAAGCATACTCAGAAGAACCTTAGCAACTGCAGAGCAATGTTCTAAAACATACTCAGAACACACTTGGCAACTGCATAGCAATGTTCTAAAACATACTCAGAACACACTTGGCAACTGCATAGCAATGTTCTAAAACATACTCAGAACACACTTGGCAACTGCATAGCAATGTTCTAAAACATAATCAGAACACCCTTAGCAACTGCATTGCAACATTTTAAAACATACTCAGAACAACCTTAGCAACTGCATAGCAACGTTCTAAAGCATGCTCAGAACAACCTTAACAACTGCATAGCAACATTCTAAAACATACTCAGAACAACCTTAGCAACTGCATAGCAATGTTCTAAAACATAATCAGAACAACTGTAGCAACTGCATTGCAACATTTTAAAACATACTCAGAACAACCTTAGCAACTGCATAGCAACGTTCTAAAGCATGCTCAGAACAACCTTAACAACTGCATAGCAACATTCTAAAACATACTCAGAACACACTTGGCAACTGCAGAGCAATGTTCTAAAACATACTCAGAACAACCTTAGCAACTGCATAGCAATGTTCTAAAACATACTCAGAACACCCTTAGCAACTGCATAGCAATGTTCTAAAACATACTCAGAACACACTTGGCAACTGCATAGCAATGTTCTAAAACATACTCAGAACACACTTGACAACTGCAGAGCAATGTTCTAAAACATACTCAGAACAACCTTAGCAACTGCATAGCAACATTCTAAAACATACTCAGAACAACCTTAGCAACTGCATAGCAACATTTTAAAACATACTCAGAACAACCTTAGCAACTGCATAGCAACGTTCTAAAACATACTCAGAACACACTTGGCAACTGCAGAGAAATGTTCTAAAACATAATCAGAACAACCGTAGCAACAGCATAGCAACATTCTAAAACATACTCAGAACACACTTGGCAACTGCAGAGCAATGTTCTAAAACATACTCAGAACAACCTTAGCAACTGCATAGCAATGTTCTAAAGCATACTCAGAAGAACCTTAGCAACTGCAGAGCAATGTTCTAAAACATAATCAGAACACCCTTAGCAACTGCATTGCAACATTTTAAAACATACTCAGAACAACCTTAGCAACTGCAGAGCAATGTTCTAAAACATACTCAGAACAACCTTAGCAACTGCAAAGCAACGTTCTAAAGCATGCTCAGAACAACCTTAGCAACTGCATAGCAATGTTCTAAAACATAATCAGAACAACTGTAGCAACTGCATAGCAACATTCTAAAAACTACCTACACAAAACCCATTAGCAACTGACAGAGATGTTTGAAAAACTTACTCAGAACAACCTTAGCAACTGCATAGCAATGTTCTAAAACATACTCAGAACAACCTTAGCAACTGCATAGCAACGTTCTAAAACATACTCAGAACACACTTGGCAACTGCAGAGCAATGTTCTAAAACATACTCAGAACAACCTTAGCAACTGCATAGCAACATTCTAAAACATACTCAGAACAACCTTAGCAACTGCATAGCAACATTCTAAAACATACTCAGAACAACCTTAGCAACTGCATAGCAACATTCTAAAGCATAGTCAGAAGAACCTTAGCAACTGCAGAGCAATGTTCTAAAACATAATCAGAACAACTGTAGCAAATGGAATAGCAACATCTAAAGATGCTAGAACAACCTTAGAAACTGCCCATAGCAACATTTTAAAACTATCAGAAACAAACCTAGCAAGCAAGCAACATTCTAAAACATTAACTCAGAACAACATTAGCAAATGCATAGCAACATTCGAAAGCAGGCTCAGAAATACCTTAGCAACTGCATAGCAACATTCTAAAACATACTCAGAACACCCTTAGCAACTGCATAGCAACGTTCTAAAACATACTCAGAACAACCTTAACAATTGCATAGCAACATTCTAAAGCATACTCAGAACACCCTTAGCAACTGCAGAGCAATGTTCTAAAACATACTCAGAACAACCTTAACAACTGCATAGCAACATTCTAAAACACTCAGAATAACCTAGCAATGGCATAGCAACCTTAGAAAGCATGCTCAGCACAAACCTTAGCAACTGCATAGGCCAACATTCTAAAACCTGACTGAACAACCGTAGCAAATGCATAGCAACGTTCTAAAGAAGGCGCAGATCCAACCTTAACACTGCCCATAGCAACATCTAAAAAACATACTCAGAACACACTTGGAACTGCATAGGCCAATGTTCTAAAAAAATAATCCAGAACAAAAGGTAGCAAACTGCAGAGACAAACTTCTAAAACATTACTCAGAACAACCCTTAGCAACTGCATAGCAACAGCCTAAACACTCAAAACATGCTAACAACTGCATAGCAACAGTCTAAAAACACTCACATCACACTATCAACTGCATAGCAATGTTCTAAAACATACTCAGAACAACCTTAGCAACTGCAGAGCAATGTTCTAAAACATACTCAGAACAACCTTAGCAACTGCATAGCAATGTTCTAAAGCATACTCAGAAGAACCTTAGCAACTGCAGAGCAATGTTCTAAAACATAATCAGAACAACCGTAGCAACTGCATAGCAACATTCTAAAACATACTCAGAACACACTTGGCAACTGCAGAGAAATGTTCTAAAACATACTCAGAACAACCTTAGCAACTGCATAGCAATGTTCTAAAACATACTCAGAACACCCTTAGCAACATTCTAAAACATACTCAGAACAACCTTAGCAACTGCATAGCAACATTCCAAAAAGCCACTCACAACACCTTAGCAACCGCATAGCAACATTCTAAAAACACCAGAACATCCCAGCAGCTGCATAGCAACATTCTAAAAACATTACTCAGAACACCTTAGCAACTGCATAGCAACATCCTAGCAACCACTCAGAACAACCTTAGCAACTGCAAAGCAACGTTCTAAAGCATGCTCAGAACAACCTTAGCAACTGCATAGCAACATTCTAAAACACTCAGAATAACCTAGCAACCACATAGAAACACTCTAAAACACTCAGAATAACCTAGCAACCGCATAGCAACAGCCTAAAACACTGCTCAGTCAACCTTACAACTGCATGCACCATTCTAAAAACATAATCAGACACACACTTGGCAACTGCATAGCAATGTTCTAAAACATAATCAGAACAACTGTAGCAACTGCATAGCAACATTCTAAAGCATACTCAGAACAACCTTAGCAACTGCATAGCAACGTTCTAAAACATACTCAGAACAACCTTAGCAACTGCAGAGCAATGTTCTAAAACATAATCAGAACAACCTTAGCAACTGCAGAGCAATGTTCTAAAACATAATCAGAACAACCTTAGCAACTGCAGAGCAATGTTCTAAAACATAATCAGAACAACCTTAGCAACTGCAGAGCAATGTTCTAAAACATAATCAGAACAACCTTAGCAACTGCAGAGCAATGTTCTAAAACATAATCAGAACAACCTTAGCAACTGCAGAGCAATGTTCTAAAACATAATCAGAACAACCGTAACAACTGCATAGCAACATTCTAAAACATACTCAGAACACACTTGGCAACTGCAGAGCAATGTTCTAAACATACTCAGAAGAACCTTAGCAACTGCAGAGCAATGTTCTAAAACATACTCAGAACACACTTGGCAACTGCATAGCAATGTTCTAAAACATACTCAGAACACACTTGGCAACTGCATAGCAATGTTCTAAAACATACTCAGAACACACTTGGCAACTGCATAGCAATGTTCTAAAACATACTCAGAACACACTTGGCAACTGCAGAGAAATGTTCTAAAACATAATCAGAACAACCTTAGCAACTGCAGAGCAATGTTCTAAAACATAATCAGAACAACCTTAGCAACTGCAGAGCAATGTTCTAAAACATAATCAGAACAACCTTAGCAACTGCAGAGCAATGTTCTAAAACATACTCAGAACAACCTTAGCAACTGCATAGCAACATTCTAAAAACTACTCTGAAGAACCTTAGCAATGCAGCGCAATGTCTAAAAACATAATCAGAAAACAACTGTAGCAACTGCCTTTGCACCATTTTAAACTTACTCAGAACAACCTTAGCAACTGCATAGCAACATTCTAAAGCATGCTCAGAACAACCTTAGCAACTGCATAGCAACATTTTAAAACTTACTCAGAACAACCTTAGCAACTGCATAGCAATGTTCTAAAACATACTCAGAACACACTTGGCAACTGCAGAGAAATGTTCTAAAACATACTCAGAACAACCTTAACAATTGCATAGCAACATTCTAAAACATACTCGGAACACCCTTAGCAACTGCATAGCAACATTCTAAAGCATAGTCAGAAGAACCTTAGCAACTGCAGAGCAATGTTCTAAAACATAATCAGAACAACTGTAGCAACTGCATAGCAACATTCTAAAAAGCCACTCACAACGTAACACCTTAGCAACAGCATAGCAACATGCTAAAACATTCAGAACACCTTAGCAACCACATAGCAACACACTAAAACATTCAGAACACCTTAGCAACTGCATAGCAACACACTAAAACATGTGAACACCATAGCAACTGCATAGCAACATGTTAAAAACACTCAAAACAAAACTTTGCAAACTGGCATAGCAAAATTCTAAAACTTAATCAGAAACAACCGTCGCAACTGCATAAGAAACATTATAAAGCATGCTCAGAATAACCTAGAAATGCCATAGCAAACTTCATTTTTAAAAAACACTCAGAACACATTAGCAACTGCATAGCAACATCTAAAAATTTTCAGAACAACCTTAGCAACTGCATAGCAACATTCTAACCCACCAAAATAACCCTTAGCAACTGCATAGCAACATTTTAAAACTTACTCAGAACAACCTTAGCAAAAAACTGACATAGCAAAAATTCGAAAAATTACTAAGAAACAACCGTAGCAAACTGCATTTTAGAAACATCTAGAAAGCATATCAGAAACAACAGTAGAAAACGCCCATCGCAAACATTCTGAAAAGCATAAAGGGCAGAAACAAACCGATAGAAAACTGCATGCAACCGTTTTCTAAAGCCCATGCTAGCTCACATCTAAGCAACCGCAGACAGCACTGCTTCTAAAACTCTCAGAACACCACGTGGGCAATGCATAGCAATGTTTCTTAAAACATAATCAGAAACAACCTTAGCAAACTGCAAGAGCAATGTTCAAAACCTAATCCGAACAACCGCTAACAACTGCCCATAGCAAAACATTTCTAAAGATAATGCAGAAAACAACCTGCAACGCCCATAGCAACGTTCTAAAGCCTCTCAGATTCAACCTTAAAACGCTAGCAAACAGCGCTAAAAACCGTCTAAAATGCCAAAGCAACCATTTTTGAAAACAGGAGTACCCGACGAAGACTAACCGGCGTGACCTTTCCAACGTGATTCGTAAATGTGAAGTGTCGCCTGCGGCATCGCCAGTGTTGGAGTAAAGCATTACAAACGTAACAATATTGTTAAGTAAGTTTGGGACCCCCTTTTTTTCTCCACCCCAGTTCCTGAAAACGTCTGTCTTGCAGAATGGGACTAAATGAGCTCCTAAAAACTACTGCCAGACTTCGGAAGATCAATTCTTCTACAATGAGGATGTAGTGCCAAGAGTCACTTTCAACTTATCTGTCCATAAAGCCTATTAAAAAAATCATTCTTAATGTATTTCACAATACTTCAGAATGTTATTCTTATTAAGTTGGGGTAATTTTTTAGGATTCTATACTTCTCCCAAGTCTCTGAGAACCTGACAGCTTGTACTCCTGGAGACTCCAGGTAGATTGCAGTTCTGGAAAATAGTGGCACTGAAGACTAAAAGGTTCCTGATGGTTTCACACCTAATTCTTCACATTCATTCTGAAATCTTTTGCAGTTAACACGTGTCTTTTCTTCTCCACCTGTCTTTTTCTGACCCCGCTGACCCACTGAGCATTTCACTGTCCAATGATCATGCCTTAACTTTGCAATTTCTGTATTGCATAAGTTTTGAATATTTATCTGGGGATGGAATAATTTTGACTGTTCAGTCTGAGGTAAACCCTATTTTGGGGAGCATTTTATCGTAAAAGAAAAACATGCCTTAATAATGTCTGCCACCTGAATATAAGGAGTTTTTCACTGCAGCCTTCATGGGACCAATTATGAGGATATCACTCATAAACGATTAAAATTACTAAATAAGTAGTTTGACGGACTTGATGTGGTTTGGAATGGTCAAATGTGCTTGGAAAAAAAATATCATCAGAATATCAGGTTGGCCGAATAATTATGCACGCGGTGTTACAAAACAAGTAACGGAGGAAGGAAAAAAGAAGGGATGACAGAAATAAAAGTAAACACACTGCAGTTTTCGAATAATCTGTATGACCAAAAACAGAGTATTTTTGTTGCATTTCTGCAGCCTGTTCATTATGAGAATAAAAGTCAACCAAACATACAGCTACACTGGTTCATTTAAATATTCCATCATACAATCCGTGCCATTCAGCCTGGGGCTCGGGACATAGAAACAATTTGCATGTGAAGAGGATGATTTTTGTGTGGGCGTGTGGGAAAGTCAAGGAAGTACAAGCCTCGCGTTTTAAGAAAAATAATAGTTTTAGCATCACCTAAATAAAACGTATATGGAAACATTTAATTGGATTCGTGCCGAATGAGAGAGGTAGTCTGCATCTAGAACAACGGCGTTTGCTTTTAGTCTAGCTTTAAATTAATTCGTTTTGGTTTGTTGAGCAAATTATATTTTTAATTCTTGTTGTGTTCTAAATACCGTTCAAGGCTAGCTATTATGTTAGGCCTATAATTGTTTGTACATTATAACATTCCGCTTTAATTACCGGTATTATTTCTGAATGTAATAATGCGGTTTGTGCTTATCTGACTTTAACCTAAACTACAACGTAACCTAAATATGATTTTATAATTTTTAATGCTATAGCAGACCTACCACATCACCCTCTGCATGGATGTATAATGAGCAGCAATAAACTACATTTTAGCTTTTTAAAATGCCTAGTCAAATTTCTGTGGATATTTTGGTGAAAGTAACGCAAAAGTAGTGTAACATTACAATATTGCTGTCTCTGAATGGTAATGTAACTAATTACTTAGATACACTGCACATCACAGAAATAGTGCAAGATGAGCAAAAGGAATAATCTTTTTTTTTTTTTTTTTTAGAAGATTATTCCTCGGCTGGGATCATGTAGAGCCCTTTGAAGCTGCACTGAAACTGCAATTTGGATCTTTAGCCCTTTGATCTCCATTGAAGTCCACTATATGGAGAAAAATCCCGGAATGTTTTCCTCAAAAACCTTCATTTATTTGCAACTGAAGTAAGAAGGACATTAACAACTTGAATGACATGGGCGTGAGTAAATTATCAGGAAATTTTCATTCTGGAAGTGAACTAATCCTTTAACAGTCCTAAAACAAGCTTGAATTTCTGATGTTAGATGTTTGATTTTGATGTTAGGTGTGGAATGTGGCGAAGTCAGTCGTGCGTGCTGGTGATGTGAGTGTGATGCCTTACATAAGCGTGAGCACTCTACAAACTGCACACGCTGAATTATTGATGTGGAACAGCAGGGCGTGTCTGTGTGTGTGCGTGTGATCTGCTGGACAAACACACTGAAACCGTCTGAAACCTCCCAGAAAAAAACACAGCAAATGGAGAAAACATCACAGACAAACAAAACGGCCATTTTTTAGAGCGTTGCTATGCAGTTGCTAGGGTGTTCTGGGCGGTTTTTAGAGCATTGCTATGCAGTTGCTTGGGGATTCTGACAGGTTTTTATAGCAGGGGCTATTGCGTTTTCCAGTCGGGCTACCAAAATGTATCACCACTCTGCCCGACGGGCTATCTTAAATGCAGATCCCCCGCAGGTCATTAAAGGGGTCATATGATGCGATTTCAATTTTTCCTTTCTCTTTGGAGTGTTACAAGCTCTTGGTGCTAAAAGAAGATCTGTAAAGTTGCAAAGAAAAGTCTCAAATCCAAAGAGATATTCAAAGAGTCAGCCACACCTACCTAAAAACGGCTCGTTCTAACACGCCCCCACATGTCTATGTTGCTATGTGGGAAGATTTGCATAACGCCGCCCAAATGTTCACGCAAAGAAAGAAGGCGTAACTTTTATTCTCGCTGTAGTATTGTTGTTGCAACCGCCATGTCGTGAAGGCGCTGTGTGTTCGTTGTGAAAGCAAAACTACTTTGATTGTCCTTCCAAAAGAGGACACAACTAGAATATGGCTTCGTCATGCCCCAAGATGATCCGTGCTGGTCGCTGAGGAAATACTTCAAGTTCGTGCTGTGGATCACCGGATCGGCTTCACCGTGAACGAAGCGGACTCCAGCCCGGGGTCGCCACATGGTGGCCGCAAGCCCTCCGGACACTCCACTCGTCGACCCGTGGCCCGCACCGTTCTCAAGAAAACGCCTATGCTCACTTCTAGCCCCAGCTTCTGCTCCTCTAGGGCACCGTTGGGTTGTGCTGTGTGTTTCGTTGTTAAAGCGAAAATACTTTGTTTGGTCTTCCTAAAGAGGACACGACTACAAATCAGTGTTTAAGTTGTATTTACTACACTGTTCCAGAAAACTTCAACCCAAATATTCAGATGCGTCCAGCACATTTTACGGAGGACTGTCTCCTGATCCTGGTAGAGTACACTACAATGCCGGCTGTTCAGACTCAAAGACTGCAAGTATGTTTTTTATATTTAAAGAGTTTTTATATTTTTTATATTTAAAGCGAGTTTTTTGGGCCGTGTAGAGTAGCACTTGTTGTTTGTAATATTCTCCGATCAAAAATGCAGACAGAGTTTTATGTTTACACAGCGCGATGCAACACAACGAGAAAAAGACAGTATAATTCATTATAATCCATAATTATGTCCCCAATGGATGCTACGAATGCCTCGTTTATAATGGGTTTCCATGTTTTTGAATCATCGCTCCGGCCTGACAGGGCATAACAGTATGGTAGGCGCATAACATTTCCGTCACACGCTTGAAGTAATTAGGCAAATCACAACGCATTGGATAGCTGGCCATTCAGAGCACACCTCGCTTTTCAGACCATGAGCTTTGTAAAAATCGATGCGTTTCAGAAAGGTGGAGCATAGAGGGAAAACAATAATGTACAGTATGTGGAAAATAATGTGTTTTTTTAACCTTAAACCGCATAAACACATTTCATTCTGTCTGTGCTGTCTGTCTTTGTCGGAGATTGTACGTCAACCCATGCGTTCTCTGTGCTCCTGTCTGCCCCGTGTATTCCCTTCGATTTTGGATTAAAAGACTGTTGTGTTCGTTTACGCCTTGTCTCCTCGTTCCTCGCTCCTCGCCTTAGGTGAAAACGTGGGACAGAACTCCCGATCGAACAGTTTTTAAATTGCAGTGTTTCCCATTGTTTGTTTCTCGCTTTTCTCTCAGTGTTTTTGTTTCTGTGGTGTGCCTTAATGGATCCCCTCCTTCACCCCGAATTCATCCTCTTCCTGCTGGAGCAGGGGGAGAAATCGCTCAAGGGTCATACCAGACTGTTTCTGGCCATTGCCCATCTAACCACCTACCTGGATGACACGCTCTGCGCGTTCTATGACACCAGCCTCAACACCACGTGCAGAGCGCCATTGTCCGAAGATGGCCCTCGAGCTGAATTCACCAGCCTTTGTGGAGTGGACACTGGCGAGAAAAAGATCTCCGTTCCCAGACGGTGCAGAGTATATCGCAGTGCACTCCCAACACAGAGCCAAGCACCATCTCCCAGTGCGCGGAGCGCATTGACCGAGGGCCCAGCGAGACGGAGAAGCAGGAGCCCGCCGCTGATGACATCAGGTCAAGGTGGGTGAGCGGAAAACAAGCCTGTACGAGGGAGAAGGGGAAAGGCCCGGACGGTGTGAGAGCGGAGAGGAGCTACGGGCTCTGCAACCGGCGGAGGGGGAGCTGAGTATGGCGCGGCTATGTGCCAAGCCGAAAAAGAGTGCCAGAGCGGATCTTAGAAAGCACTCCAGAGCCTGCACACTAAAGGTCCACTACTCCAGAGAGTAATTATTTACGGGTGATCCAGCCTAGAGGGGGGTTCCTGATCCAAAAGTTAAACCCCGACTGCAGGAGGGCTCCGAATGCACGCCTCCCCACTCTCCTGTCTCCTCCTACGCTGTCGTTATAGCAGCCCCTCTGCTCGACCTCAGCCACCATCTAACGGGTGCAAGCTCAAAGGAATGCAATCTACAGTGTCGCAGTGGTGGAGTTTACCGATCCGCCTCCAGCCTTAAGCCCGGGACTACACAGTCAGCCCATGGGACTCCAACAGGATTTTCCTAGCTCCCTACTCTTCCGCCGTGCCGAAATTACACAAGCTCCGCCAGGCTCCCTCGTCCCTCCAGCTCCGACTTGGTCTGGCGTCGACCATCCTACGCCTCAGGACTCCACTCATCTGGCTCCGCCTTGTCCCTCCATCCCTGTCAGGCTCCTCCTTCCCTCCGGCTCCACCTCAGTCATCTGTCGCTCCGGCTCCACCGCGGCCTCCCGGATCCACATCTTCGCGTCGGTTGACGGCCACTGTTCTGCTCTGCCAAGGGGACCTTCGGATCCTCCTTGTCGCCCTGGCTCATCGGCTCTCCGTTTCCACCTCGGGCTCTTCCACCACCTACTCTGCCACCGTTGGTCGGTCTCCTGGAGTCGGCGGCCATTCCTCCTCCGTGGCTCCACCGTGGGTCGACATTATGGCTGTGGCCTGGGTCCCACCTGGCTCCTCCTGCTCCAAGTCTCTCCTGTCTTCTCCCTGGCTCCTCCCTCCATCGTCTCCCCCATGGATACTGTCTGCCCGCTCCCCCCTAGTAATGCCACTCCACTGGACTGGTTTTGCTGTGTTTTCCCTACCCACGTGTTCCGTGTCCCTTTTAATTAGTCATTCCATGCACCTGTGTTCCCCTGAGTGCCCTGTGTTTATTAGCCCCAGTCTGTGCTGTCTGTCTTTGTTGGAGATTGTACGTCAACCCATGTGTTCTCTGTGCTCCTGTCTGCCCCGTGTATTCCCTTGGATGTTTGGATTAACGACGATTGTGAGTTTACTTACGCATTGTCTCCTCGTTCCTCGCTCCTCGCCTTAGTGAAATGTGACAATACAGGATTGCGAGCATGGTAGAGCCTTGCTATGCTGTTGCTATGGTGTTCTGGGCGGTTTTTAAAGTGTTGCTATGCAGTTGCTAGGGGATTCTGACAGGTTTTTAGAGTGTTGATATGCAGTTGCTAGGCCGTACTGGGGGTTTTTAGAGCATCACTATGCAGTTGCTAGGGTGTTTTTTATGACGTTGGCGATGCAGTTGCAGGGATTCTGACAGGTTTTTAGAGAGTTGCTAAGCGGTTGCTAGGCCGTACTGGGTGTTTTTAGAGTGTCGCTATCCAGTTGTTAGGGTGTTCTTTAGAGTGTTGCTATGCAGTTGCTAGGGTGTTCTGGGGTGGTTTTTAGGGCATTGCTATGCAGTTGCTAGGGTGTTCTAAGAGGTTTTCAAAGTGTTGCTATGCAGTTGCTAGGCCGTACTAGGTGTTTTTTAGAGCATCGCCATGCAGTTGCTAGGGTGTTCTTTAGAGTGTTGCTATGCAGTTGCTAGGGTGTTCTAAGAGGTTTTGTAGGGGTTGTTACGCAGTTGCTGGGGTGTTATGGGAGGTTTGCGTGCCTGTTCCTGCTGAAGCTGCTGTCTGCCTCCATTACCATCAGCAAATAGAGCAGAACCTAAAAAATCCTCCAAGGAAACTCTCACACAGTTTAGCTTGGCTCAGCCCGGTATCTCCAGAACAAAGATATCAGTGATTGGGTAACAGGCGTCTGAGGGTCAGCCGGGCCAATTAACCTCACTGGCAGCGCTTAAGCGGCAGGTCAGGCCTGATTCAGGACAGTTAAATGCTCATTATATTGGGCTGAAAGAGCTCAGAGTTCAGCTCATCAGAGGATTCCAGCTTATTCAAGACCTCAGCGCCAATGTGTCCAAAAACACTTTCTACTGATCCGCTGAAACTGACATCATAACACACAATCAGCAAACGCAATCGGAGCTGTTAATGAAACCATGTCTAATGTCTAATAAAGCCTCCATTTCTTTAAGTGCATTCCTCTGGTTTATGATTGTAGGTGCTACAGAAGGTTTTTAAAGCGATGCTATGCTAGAGCTTGAGCATTGTTAGAGCATTGTGGGAGGTTTCATAGCATGTTGCTAAGGCTTTCTGGGCGGTTTTTAAAGTGTTGCTATGCAGTTGCTAGGGTGCTTTACTGTTTCACACCAAAAGAGTCCTGGCACCTCTAAATTTGAGTTCTCCTGGTTTTTAGACCGTTGCCAAGTAGTTGCTAGGGGGTTCTGGAAGGTTTTTAGATCATTGTAATGCTTCCTACAGTGCATGCCTGTGGGATCTTTCACTGGTTTTATGTCCAAGCAAGATGAGAAAACAGTTTGCATTTAAGTACTAGTAAGAAAAAAAAAAACTAGCAGCTCTCCCTAACAAGACACATGAATTTAGGACTCGTCCACGACTAAACTAAAGAATCCAGATAGAAATTTGTTGACCATTCTCAATGGTAAAGTACCCAAGCAACATCGCTCGGCAACATCGCTCAAAAAGTTGCCCCGTGTATCATTAGCCTAATACTAGAGGTTAGAAAGTTAGAGGATTAACCTGAAGTAGTAACTAACTGTAAAGGTGATGGTTGACTCACATAAATCATAAAATAAATTTGCAGAGTATTGCAGCACCTAAAATAAATGGCAATCAGGACTGTAATGTGTCCCAGGTATCGCAATAATCTGGTAATGACCTCCCATCCACTGCAGTGACATAAATATGGGAATCTCTGCAATGTTTTGAGTTTCTGATGCAACGCGCATGTCGTTGTGCATTACCTGCGAGGGATGGAGGTAAGGTTCAGGTGATGCCAGACTGGTTTGCACCGACAGACTCTTTTCTAGCAGCGTCTGAGGAAATGCCAGTCTGTCCAGGGTGGCGCGCTTCCAGTGGCTTTCCTGTAGCGCAAGAGCCTCGTCTTCGCTGAACGCCCGCACCACCGGACCAGGCAGCGGCAGGGGTGTCGCCCCGTCGCTTTCATACCCGTCTTTCGCTCCCTGGTCGGAAGACACACCCCCTCGCTGATGTAACATTTGCTGAGCCTCCCATGCCAACCGGGCTTGGGTGATCATGGCCCCGAGACCGGACCCCATGCCATCGCCCTCTCCTCCCGGCAAAGACGGCTTCCGGTTCTTACGTTTCCGATTGCCACCATTGAGATCGTGACTGTGCTGTAGCGTAAAGGAGCCGCCGTAAGAAAATCCGGCTGACAGGCTATTTGAACTGGTCGTCCCGTAGCTCAGCAGACGCTCGGTTGTCCTAAACCGAGGGGAGGAGCCAGACTGCTCGACATAAACTAGCTGCTTTACATATTCCCGCCCAGCGGCGCTATACTCCCGCCCACCGGAGCTGTACTCCCTCATGCCTGAGCTATAATCCCGCCCACTGGAGCTGCAGTCCCGCCCCGCAGAGCTGTAGTCCCGCCCACTCGAGCTATAGTCTCGATCGCCCTGATTGGGCGTCTTCTCGGGCGTAGAGCTCCGCTGTCTCGTCAACACCAGTTGACCGTAAGGAGACGGGCTTTGCTTGGGAGAGTGGTAAAGACCTGGTTTTCGAGCCGGAGACCTGTCGGAGCCAAAAAAGGCCTGGTCGCAGTGCATGTCAGTGGGAGGTTCCTCATAAATAGGCGGGGACTGGTATTCCGAGGGCGGTTCCTCATACAAAGGAGGCTCGTAAGCATAGCGGGGGGACGAGCACATGGGTTGGGGAAATCGGCCCACAGAGCGTGGCGATGTGAGGTGCCGCCCAATGTCCGCTCTCTTCGGAAATGGAGCCTGCGACGACGGGCGGTCGGGCAGAGAAAGAGGTGTGGCTTCGGGGTCGGAAGGAGCGTTGCTGGACGAGCATCTGGAGCGTGGGGAAGAAACGAAGTATCCGTTTCCCTGTGTCAGAAAACTGGGTTCTCGATCCGACACTTTGATGAGCATCCGCTCTCTGGTGCCAGTGCCCCATCTGAACCTAAACGAAAGTAAATAAAAACAAATTTTAGTTAAAAAGACAGGAAAATAGTAACAAAATGTTTTAAAAATCAATTAATTTTAACATAAGAAATATATGAAAATATTTTTTACTATATAAAGGAGGTAATTACAATGAAAAGTAAAATACAACGATTCAATATAAATGCACTTGAAGGAGTTTGGTTCAAAACGCTTATAAATCCATTTTGATTAATTTGAGAAAAAATGTGTTTTCTTTACCAAGAAAATGGCAAGATGAAAACCACTATTTTCTATTTCAAACTTTCACATAGCATCTTTAGGTTATAATAACATAAAAAAAAATCAAATCCAGATTTTGATTTTCAAAGATTTATTATAAAAACTGATTATTTTCCCCCCAAAATGCAGTAAATCCATTGAATCAATATAAAAGTTATTTTTCATATTGAAACTGTTGAAAATACACAACAAAGTAAGCTCATCCACATATGACAGCCTCTGAACTTGGTCAATACTAATCTTATTAATAGCTTACGTTTCTTCCCCACCGCAGAAACCACCACAGGTTCATCAATGCCGTCAAAATTATAAATTTTTTTAGGGATGCACGATAAATCGCATGAGATTGTCATGCGCATCTCACCAGTAAAGCCGGTTCTGTGATTAGTAGTAAATCTCCATCACATGCTTTCAGATGGAGCAGCGTTTACTACACAAAGCCGTAATTCACTGACAAGCTATGCAATTACTCTCCCCCCAGGTGCGGGCGTTCATAATCTAAGGCGATTCATCTGCGTTTATGAACGCGATATTGCATAGGTTGCCAGTTACTGTTTACAATGCGTGGAATGGTGCGCTGTGATTGGTTGTTACTGTTTACAATGCGTGGAATGGTGCACTGTGATTGGTTGAACAGATGTATCGCATTCTGCAGAGAAGGGAGACTGGCGTTTGTCGCCTGTTTGGAAAGAAAGGGAGAAAACATGACAGAATAACACGGCGGATATCGCATTTTGAGTCAAATTAAAAATGGACTTTTCAATACCGACCAGAAACAATACTGATTTTTTTTTTTAAATGGCGTTTATCGCAGTTTGGAACCAAACTCTTCATATCATAAACACTTTATATTTGTAATTTTTTGTTGTTTCATTTTATTTCGTTTTTCTATTTTAACTTTGTGATATTCATGTTTCATTCCTCTTTAATAAATAGTTAAGACTATAAATAAGACTATTTAATAATAAATCAGATTTTCTTTACTGTTTATTAAACGGACATATCATTAAAAGTAAAACAAAACAAAATAAAAATACAAACATTTATTTTTTAATAAAAAGATATTATCTTATTTTATTTTACTATTTACAATAAATCTCCTTGAATATGTAGTAGTAAATAAATGTTATCAATGAGGGGAAAAAATTACTTTTTCCATGAGGATAAAATAAGAGAGATTTAATAAGAGGGAGTGATGATATCAGTTGAAAAATAGTAAGAGTAGAGTACTTTGATGAAAATGTTGGGTTTGTTCAAATCACTAACACTAACTATAGCAATAATAAAAGTGATGCTCGACTTCAAATCGAGCACCATTAAAAATCTCAGTCCTTCAAGCCTTTCTAGGGCAATTTTGAAAGATCTAAATCTAAGAGTTCTGTGAGTTTAAAGAGCACAGAAAAGGCCTCTAAGCATCAAGAAAAGAAGTGTGTAAAATCAATTCAGCACTTGGCCACCACAGCCCTCTGAAGGCTCCCCATGACCAGACTGGATTACACAGCCAAGAGTGTGTGTGTGTGTGTGTGCGTGTGTGTGTTCACTTCTTTAGTAGCCGGATTAAAACTCTGAACACAAGAAACTTATCTCTCACTCCGTCTCTCTCTCGAGCAAGAGACCCACCACAAAGTGAGCAGTGTTTTCCTCTGGATATTAATTATTCATGGATATCCGACCTTCAAATCAATTTACACATTCTATGCTTCTTTCATTCCCTCTGTCTCCTCCTCCACCTCTGTCACACAAAATCATTTCACGACCCTCCCTTCCTCATCTCCGCACTCCTCATGGGATAAAACTATTTAAGTGTGACACTGTTGGAATATTAAATCTAAAAAAAACAGCTTGAAGTGCTATGCCTGTTTTCTTCAATCATACCTTTTATTCCATTCATTTTTTAATGCACACGCAAAATCGTACATATCTCTCACTATTAAGCGTCAAGCCATTCATCATCAACCGTGCAAATGTCTTCGGACTGCCCATTTTTCTCAGGTTTCCGGAAAGATTTCAGCAATTAAAAGCAAAATCACACTGAGTTTGTGGCTTTTATGGAGGCATAATGCATCGTTTAATAACCTCAGAGCTTATGGTAGGTCTGTCTGGAAAGGTTATACTGTTATTGCTAAAAAAAAACGAATTCTCTAGGGACAAAAAAAATAAATTCTTACACACTATAATTCTATTTATGCTATTTTTGCAGTATACAAGATGTATTCTATGTACAGTATGTTGATTTTCTGTATGCATGGAATAGAGTGCAACAGTCTGAAAATTGCATTTAATGCAAAAAAAATAAAAATTCTTAATCAGTATTTTTGTCTTATTTTCCAGTACAAATATATAAATATTCTTAAATCAAGACTTAGACATAGCCTAAAGATTACCCTCTTATTTTTCCCGAAAAATGTATCAAAATTAAATGAGTTTTTGCTTAAAACAAGAAAAAGTATCCGTCAACGAGCCAAGAAAAATAAACTTAATTCAAAAGAAAAAAAAGAGAAAAAACCCCATTAGCAGATAGTTATTCAAGTTTTAAGCAAAAACTCAATTTTGGTAAATTTTTTCAGAAAACAAAACAAGTAATTTTGCTTCTAAAATAAACATATCTTGATTTAAGAATAATTAGACAAAAATGATAAATTATTATAAATTATACTTTTTTTTTTTTGTGGCAAAACACAAAAATATTTAGGTTTTTTTTAGTGTATACTATTACTGCAAAAATAGCATGAATATTAGTGTATTAGCACATATCTGCTTGAGTCCCAACAGACGCTATTTATTTCTGGTCCAGTCGAGCTCTTCAAAACACGTACAGCGATAATCCTACTGCAAAACTAACCAAGAGCTGTCCGTCTTAAAGAAACCCTGCGACCCAGACTACACTGGAGGAATTCGATTTCATTTAGTTGCCCGTCTGGCAGCTTCCTCCTTACAAGCCGTTCTTCGCGGTCAAACTAAATTAAATCTGACTTCCTCCAGTGGTCGTCTGGTCTCAATGACTCAAAGCGTCTGTGCTGTTTTCCGTGTCAGTTCCTCAGGCTCGAGTGCGACATTTTCCTAAAGCGTTTAGACAAAAAATAGATTTGCTAACTGTAAATGCTTTAGGAGCATGTCTGCAAATAAACAAGGCTCAGTGAGTCCCTTAAAAAGTCCCCCTTAGATATATAAACGCTATAACAAAGGCTTATCAATTAAGACTTCTTGATTTTAGGGATGGAGAAAAAGAGGATTGTGATACTGCTGATGGTGCTTATTAACTTCAAAAGCGCATGACTCATTAATAAAGCTATCAATTAATCCCTCACATTTAAGCTAATAGATACCAATAGCAAAGCTAGACTTTCAAAATCAGATCCCCGTGTATTTCGGGTTTGTTACCTGCATTGGAAGATTTTCCCCCGCCCTGGTTATTTGGTATTTTGTTTAAACTTTATCTTGGGTACGTCTTTTGGTTGCCAAATCCAAATGAGAGGACCATTGAGAAAAACATCCCAATATCCCAAGTATCCACACCCTCCTCCTCAGTTACATCTGGAGAATACAAAAGCTGACAACTACCCACATCATAAGACATGTTTAACATTGAACCATCGCTTCTGGTCAAAATCCGAGTCCATAATCCATAATAACACTTCAAAAACAGTGCAAAAAGTCCATTCCCTGTTGTCCTCTCACATCAAAACCCACCCACATATTTGTTTAGAACTGTTTTAAATGGTGCTTGATCTGTTCCTATTTCTCTCCTGATTCAAACAAGATGACTTTTTCACTGGAGGAAGCTTTATTATGGATTATGAACTCGTATTTTTTCAAAACATTTCTTAATTTTTTTCATTTGTTTCAGTTTTTGTCTTCTCCAGATGTGAACTGATAGACTGGAGTGCTGTGGATTACTTTTAATGTTTTTATCAGCTTTTCACTGCAGATGATCCATTGGTGAGCAAGTGATGCAACGCTACATTTCTCCAAATTCACCCTAATCTTTGATGGCCTGAGGATGAGCACATTCAGCTAATGTTCTTCTTGTTGAGTGTTCCTTTAGATCTGGATGCGCTCCTCTGTCTCCCTCCTCGGCGGTGGCGTCGTCTCCTCCTGCTCCTGCAGGATGTGTGCTGCGGCGCTGCGGTCGGGGGCTGCTGTCGCGGAGGCACTTGGTCGCGCTGGGCGGGTCGTGTTTGGGTTCTGCTTAGGGTCTATTTTGGCGAGGGGGAGAATGTCACAGCTGTGTGGGCGGTGCCAACCGTGCCCTGGGTAGAAGCGTTTGTAGTAGGTTAGAATCGGACGTTTTGGATTCAAAAAGCTCCCAACCACTGGTCCTGTCCTCTGCGCTTGATCTGCACGACCCACGCCTGGGGCGTCCAAACACTCTCCCGTCCATCAGTTGTCTTATCAGCGCCCCCCCGTGCGCGCTCGTGATTTCCACCCATTCCAACCACACACAGGAAAAGGCACTTTACACTCAGTAATGAAGAATGGATCACACAAACCCTGTCAAAACAAAAGGTTCAGTTGCAAAAACCGAGAACTCACTTGTTTTTTTTTTTCGGAAATCACGCGGTTTTTTTTTATTGCGCCTTCCAGTAAATAATCGAATCAACGGCAGTGGGTTGTTTTGAAGTAAGTAATAATACTTAAACAAATACCAGCAATTTACAAAATTAAAGTTCATTGAAAGTATGTTTTTTTTTTACATATTAAAAGTGTGTTTTATAGTAAGAGCATATAACTCCAACAGTCGTTTTTTGGCAAACCGATAACTCCACATTTCATGTTTTAGAGTTTTAAAAAAAAAAAAACCCTGGTTTAATCTTTGTAATCTCCTCAGACGACAATGTAGATGCCTGACAAACGTTATTGTTGTTGTGATCATAAACTGTATGATGTGATTACACGCAATACACAGAGCTTTTCCCTCATCAGTGTAACGTGCTGCTTTGTGCAAGCGTCCTTGAAAGATGTTTTCGAGGCCCCCTGTTTTTTATTTTCCTTTTTCGCCCTTAAGAAGATATCACAGGTTCATCAAGTTCGTTGAAATTATCCATCCTCGGTCACTTTTAGTCAGTTTTGACGAAACTCCTCTCAGCTTGCACGTCTTTTCAAAGTGAAAGTAGCTTTGTCACCTGACCTGAATACAGCGTGTTGATTGACTTATCGGCTTCTGTTCAAAACAACAAGGGCGCTTGTCGGCTTCTTCAGTAAAACGTGAAGCCACGATGCCTTGAAAGTGGACAAAACCATCTTTTTTGACAAAACATTTCAGATCTGCTATATGTGAGAACATGAAGAATATCAGCTCTCTTTTTTTTAAGTGGCGTTTATCTGTTTTTGCAAATGAACTCTTCAAATATATAGACAATTTTTTGCTTAGAGAAAATTAAGTCTGCTTTTCAAACAGTAATATTTTAAGAATTATGGCATAATTATGACATTGTTACTGTAATGCAAAAGAAAATAAAGACATAAAAATGTTTCTAAATAATATATATCTATATATATACAGTATATATATAATTTCTCATTACTAGTTATATATATCTGTAATGGACAATATAAGATATATCAATGCAATTTAATAATTGATTTAATATGATATTTATCTAATAATTATATAAAATTATTTTCATTATTATAGTTTATAAGATAAAGTATATAAATTTAAATCTAATAAAATAATAAATTTTTCTTTTTTTCTTTTTCTTTTCAAGAAAATGATCGTACTTTTTGAACTATTTTATAATTATGACCTTATTCTATGGAATTAAACTATTCTTTCTTTTATTCTTCACTTGAAACCTAATGACCGTATAAGAGAACATCTAATGAAAAGTAACACATTTTCCCCTAAAAATATTCGGTAAAAAATAACACTAAAATAAAATTCAAATCTTTATATCTAATATATAACCCTAACCACATTTTCTCTTAAATTCCATAAATAATAAAAAAGCTTTTTTTGAGTAAAAAAAAAACACCATTTTTAATGTCATAAAATAATGCCACAATCCCTTCTCCTTTTCTGGTTCTTTATGCAAAAATAAAATATTTCTGCAAAATAAAACAAATATTGTTCATGTTTTGGGGAAATATGGCCGCCTGTGTTCTGATATGCCTATATATGGAAAGAGAAAGATACAGTCATACCTGGAGTCATCAATGATTGCTCAATATGGTCCGTATTGCTGTGTGTGTGAGTGAGTGTGTGGGTGAGTGATTGAGGAGTGTGGTGTGTGTGTGTGGGTTGTGAGGAGTGGTGTTGTGTTGTGTGTTGTGTGTGAGTGGTGTGTGTTGTGAGTGGTGTAGTTGTTGTATGAGTGAGTGTGTGTGTGAGTGAGTGTGTGTGTGTTGTGTGAGTATGAGTGAGGTGTTGGTGTTGAGTGCGTGTTGTAGTGCTGTGTGTGAATGAAGTTTGTTGGTGAGTGTGTGTGTGTGGTGGAGTGAATGAAGTGTGGTGTGTGGGAGTGTGGTTTGTTGTGTGAGTGATATTGAGTGAGTGTGTGTGTGTGTGTGTGTGTGAGAGAGTGAGTGAGTGAGTGTGTGTGTGTGAGTGAGTGAGTGTGAGTGTGTGTGTGTGTGTGTGTGTGTGGTGTGTGAGATCCCACACAAGCTGCAAACCCCAACAGGCAGAGAGATGCTCGTTTTATATGATTGCGGTGCATTTTTTTTACATTTTTAATAATTTATAATCATGAATAAAAATCTTATGAAGCCTAAATATAAAAGCTAAAAAGATTTGAATATTTTCCAAAGAAAATCTTAGTGGTGTTGATGAACAAGACACAAGATTTGAGAAAACATCCATATCTGAAGCACAAACGCTGCAGAATTTGGCAAAAACTGCTCATTCTAAATAATGCAAAAGGTCTACACGTTCAAAAACTGAAACAAAGACGTTTCGCCGCTGTGTGTTTATCTGTGTTCAGATGTTATTTTCATTGTATATGCACATTACATGTGTGTGATAATCAGCTCTGTTAATCCTATAGTAAATTTCCTCTGATCTCATAATCAAATCTAATCTGCTCTAATCCAGGATAACCTGATCGCTCAAATCCTGCTGAAAGCATTTTTGGGAAGCTGGTCAGAGGGGATGCTGGGTAATTTGATCCGTCTGTATCTTCCATCTGAATGTGCTGAAGCATATGATCGGATTGCACTCCTCAGGATTTCAATATGTTCAGCTAATGGATCTTCATAAACGTGTTATTCAGGAGGTGTATTCATAAGAGAAGTGCTCGAGACTCAGTTTTATGGAGATCACGGTTACAATGCAATACTAGAGCACTGCTCACTGCCTAGTGTGTACTGTATAGTGCCTGCTATTAAAAAATCATTTAAAGCCATTAGTTCAGTGAATGGTGAGTAGTCATCATCCTAGTTTTTGAAAGAAATGTATACTTTTATTCAGCAAGGATGCATTAAATTGATCAAAAGAGACCAGAATAGACATTTATAATGTTAAAAAGATTTCTATTTCAAATAAATGCTGTTCTTTTGAACTTTCTATTAATCTGTGCATCCTGAAAAATAAAATGCATCACAATTTCCACAAAAATATTGGGCGCCCAACTGTTTTCAACAGTGATAATAAGCAAAATGTTTTCCTTGACAGCAATCAAGTCAGCATATTAGAATATTTTCGGAAGGATCATGTGACACTGAAGACTGGCAAATTCAGCTTTTGATCACAGAAATAAATTACAGTTTAACATTCAAATAAAAAGCATTTATTTTAAATAGTAAAAATATTTCACCATTTTGATCAAATAACTGCAGCCTTTGTGAGCACAAGAGACTTCTTTCATAAACATTAAAAATCTTACATACCCCAAACATTTGTAGTAGTATAATATTGCTATTTTGCATCTATTTATTTATTTAAATGTACTTTTAATTTTGCAACATTTGACAGTCTGGTCAAAGAATCAGACGCAGGATTATTATATTTAACTAAAACTACAATCATTTAAAATTTTTGTTACTCAGTAATAAAATATATCTTAAGTGAATTAAGAAAATATAAAAAATGAATTCATTTTCCCCGTTTATTCATCAACTTGGATGTACTAAACTGCCTACATGTAAATAAAACTAATAAACCTTAAAAAATGCCATTCTTGCTATGTTTCTGGGGAACAACCAAATTCGTGCTTTATGTTTAAAACAAGAAAAAAAAAAACAAGTCTCGCCCACAAAGAAAACAGTTGTTTTAAATAGTTTTCTGACCCCCCTGACAGATATTTGTTTGTGTTTTAGCATAAACCATTTGATACATTTTTCATAAACATCATTGCAATCTTAAAGGGTTAGTTCACCCAAAAATGTGTTTTACTCTCCCTCGAGGCATCCTAGGTGTATATGAATTTCTTCTCTCAGACGAATCCAGTCGGAGTAATATAAAAATTATCCTGGCTCTTCTAAGCTCTATCATTGTAGTGGGTGGGTGTTTCTGTTCAACAGTCCAACACGTCAAATAAAGCGCATGCATTCCTTAATAAAATGTGCTTCACACAGCTCCGGGCCATGAATAAGGCCCCCTGTAGCGAATCGATGTGTTTTTGTAAGAAAAATATCCTTATTTCAAACGTAATAAACACTTTTCTCTTACTTCATCTAACTGTGGTACGTGGAAGCCGTTCCAGCGGATGACGTAGGACGTGATTAGTGACTAGAGAGAATGAAACAAAATGCCGATCACGAATTACAAGCACAAACCGAGGATTTGTAAAGAACATGTCCGAGAGGCATGTGGGGAAGTTACTTTTAAAATTAATGCATTCAATATTGCATTACTCCATAAAAAAGTAACTAATTAAGTTACTTTTGAGTTACTTTTTAATTCTGGGCAGGGTTTGCTTGTTTGTTTTTAAAAATCAAAGTTCTATTTTTTTGGCAAATGTAAAAGCCCTTTCTCATCAAAAGTGAAATGAATAAGCCTCATGCTGAAGGGAAAGTACATTTACGTCCGCACAATAGAATGCAGAAGAAATTTCAACACACTTCAGCAATAAAAAAAGACACAAATGTTTGTCTAGAGTAATTTTTGCTTATTATGGTTGAATTGGATCATCGAAGGTCTGCAGCAAAGACATTTGTTAATAAAATTGGATTAAATACATAAATTATATTTGTGTTGTTTAACATTTAACTATTGCAGGTTTGCGTCATATTCTGAGTTTCATTTTTTTTATTCATTTTGAGGAATACTGAATCTGTGTTTTTTTTGTTGTTAGTGAGATGAATTAATGCATATTCATATTTATTTTGAACTACAGTTACATCTGATTTCTCTCAACATGGGGACAGGAGAAGTGTCAATCAATAAATTGGAAAAAAAAGTAACTTGCGTTACTTATTTGAAAAAGTAATTCCGATATTCTCTTGTAAATTAAAAAGCAATGCGTTACTTTACTAGTTACTTGAAAAAAGTAATCTGATTAGTAACTCACGTTACTTGTAATGCGTTACCCCCAACACTGGTCGGAGGATTTTGATATAAGCCAAGAGGAGACTGGTTTTCTTTTGCTAAAGTAAGGAAACTGCTTCCTTTGCTCCTGTAAACAAACATCGCGACACTACATCGCTCAGCGGCGCTCCGAGCTCACCGGCTCGCACACGCGACACATAAACGTCCTGCATCATCCCCGCTGAAACACTTCCGCAGTCGCAGTCCGCAAATGGAGCATGTTTATTAAGTTTTGAATATGGATATTTTTCTTACAAACATGCATGGATTCGCTACAGGAGGCCTTTATTCACGGCCCGGAGCCATGTGAGGCATGTTTTATTATGGATGCATGCGCTTTATTTAACGTGTTTTGGACTGTTAAACAGAAACACCCACCCACTGCAATGATAACGCTTGGAAGAGCCAGGATAATTTTTAATATAACTCCGATTGGATTTTTCTGAAAGAAGAAAGTCAAATATACCTAGGATGCCTCGAGGGTGAGTAAAACACAGGCTAATTTTCATTTTTGGATGAACTAACCCTTTAAGTCTTTCGGCTTCTCTTGATTGTTAGATATCTGTACTGGAAAACAATACAAAAATACTGAGTAAGAAATTCATTTTTTTGCACTGCAGTCTGATGTCAGGAGTTTATTGAATGGTAACGTTAGGAGTCGAGCAGATGCACTGCTATTGATTGACAGGCTTTCTGCTGCAGTGCTGTTAACAGCCGCCATCTGCAGCAATTACTGTCCGTGCTTTACAAAGACGCCCTTTACAAGGTGCCACTAATCATGCGGCTGGATTTAAAGCTGTCGCTTAAAGCGTTCACCGCCGACCGCAGAACCGCAGCAGGTGAAATCACAGAGACACTAAATATAACACAACACCTACTATAACAGTGACAGAAAATGCAAATGAAAGAGCGATTATTCAAATCAGATCGAGCACGCTTACATAAAAAGAGCACAGAAATTCTGCTTTGCATCCTCAAAAATGACTCCAGCTGGATGTATTCCTGAGACGGAAGGTCAAAGGTCACACGGTGACCATCACTACAATCCTCTTTTCAGTCTATTAACCTCTCCAGCTCGTTTCAATCCATTCTTCTATCTACGACCTGCCCTTTACCTCTCTCACCGAGTCTATATATAGAGATCTTCATCTGTCCTTCATCTCTACAGATAAACGAGAGCACAGGGATTTAATGTGATGAATGACAATGGGATTCAGCTGATAACACACGGATTTAGAAAGGGATTGTTCAGCTGTTAATTTACTTATCCTCAGACCATCCAAGACGCAGGTGACTTTCTTCTTGAGTAGAACAGTAAAGAAGTTTTTAGCTAAAACCTTGGTCCTTGGTGATTCATGAAATTGAAGTCAACAGCTACCGGCTCTTTGAGAGTCAAAAAAGCACATACAGACTAGACAAAATCAATACCCGAGTTCCTGATTATATATTAAGATCTTGTGAAGTGAAGTCTGTGCAAGAACGGAAACATTATTTAAAACATAACCCTGTAATACCAGACCCACAAACAGTCTAGAGTCAGTTGTCCGGTTCAACAACAATCTTCTTTTGAACCGCTTCTTTTTTAGTGGCAGTTGAACAGTTCCACCTATCGAGAATGATATCTGAATCAGTTCGCTGCCGCGAGCAGTGGCGATCTACACTTTACTCATCAAAATCACTTTCAGACCGACAGTCAGTCCGACTGGAATTTAATTTTTAATTCCAACTTTGCAAGGACCGTCCTGGGGGTCACTTCTGACTCACAGACTGTACCTAAGTTTTTTATATATTAAAGGTTGTCCACTGATGAGTCAAAACAACGAGTTTTGGCAGTGTAGAGTAGCACTTGTTGTTTTTAATTTCTCCGATCACAAATGCAGACACATGTTTTATGTTTACGCGGTGCGATGCAAAGCAACGCGTAAAAAGACAGTATAAGTAAAGTCATTATAATCAGTAATTATGTCCCCACTGGAGCAACAAATACCTAGTTTATAATGGGTTTTAATGTATTTGTCTCGTCGCGCCGGGACACGGCCTCCTAGTATGGTAGGGGGCGTAACATTTCCGTCACACGCTTTGAGGTATTCGGGCCAATCACAACGCACTTGATAGCTGGCCAATCAGAGCACATCTCGTTTTTCAGACTGATGAGCTTTGTTAAAATCGACGTGTTTCAGAAAGGCGGTGCATAGATGAGAAACAATAATGTACATTATGTGGGAAATAATGTGTTTTTTTTATCTTAAATCGCATTAACACATTTCATTACACCAAATACACCAACTAATGTTATTTTTAGCAACATCATATAACCCCTTTAAAATAATAATGATAGTTGCTACTGAAGTTATTAATCTTTGTTTAAAAATACAACCGTTAGTTCATTAAGTTGCAACTTTTGATTTTAACGTGTTATTAAATACTGGAATTACCCAAGATTAATGAATTTTTAGAAGAATTTTTCATTGGCAGTTTATGTTCACTACTGTTAATTATAGAGCCTTATGTAAAGTGGACCAAACAATAAAGCAAACTTTTTCAAACAAGGGCATTTTGTAAGTCCAATTAACATGTACAAAAAGTTGAAGAATAATAGCCTATTAAGTCTAAATATTTAAGTATTTGGCGCTGTGATGAACACCAGGAATACAAAAACAAACTTCCCCCTGAAGGGCTGTTTAAACCATTCAATACGATTTCAGAAGTAGCCAGCTGCTTTGTTACAGTTTTTTCAGGAAGGCGTGCAATTTATGCTGTGCGCGCAGCTGCTTTCTAAACGCCTGCGCTTCTTCCTCCATGCTGTTACTCGAGTGCGCCAACGCAGCATACAGTGGTGTTGTGCATTGTACCCAGTTGATGGGAGAAGTATTCTTAAAATGCATTAAAAAAAATCGGAATAATTTGTAATAAATAATTATTTTGAAGTGCCCACGATCGTGCATATTCATTACCATGATAATATTGCATATTACGTCTAAAATGAACTGTATGAAAGAACCAGATCGGAATCAAAGTGAATCGGATTGAAAAAGAATCGTATTTCCCCGTTTGACTGAGGCTCTGGATTACAGGTAATAATGTTGTAAATAATGTTCATAAGACCCCAATATATTGTCAGGAGCCACAGGTATTCATTTTGTGTTACCTGATATGTGCTTTATTAACTCTCAAAGTGACAGTAGCCATTGACCTGCATTTTATGAATCACCAACGACCACGGTTTCAGCTAAAAATCCTCTTTAATGTTCTACTAAAGAAAAAAAAGTAATCACGGATGGCCTGAGGGTGAGGAAATGCACAGCACATTTTCATTTCTGGGTGAACTATCCCTTTAAAAGAGGGTAAATCGCACTGACTTGAGAACCGTAAATCATGACTTAAAAGCCTTGGAGCTCATGGTGAACCTTGAGAGGTTTATACAGCATCGCTAAAAAATCAATTTCTCTGTGGGGACAATGAATGGGATTTTACCTCTGCAACCCGTCTGTGGCTCTCAACGGCCCCTTTAAAGACAACGACAGAAAGAACAGGCAGGATTCAGAGAAAAGCAAACAATGAAGATGACGAGAGGAAACAGAGAGAGAGAGAGACGATCCTCAGTGAAGTGCGACGGCTGCTATTAGACCCATAATTCTTCATGTTCTGCACTAACACGCGTCACCTTGGCAGCAAACCTCATTTTAAAGACTGCACCCTGATATTAATGGTGTTCGCTCAGGCATCGCTACAGCTCATTCTCACACGTATGGATCTGAACTGACCGCTCACACGAAGTAGTAAACGCTCGTGATGCGGACCACTTCATAATGACAAGCACGTTTCAGCACTGAAGCCATCTGGAGGGTTTTGGGTTTGTGTTGATGGAGGCGTTAAGCCAGAGATCAGAGGAAGAGACGGATGAGTCCATCACAGCCGCTGCCGTAAAAGTCAATTAGCAGAACGGACACTGACATCTCATTTCAAACAGAATTAATGGAGCAATCGCTGTCCCAAACTCACGCTGAAATCTAACGTGAAGGAAAATCTATTTATAGATCGGGATCATAGAGAGTCCAGTGAGGTCAGAGAAGAACTCAAGGAGAGCAGAGCTTCAGAGAAAAACAGCTGAAACAGATTACTAAATATGACCAAAACTCTTAAATAATCTGAAAAAAATTAAGAAAATGGTTCAGAAGCTGATAAACCTTATGAAAATGACACATTAACATATTAAATAAATATATAACAATAAAATAAATATATAAAAATTTTTATATATTAAAAGTTATATGATATACTAATATATATAAACAGTCGATTCCGATATTTTTTTTTATAATGTATAGTTTTATGTGCTTATTCACTCAATCAATTAATGAAATTAAAATGTGCAAACTCAACAATTATATCTTATTTTATTTTCTAAAGAGATAACTCCATTGTTCATTTTATTGTTTAGTTATCATGTTTGTATCGTGTTAGTTAGCTGTATTTTTTTAGTTACTTTTACTTAATCAAAATAACCCAACTGCAGTTTGATTGAGATTAATTGGAATGCACAATGAAAAAACATGATTTTTGAAAATTGTTAAAAAGTTATAGATTTTTGCAAAATGTGCATTTAAAAATATATAAATATTTTAGGGCCAAACTGAGAAATCCGAGTCTCTCTCAGCTCTTCTCCACAGACATAATCTGACACCTGGAGCCACTGATCATCATTCATCCTAATAAAACTCCCTCTGATTCCTCCATCCGCTCCTCTGGATCTCTCAGATTCATCAGATATGTGTCGCAGCAGCAGCTCTACATTCATCCTGACCTTCACACACACACTGAGAAACCTGGAGTCTTGATCTGTGTGTGAACAGACTGAATCTGAATTATACTGCACCTACAACACAAGCGTTCTGGGTAAAACAAGAGTGGTTTATGGTTAATATACTGCCATGGATACTGTACAAGCAGTCGACAGGATCATCAGGACTCAAACAAAGCATCTGAAGTCAGTCTGAATGAGTTTATTTTCCAAAAATGAGCCAAGTAGATAATAACATGCCTAAATATATATTTAGTCAGAATGAATCCAAATGATTCAAAAACAGAAGTGCATTGGAAGTGCAATCAGTAGATTCTTAAATAATGAGCGAAATATAAGTCTATCACTACTTTCAGAATATTAGAAAGATAAATAAAAGTGAACTAGTCACAGAAAGGCAGACTAATTGGTCAGTATTTTAAAGGTGACATATCATGAAAATCTGTCTTTTGTGCTATAATCAGGTCCCCGGTGCATCTACCAACCAAGGAAACGTGAAAAAGATTAACTCAGTAACTTTGTTTAGGCAAGCCTTTTTCTGCAAGCGTCTGAAAAAGCGAGCGTGTCTGATTTTGCTCCTTTGGTGACGTTGCAAAGGGATCTCATTATAATATTACCACCCCTTAATCTGTAAGTTTCCACTCACGGCACCGTCATTTCAATTTCGCAAGCGACAACGGTGTACCTGTTCTAAAGCCATGGTGAAAGTTTGAGCAAAACATGCAACGGTTCTGACTTTGGCTGCACAGACTAGCATGAACACTGTTTAGATCTAAAATAAACATGTGATTTAATTTCCAGCTGTTTACCTTCACAGTCATAACCCACTGTTTTTGTAACGCGTGTGTTTTTAAGGTAAACTTGTGTGTGAAAGAGAACTTAGTTTAGTACTCGCATGCCGTGTGACAGCCGCTTTCTGTCCGTGTGCTTCGGTTGTGTGCGCTCAGAAAACCCTATATCTGAAGTTTAAACTCATATGGTTTAAAACGCATGATTTCAGCTAGATAAACATGATAATCAGAACCAAAACAGTTGTTTTTTAGCAGGTCCGAGCTGTAAATGCACAGCTCTATTTTGGAAAAGGGGGTGGGGAGCAGCAGCTCCTTTGCATTTAAAGACACAGGCCTAAAACAGGTTTGTTTCTGCTTCCTCTCAAAATAGGCAATTTCAATGTTAATATGATACTGATATATAAATGATTGGATTATGTTTTAGCTGAGTCTTCACAGACCCAGTCAAGGGACAAACCGGAAACGTATATTACATATTTAAAAAGGGGCTATACGCTCCTTTAAGATTATGAGCGCAATTTACAGAGGTATTAATTTTCTGTAGAGAAACTGAAGGTTGAGTTTGAACCTCCAGAGAAATAGGCCAAACTACTTTGGCGTAAGCCACTGATGACAAAGAATTACAAAATACGGTGAAACTATTTATAATTTAAAAAGCTAGAGACAAGAAAAAGGTGCTAACCTTCTGTACATGTTATTCAAAATCCACCCCCCCCCCCCCTTCCCCCCCAAAATTAAATATTATTGGGGACTAATAATTACACTGAAAAAAAAATTGGTGTAGGATTTACTTTGAAACAATTTTCACGAACTTCACAAAGTAAATTTCACGAACAGGTAATTACAAATAATTACAAATAAATGGAAAGTAACACTGAATTAAGTGTGAAGTTTTACGTTTATTCATCTTTGCATCATTGATTAAGTCATTATTTCTGTCGTATATCTTTTGTTAAATTTGTTATGATCTTTTAAATGCCCATAAATCTCTGCAATTGGTGATCATTCATTTTGATCTTAAAGTGATCACAAATACAGATAGGCCTAAAGTCCAAATTCTGAAAATTATATTTATTAGTTATTTATTTTTATATCTAAGTGAAGGGGAAATTGATGTGCTATATATATTAGTAAATAAGTAAATAGTAAATATATATAATTAAAATAATTACCCTGTAATTGTATCACCTAATGCAAAAACCCACAGTGACTGAAAACTACAATAAAAATATGCATATAAAGTATAATGCATGCATAAAACAAATGCATGGCTGTGTGTCAGAGGTACGAGTATCTGCAGACCAATGCAATACCAAGAAGGAGAAATAACATGTGAAATCAGAAGAGATGATAAAATGAGCCTCTCTGAGGACTGAGAGGATATCTGCTGTCACTCATGTGTGCGTTGCTAGGCTGCAGAGCGGCAGACACCACGGACTGAGCCAACCAACTGCGTCTGTGTGTGTGGTGTGTGGTGTGTGTGGAGAGTGTGTGTGTGTGTGTGTGTGTGTGGTGTGTAACGTGCATGTTTATGTGGTTTATGGGGACACAAATTTGTATAATAACATGGGTATGACATAGGTATTACAACTAGAAGGTGATTTATGAGGATATTTTGAGTGTCCCCGTAATTCAAAAGGCTTATAAATAATTCAGAATGAGTTTTTTTGAAAATCTAAAAATGCAGAAAGCTTCCTGTGAGGGGTAGGTTTAGGGGTAGGGTTGGTGTAGGGCAATAGAATATACGGTCTGTACAGAATAAAAACCATTACACCTATGGAGAGTCCCCATAAACCATAAAAACAAGCCTGTGTGTGTGTGTGTGTGTGTGGGGTGTGTGTGTGTGTGTGTGTGTGTGTGTGGGTGTGTGTGTGTGTTGTGTGAGAGTGTGTGTGTGTGTGTGTTTGTGTGTGTGTGTGTTTGTTTGTGTGTGAGAGAGGTGGGTGTGTGTGGGGTGATGTGATTGGTGAGTGTGATTGTGATGTTGTTTGTGTGTGTGTGTGTGTGTGTGTGTGTGTGTGTGTGTGTGTGTGTTTAAAGTGAATCCGTAATCCCACAGGAGCAGATGCGGCAAGAAATAATTAATACACACATTTCCAGAAAGTTACGTTACAGTATTCAAACAAGCCGGCATCCATTGGGCTGTGCTTCAAATCTCAGCGGACACATTGTTTAGGAGCGTAAAAGCAAAGTCATGAGAGAATCAGCTGCAGATGAATTGAATTTGCTGATGTCAGAGTCAACAGCAGGAAGTGGGTGCTAAAACGCATCCTAAAGAGCTAATATTATCCAGTGGTTTCAGAGGAGCGAGTAACATTACATCTGTGTGTGATTAGGAAGGCTTTGTGATTTGTTCAAATCATTAACACAAAGTATGAGCAAAACAGGCTGACTTAGCAAAATGTCAGTCAGACAGACAGTAATTTGCAATAATGTAGACCTCAGTAAAGTAATTTTCTTCATTTAAAAAAAATAGCTGCATGATTTTGGGGAAAAATCGAATCAACATTTTTCTAGTAAAAATTATGATTGCGATAAAAAAAATCCAGATTACTTGTTTACTTATATTACTTTTGTATGATTGCGATAAAAAAAATCCAGATTACTTGTTTACTTATATTACTTTTTAATATTTCACTTCTAAAATAAAAATTTGAGCATTTAGAAAAAAGTCTTCTTATTATATTATTACTTAAAAAATATATATAAATACTAAAGAAAAACAAAGAAGAAATATTAACTCTTGTATTATTAACTTTTACAAATTAAAAGGAGTTTTTAAGAAAAAACGTATTATTATTAATACATAATATAAAAATCACTGAATAAAAAAGAAATATTTCTCTTGTAAAATTCACTGTAAAATTTGTATTTATGAAAAATAATATTTTTATCACTAAATTAAAATGTTAATAAAAAAATGGGTATTAAGAAAAATAACTATACAATAAGAATAATAAGAATAATGGCATTTTACCATTAACGGTGAAATTACAGTAGATTTTTGGCTTAATTTCTTCATTTTCAAACATTAAACTTCTCTTTTGTTGATAAATGCTTCTCATTGCAAGTTTGTGAAGATGGTTGGCGCATGTTGCTTTACCAAATTCACTATAAAGTGACTCAAACTCGCAGCACTTGCAGTTTGTGCAGCATTTACTGTGAACCGAGACGCTGAAAACATCGAATCATGAGCTGCTCGCGTGCAAATGAACACAGTGACGCGCTTCACTCTGAAACACTCAGAGCATGTATTTTTCAATTAAATCACAGCCTTTGTGATTTGACATCACACTAAGCCATATCATGATTTTGCTTTTATTACAATTAATCATGCGGCCCTAGTGTAACTGCATAACGCTGCTGGACACAAAGGCATATGGCAAAACATCCACACAGCAGATAACGCAGAGTTAAACACTCATCTGCTGGACCGAGACAAATGTTTGCATTGTCTGACTGCAAACGTGCCATTTGAGAATCCTGCTTTGAGCATCTGTCCGAAAAATACAACTGTCCAAATACGCATTTCGATCATATTTGGAGTGTCAATGTTGCTAAGAATATGAAATATTCGCACACATGCACACAGTTGTTGTCTGATTGTTTACAGGACTCTTGGATTTCTCTCTTGTCTGTTCCTCACAGCGCTTCGAGAATTAACTTTAAAGGCCACAAGCCATTTCTGGCATACGTGACATTTGGCGAAGATTCATTAGCTGTACAGCTGTTTCGGACGTCTAGACTCCACATCTACAGTGTGTTCACAGAACATGCAGCGTGCAGGTTATCAGGGAATGATGACGTGATAATTACTGTTAGTAGTATCCGACCTTGAATGACATAAATATTCAAATGACTTGCGCTATGCCAGTGTAATTAAACTGATGAGCAGCACTTACATGATTTGACAAATCATTCATGTCTGAAGCACGAGTTACACACTGACATTTAATACATTTACATCTATCTGTCTGTCTGTCTATCTATCTATCTGTCTGTATCTATCATCTGTCTGTCTGTCTGTCTGTCTGTCTGTCTGTCTATCTATCTATCTGTCTGTCTGTCTGTATCTATCTATCTATCTGTCTGTCTAGCTATCTATCTATCTATCTATCATCTATCTGTATTATATCTATCTGCCTATATCTATCATCGTTGTACATCTCTTTCTATCTGTCGGTTGTCTGCATATATCTATTATCTCATCGATCATATCTATCTGTCTGTCTGTCTGTCTGGTCTGTTCGTCTGTCTGTCTTGTAATCTCTCCTATCATCTATATGTATCTATATATTATTATCTATCTATCTCTATCTGCGGTCTATAGATCTATCTATCTATTCTGTTTTCGTTCTGTCTGTCTATCTCTATTCGATCATCGTAGTCTATATCTAGCTATCGATTCTATATGTTTGTCTGTCTTCTGGCGGACTGTCTGTGTCTATCTATCATAGTCTTGTCGGTTTATATCTATCTATCTATCTATCTATCTGTCTGTCTGTCTGTCGTTCGTCTGTCTACTTTTAATGTCGTCTGTTATCATATCGTCCGTCTGTATATTCTTTCATCGTCGTCTGTCTATCACATCTGTCCGTCGTCTATCATCTACTGTACCGTAGGTCTGTCTGTTCTATCTATCATCTATCATCGTATGTCGGTCTGTCTGTCTCTATATATCTTATATCTAACTATCATCTGTCGTCTGTATGTCTGTCTTCTATCATCGTCTGGTCTGTCTGTCTCTATCTATCTATGCTGTCGGTAGGTATGTCTATTAATGGTCTGTTTGTCTGTCTGTCTATCTATCTATCTACTGTCTGTCTATCTATCATCGTCTGTCTCTGTCTATCTATGTATAGCATATAAATACACTTTTATGAAAGATATATCAATAAGTAAATATAAATAAATATACTTATAAAATTAATCACAAAGTAAAAATAAATAAAATTAGACTAAAATATATAAACAATAAGATAATTTGCAATATTATTTTATTTTTAATTATTGTATGTATTACATATTTGTGTATTGTATGTACATTACTTTTTTAGTTTGTAAATAATAAATACACACAATTGCTAAAGATATATATTAAATAGAAAAAAGCGTTAATACGACTATGAAAAATATGTAAAAAAATTTAAAAAAATACAATCAAGAATTATAATAAAAAAATATAATCATATATATGTATGTGGTGTTTATAATTTGAGAGTAATATTTTTACATAAAATTGTAAAAAAAACTTGTAAATTGACATTTGCATTAAAATTAATTAAAGTAAATAAAATTATAATTGTTAGTGTGATATGTATATATATAATATATAATTTATATATATATATAATTATTTATTATTGTATTATTATGACACACCAACGTATATAATGTATTTAAATTTAATTTAAAGATTTTATTATATCTATATATATAGATATAATTTATAACCAATTAGTAACCAAAATAATACTAAGATCATTACATGTAATTAAAATAGTACAGTCAGAAAAAATTTTTTTCTTTGTTGTTGAAATTTAAGTCAATTTTATCATTTTTCAAGTTTTTTAAATGTTTCAGACCATAGTACCTTACTGTATGCCATTATTATTTGTAATACAACTTTAATACCACAACGAAACATACAAAACTTGCTGAAACTAAAATGGCAATATTTTGCACAAAGTCAATACTTAAAACTCACAATAAGTATATGATGTATGGTTAGGATGCTGTATTTGAAGGAATCTATTTGTGTTTCAGAACAGAGTTATGATGCCATCTGTGTTTCACTGCACTTTGAGTCGACTGGATCCCTGTCACTCAGTTTACAGGCTGCAATTTGGGCTATTTTGGATTTTTGGGTAAGTCTTATTGGTCAAGAAAAAAGGTCTGTCAGTCTGCCACACACACACACACACACAACACAACCTGATTCATGATACTATGGTTAAATAATACAGTATTCCCAAACCATTCACAGAATTGTCTAACATCATTCCCCACCGACTCCCTGGAACGTCTCATTCACAACACACACACACCACACGGCCCCACTGGACGTTCACACCCTTCCCCCTGCTCATGGATTCACACATCTCAAACAAACCACCTGCTCCATTATTTGAAACACACACACACACCAGAATATGAAAAGAAATCCAACATTTTGAGTGATCTGACCTTGAAATGCAACTGAAAAGAGATGGAAGTGTCTGTGGGTGAGAGAAACATGAAGGTGTGTGTGTGTGAGAGTGAGAGTGTGTGTGTGTGTGTGTAACTGTGTGTGTGTGAGAGAGAGTGTGTGTGTAACTGTGTGTGTGTGTGAGTGTGTGTGTGTAACTGTGTGTGTGTGTGTGTGTGTGTGTGTGTGCGTGCTGACTGAAACACCGCCCTGATTGAGTCTCTTATTTCCATAAAATAATTCATTTCATAAGCGGCTGTTTGAGTGAATCACGCTCTCTGGGATTTCAGCTTCTCTAAATCGAGCTGATTATGTAGACACACACACACACACGTCCTCACAAAGAAACGTTCATGTCTTTTCGGAAAGTAATCGCGCTGTGTAACTAGATGCTCTTGACACACAGATCCCAGCAGGAAACACCATCATGCTGCCTTTAAACCATATTTTAGTCAGGTTTTAATGCAGCTTTACATGTACTCATTGTAAGGCAATCCCATAATGCACTGCGATGAGCTTTTTGAAAATTATTTTTTCAATTATAAACACACTTATAAGTCATTCAATACTCAGAAATATAAAAGTAATCACCCATTATTTGCAGGTAGTCTTTTTTATGCTTAAAGAGTATCACGTTTTTAGCAACGTTAACAAAACTCTATTGAAATCAGTTGTGAGTCACGTCTCTTGGGTGCATATTTTGCCATGATTAATGACTTATAATATTGCTTATTGAATTACTTGCTGGGTTGCGCAACTCAATGCATCTTGTTGTATTCAGTGTTGCTATGTTCATAAAACTATTAACAGGATGACATAAAGGTTAAATAACATAAAATAAAGTACAAATATTAACTACAATTTTTACTTTAAAATTAGACATTTTGCATTGGCAGCTAACTGAATAAATAAGTTTGTGCTAAAGTACTCAAATTACCAAATTGACACAGAAAAAAAAAAATCAAACAGAATAAAGAAATTATTATATAAATCTATAAAAAAATTATAATAATGATTAAAAAAAATTTAATAAACAAATCTTGCATGGCAACTAACAATGAAATAAGGATGTTTAAGCTGAAGGATTACCATTAATCAAACTTGAAATAAAATGTAGCTACTAAATAGAAATAAAAAACGACCCAAAACGCTGTTAAATTACGAAAAACTGAAAAAGTTGGGGGGGAAAAAAAATCCAAAAAAATCAATAAAACTAGAATTAGAATTTAAATTAGAATTAACCTGGCAACTAACTAAACTAAAGTTTAAGTGACGTACTAAAATACTAAAAACTGACAATAAAAAACTAAGCTAAATATAAATATTAATTTATATTATAATTGTATTATAAATATAATTATATATAGGTTTAATAATACTAATAAGAAATGTGAAAGAAAAACATGCAAAAACTTACTAAAAATTAAAAGAATCTTATTAAAAAGTACCCCTGAAAACATACAAATAAAAGTTATATTATTCAAAAAAATACTATAATAGCATATAAATACTACCAAACAACACTGAGTGTGACTGTGGTGTTCATTCATAGCTCATGTCTTTATCAGTACGTCTTATGCACGCATTCAAAGACAAAACCGTCGCTCACTAATTCCCATCAGCACTTAAATGAACACACACACACTCAAGGTGGCTCCTAAAATAGCCGCACGTCAGCTGCTTGTGGGGATCGTGTGTGTGTGTGTGTGTGGGTCTGTGTGACCTCACTGTTAAGGACGGTTCTATAGACATCAGAGCAATCCAGACAAAGGCTTCCCGGCAACAGTCTCCTAGCAACCGCAGCCTCTGCAATTCCAGCCCCATATTACAATCTGTAGATCAGCACACACCACCCACACACACACACACACACACACACAACACAGGTGGGTTAATAAGGCCGGCCTCTCGTGCTGGACTCAGTGAGCCACACTGTCTCATCGCTCTCCACTCGGCTCTTTCTCTGTCTGATTCGTTTTGCGTTCTCCCATCGCTGTCACGTCGTGTTATACACCGAGGCGGTACATCGCACGTCCTTGTGTGCCTAAGACTTTGAGTAAGAGAGCTTGCAACGTTTTTTGCTTGAGGGGAGGAGGAAGGAAAGCATGACCGCGACGACTGAATTGCTTCAAAATTTGATGTTCTACACATTTTCAGAGACAGCGAAAAACTATTTAAACAGAATATTGAGGAAGAAGACGCAAAAGATACTGAAGCAAATTCAACTGATTACAATGCCACGCATAAAATGGTCCGGTTGTTTTTTCCAAAACCTCCTTTACTAAATGGCGTAAATAAAATATGATTAATAAAATAATTTAAAATGTTATAATCAAAAAACTTAAAAGGGAAAAAATTAGAAAACTAAAATAATAAATAAAATGTGAAGAAACAAATAATAAAACTAAACTGAAAATAAGTACTAAAAAAGTATTAAAGCTAAATAGAAAATATAAAAAAAGTGAATAAAAACATGAAAATTTGGAGAATTGAAATAAAGGTTAAATACAAATAAAAAAATGATAAATATAAATTAAAAAAACCCTAACATAATCAAGTCCAAATACGAAATTACGGAAAGTTAAAATGGAACATAAAAAAACAAATTAAGATAAATAAACAGTTATAAAAAAAAAAGAATAAAAATGAAAAAAGCACATTGTTTTGAAATAAAATAAAATATTAGATGAAAATAGAAGCAAATAGACTATTTCAAAAAAAAGATAAAAATTAAAAAAAAAGGGCATGTTTTGAATATAAATTAAAATATTAGATGAAAAATAAAAAGCTAAATAGATAAATTATTAAAAAAAAGAAAAAAAAAAATCAAAAAGTGATGTTTTTGGATATTTGAAATTAAAGCTCTGAAATAAAAAGTAAATATAATATTTAGAAGAAAACCCTACACTTATTAAATAGTTGAAGTTACTTAAAAATGATCAAATTAAACGGACAAATATAAAAGTAAAACTAAACAGACACATTAAAAAAAAAGAAATAAAACATTAGAAACATTAGAAATAAAAACATAATTTTTTGTGTAAGTAAATAAAATAGTAATAAAGCAGAACAGAAATAAAATGATCTAAACAAAATTCTTAAACAAATTTAAATAACAAACAAACTTATAATTAGGAGTAAGTGAAGTACTAAAACTAACAATCTCCCCATTTTTAACTTTGACTTGGGGGGAAAGCATATCATTAAACGAAGGAAGATGAATTTGCTTACAATTTAAATTTGAGTTTAAATGATCGATGCAGCACCAGAAAAGAAAACACTATTTAACAAGCCTCTTTAGGGGTTAAGTAAAGATATGACCAATCAAACTAGCCGGTTCTAAGTTTAACACTGCATTTCCTCTAATTTGGCTAAACGTGATTTAAGCAACAGACCTGTTTTTCTTACGTGACATTATTCATAAAAATGAATCATTAGTCCGGTTGGTTTACTGAAAAGTACAATCTGGCAGCAGCGTCGGTCTGCTTATCTGCAATCTTCCTTGCGGCAATCTGGCATATTTTGATGAGTCTTAATAATATAAGGCGACTCGTTATCTGCACTCATTTTTATTAAGTACTACAGCCCTCCATATATTGGAGGAGCACAAGTGCAAATTAATACTGACACTGGACAAATACATCACTGGTTTATCTGTTGAGATTTGCTTCCAAATGCACAGTTCCTGCGGTCAGGGAATCATGTTTCTACTGTATTAATATGAGTAATAATCATTTCATGACTGGAAGTCACGCTGTCACTCGTGGGATACTCTTCACATTTGAAAGATCAATCTTCGATGTCACCTTCACGAAGAAAACGCCAGGCTAATTACTTTCACCCATTAAAACAACTATATTATGATGTAAAACACCACTTCCATTAGATTTTTTTGCATTGCAATTGAATGTTTGCATATTCATCGCAAAATGTCATTACTGGAATGCAAATAATCAATAATCATTAATAAAAATACGACTTCACATTCTGTATATTATCTGTAAAGAAAATACTATTCTTCTTTCTCACACATATTTTAGAATTAAAACCAGCTATCTTAAATGATAAAATTATAAAATTAACGCAAACCAAAGAAAAGAACGATGTAACTTAAAAATATTTTAATACATAGTTGCAATTGATTTGTTGCATTACAGTAATTAGGAATATGTGAGGGTGATTCTATAATATTATATTAAAATTGTTATAATATTATTATAGTTGTGTTTAGTTTGTAGAACGATGTGCTTAATTTGCAATTTTTTTCCTTACGATATTCATTAAAAAAGCACACATGCGATATATATACACCAAAATTTTATCTATATGAAAAAGTCATATTTCTAAAATATTATCATATATTATAATTGCGTTACATTAACGAGATTTGCGTAGTTAAGAATGGGCAACATATTATTTTATATTTGAATATGAATTAGAGTAATGAGAATTTTTGTAGCCTGTAGTAATGAATGTGCTTAATTTTCATAAAAATAATATCACAAATTGGAATATATTTACACACATTTTTTTTCTTTTAACGTGAAATATTTTTTGATAATTTCTCGACTGTTTTCATGAGATTCATGTATATGAAAGTTTGTATATTGTTCTGTAATGCACTTACTCAGTCTAGTACACTTGGCCTTCCTTTAATATATAAAAAAATCACTTTTCATTACGTTTTATATCTCATATGCTAATCCATAATCCATGCATTACAGATGAGCATTTAAAGGGCCAGTCTATTAAACATCATTAGAGTGATGGAGTGCCTTCATTTGACCTTGCTGAGGCTGTTCAACTCAATAGCAGCAGCATTACGATGACCAGAATCATCTGTAAAAGTATGCGTATTATCATCATTTTACAGTGACATGCTTGGGTAAACTACCACTTTATATTACGACAGCAGATAGTCGAGCACTGAGATCATTTAACATCACCTGCATAATAATAAAAACCCAAACCACACAAACACGTGCCGCTTCTGCAGCGCTGCTCTAACACACTGCATTATGGGTCGGTCAAGCATGTTTAAGAGGGCAGATCAATTGAAATGGCATTGTGTGACTGCCGCTGGCGACCCGATCACTACAACAGCTTTTCTGACATGCTGTGTAATGAAGTCATCAGGAACCCTGGGTCAATGAGCTCCTTCCTCAAACGATTTCAAACAGAACTTGGTTTTCGAGACAAATTTGTGCATCTTTATGTAATAATTCATATCTGATTGCTGTTGCAATTTATGCAATTGCTTTCCAGTTTTTGTGCAATATGCATTAAACGGATGCTCAGTGTATAATGCAATGTTGTTCTCGTTAACTAAAACTATTAAAAATAGTTTCTGATCATTGAAATAGCCTAAAATTTAAATAATGAAAATGAATACTAGAATGACATGCATTGCAAATGTACATTGCTATTTAAAATTTTAAATAATATGTATTTTTGATATTTTTGCATTACAGTAATGAGAATTTGGAGGGTAAATATAAATGTAATGAAAATAATGCAGATTCAGATTCTGATCTGATGGAGTTGCAGTTTGTGAAATGGCTTTCCAGTTTTTTTTTTTGTGGAATAGGCAATACATTATGAAGAATATTAGATAATTAAAATTAGAACATTTGAAATGTTGCTTTGGCAATGAAATTAAAAAAAGTTTAATTTGAAGCATTAAATTTACTAAAACTGAAATGAAAATTAAGTAAAGTAAATAAAAATGCAAAAAATAATAAAATAAAAATGAGAGCATGGAATTAGTCATGAAATAAGCTATAAAAATGAAAAGCACAATACGATATTAGGACGCGAAAAAAAAAAACAAACTTATAAGTTAAATAATTAAAATTACTTGCATTAAAACTGAGAATTAAAGCTAAATAGAACTATTTAAAAAAAATTAAAATCACAAAAGTGCAGGTTTCTGCTAATGAAATTGGCTGAACAAATTAATATAATAAAAATTTAAAATTGGAATAATAAAATATTAAAATGCACAGCATATTAGACAAATAAGTTAAGTATTAATAAATAAAGCTAAATCGACGATTAAAAAACAAAAACTAATAAAAATTATGAAATTACTCAATTAAATTGAAAACTCTCTAAAAATATTAAAAATAAATTAATGTTAAAATATTTGTATAATTATAACACATGCTGTAATAAATAGATAATTAACATAATATTTATACTATTACACTATACTATACGAATAGTACTAAAATACAACATCTCGAGACAGGTGTTTGTCAGTGTAGGACGAGAGCAGCACCTGTGCACACGCTGTTCGAATGCCACGGCCACAACACAAGGTCATTCACGCTGACCACAGGGTAAACAGCACTCGTTGAGCCTGTGATCGCTGAGAATGACTCACGAGAGCAGAGTCAAACATGCCTGCGCTTCACCCAGCTGTGGTTTCACCCATTTACACACCCAACCTCTGTCTACATCCACATCCACGGACTGAAACTCAAACATCAAACGCCTCTCTGATGAACACCAGGGCTGGGATCCATACTGATTTCACAGCTCAGTTCGATTCAGTTTGATTTGATTCAATTCATGTTTTAATAAAATATTCCCTCACTCAAAGTAATGATAATGATAGAGTCATTTGTTGGTGAATTGGACTATACTGGCTGCGATGTAGTTTTTTGATTCACTATAAAGAAACAATTTTAAAAACTCATTTGTTTGTGAATTGGACTACATTGGTTGTGCTGTATGTTTTTGATTCACTAAAAAGAGCCGATTTAAAAGAATCATTTGTTCGTGAATTGGACTACATTGGTTGTGCTGTATGTTTTTGATTCACTAAAAAGAACAGAAACAATTGTAAAATCATTTGTTGTGATAATGAATACTTGTGGGCGTTATGTTATGATTCACTAAAAAGAAAAACGATTAAAAGAATAATTGTTCGTGATATTGGACTACATTGGTTGTGCTGTATGTTTTTGATTCACTAAAAAGAACCAACTCATAAAAGTCATTTGTTCATGAATAAGACAAATCTAGTTGCTTTTTGTTTTGATTCACTAAAATAAGAACCGAGAACACGATTTAAAATCATTGTCGTGAATTGGATACATTGGTTGTGCTGTAAGTTTAATTCACTAAAAACGAGCCGATTCAAGAGCTCATTGTTCCGTGATGAATTGGGAATACATTGGTTGCTGTTATGTTTCTGGTTACTATAAAGATTTATCAAAGGTTAAATTGGACTACACCGTTCTGCATTGTATGTTTTGTGATCACTAAAAAGAACCAATAGAAAGAGTCATTTATGCTGAAATGTTGAAATTACAGAGTCACCTGATTGCATGCAGCTCATGAGCACAGCTCAAGCAGGTGTTTTTTGGCCTCTTTACGATAAACATTTCCTTATCAAACAAGCTTATCAAATTCAACTGAAATCTAATTTGGCACAGTGAAACAATAGAATAAATAAGCAGATCAAAGCAACATATGCTAAATGGAACACGGAGCCAAATTAAGGTCGATCTTGGGATTTAAAGAATCAATGAGATTGTGAGAATCTGAAATACAAACGTGGGGTCATTTGTGCATTGCTTGTCGCGATTCTCTGATGGTGGAGATTTCTTTGCAGATATGGGAAATTAGTTTTTTAAAATTAAGTTTAAATAATTGCAGGCGATGGCTTTTCAAATAAAACATTTAACATCGATTCACAACCTCTAGCTCACCGTAGGTCGGTCGGTAAAGATTTCGAGACAGTACAAATCAACTCCTTATGGAGAAATTAATGGCATTTTTACTTCTGGAACCTGACTTTTGCGAACTATAACCTGAGCATGCAAAAACATTTCTGATTGGATACATTTTCTGATTGGTACAAAAAAAAAAGCCAGGTTTGTCACAGAGATGGGTGTTGGTGATTTGTGATTTCATGACGCCCATTTCAGATACATAAATACATACCTGACGCTGCAGCACAAAAGCAGTGTTAAGTCACTGTAGCAATAGCCAACAATACACTGTATGAGTCACAATTATACATTTCTCTTTTATGCCAAACATCATTAGGATATTAAGTAAAGATCATGTTCCTTGAAGATATTTTTTTTTAATTTCCTACCGTAAATATATCAAACTTAATGTTTGATTAGTAATATGAATTGCTAAGAACTTCATTTGAACAACTTTAAAGATGATTTTCTCAATATTTGCACCCTCAGATTCCAGATTTTCAAATAATTGAATCTCGGTAAATACCATACATCAGTGGAAAGCTTATTTATTCAGCTTTTAGTTGATGTATAAATCTCAATTTTACAAAAAAAACTGGACCTTATGACTGGTTTTGTGTTCCAGGGTCACAACATAGTAAGGCATTATATATATAATAATAGATGAGGTAGACGGCCAGAAGAGGGTCTGACCATCCCAGTGCACGCTTTCATGGCCAATGCTTTGTTTGATAAACACAGGGTGGCTTCCAATAAAAATGACACTTCACATTCCCACATGGATCGCTGACTTCCTCAACACTAAGCATGAATAATTAAATACCACAAGACTCGCGGACGAGGACATCGCGGCTCGCGTGCCGCAGGTGTCTGCATCCCCTTCATGACATTTAGCTTAAAATAGGCTGCTGCGCGTCCTCTCATCGCATCGCATCGCATCGCCGCGCCGCTCGCTAGGTGCGTTCCGCGTCCTTACGGAGGAACGACTGAAAATCGGCTTATGGGTGTGGAGGGTGTCAAACTAAAGGGATGCACATCATATTTAATTTAAGTGCTGCAAATGATGCCGCCGATGCTCGTGCAACCGGGTGACCGTCGCTCGGCAAGCAAGCCTCGCGCATTTCTAATAAATCACCGCGTTTCATTTCACACGCGTCGTGTTTACCTCTCAGCCATGGCGCGTCTCGTTCCCGCTTCAACACGCAGTGAAAGTAATCCACAGCACGCCAGTCATGCTGATGGAGGCTCCGCCGCCGCCGCAGTCAACGCGAGTGAACGAGGATCCGGAGCACGCGCTGTCCGCCCGCGTCTCCGTCACCACCGACAACCTGACGTCATCTTGCGCTTCTCGCGGACTGAAAAAGAGCAGGTTACCATGGCAACTCAAGCACGCCGGCGCGCGCTGTGTGGCATCCTGCAAAATACAGAGAAAATCCTAAGAGTGCATCTATCTATCTATCTATCTATCTATCTATCTATCTATCTATCTATCTGTCTGTCTGTCTGTCTGTCTGTCTGTCTGTCTGCCTATCTGTCTGTCTGTCTGTCTGCCTGCCTGTCTGTCTGTCTGTCTGTCTGCTGTTGTCTTTGCCTATCGTCTGTCTGTATGCATGTATATCTGTTTGTCGATCCTGTCGTCTATCTGTATGTCATACTGCCTGTCTGTATGTTGTATGTTGTCTTCTGTTGCTATAGGCACGGTTCTGTACTGCCGTCTATCTGTCTGTCTGTCTGCCTGTCTATCTGTCTGTCTGTCTGTCTGTCCGCCTATCTGTCTGTCTGTCGTCCTTTCTGCCTGTCTGTCTGTTGTCTGCATATATCGGTATGTCGTCTGTACGTCTGTCGCCTATCTGTCTGCCTGTCTGTCGCTGTTTCTGTTGATATCAGCCTGTCTGCCTGTATGTCTGACGCCTGCTGTCTACCTGTATGTATTAGATGTCTGTATTGTCTTTCTGTATGTTGTCTGTTGCTAGCTGATGTCTGTCTGTCTGTCTGCCTATTGTACGGTCTGTCTGTCTGTCTGTCTGTCTGTCTGTCTATCTATCTGTCTGTCTGTCTGTCTAACTATCTATCTATCTATCTGTCTGTCTGTCTGTCTGTCTGTCTGCATATCTGTCTGTCTGTACTGTCTGTCTGCTTATATGTACTGCATGTCGGTCTGCCGGTCTGTTGCCTATAAGCCCTGTATGCTGTCGTATGCCTGTTCTGTTACTGTCGGTGCCTGTCTGTCTGTATTTCGGTCTGTTGTATGTCTGCTATATGTCTGTACTGTATGTATGTATGCATATCTGTCTGTAATGGTATGTCTGACTGTCGTGCTTAGTCTGCCTATCTGCATGTCTGCCTGTCGGTCTGTTGCCTGTATGACCTGTCTGTCTTCCTGCATGTCTGTCTGTGGCTATCTGCCTGTCTTCTGCCTGCCTGCCGCCTGTATGTGTATGCCTATCTGTCTGACGGTGTCTGCTATCTGTCTGTCGCATGTCTATCTGTACTGTCTGACTATCTGTCGTCGTCTGTCGGTCTGTCTGTCTGCCTATATGTCGTTGCCGGTCATAGTCTGTCTGTTATTGTTCTCTGTAGCTGTCTGTATGTCTTGTCTGTCTGCTGTTCTGCTGCTGTCTGCTGTATGCCTGTTGTCTGACTGCCTTGCTGTATATCGGTCCTGTTCGGTATGTTCCTGTCTGTCTGTCTGTATGTATGCTGCCGTTATCTGTGTCTGTCTGGCCTGTCTGTCTGTCGTTGCCCTGTCTATCTTCCCGTCTGCCCTTATTCTGTATGTCTGTCTGATGTTGCCTTGTTCTGTCTTGCCTGTCTTTCTGTCTGTCTGTATGTCTGTCCGTCCGTCCGTCCGTCCGTCCATTCGCCTGTCTGTCTGTCTGTCTGTCTGTCTGTCTGTCTGTCTGTAGGTCTGCTGTATTCTGTCCTGTCTGTCCTCTAAAATGTATAAGTGGCATTGCATTAAGATAAAAGTATTAAAGGCAAAGTGCATTTAGCAATATTGTAGTATTAATCGATAAACAAATGAATGCAAGTGGCATTGTTTTAAAGGAAAGATAGCAAAACATTAAAAGGTGGTAACCGCATAAACTATGGTCTTATTCTTAAATGAGTACACAAATTACATAACTGCATAATTCACGCTCTTATTAATTAAAAACGATAATAAATCCTTACTTCATAGTTCATAAACAGGTTCTCCAAACATCATACATTATTACAGATTATAGGGAAATTTAAATATATAGGAAAAATAAAAAAATGGTTAAAGCAACAAAATTCGCTATGCATAATTAAAAAACCAATAACTTTTCATTATGTTTTTATAATTACAACCATCCAGTTAAACTTTTTTCACCTAATGCATTTTAAGTCACTTGATTTATATATATATATATATAATTTCGTTTAATTAATGTCTTTCTCTTTTGTTTATTATGCCAATGTAAATCACATTATCATTGTGCATGAAACAATCTCGCCGTCCCTAATTAAAAACAATACAGCGCCATCTAGTGTTCACTTCAAATACAAACAAACGCGCCACTGCTGTTATCATAATAACGTGACCTCCTCTCTAACAAAATATACACTTTACGGTGTTTAACAGAGCTCATAATCAAAATACTCTAATGAAACCCATAACACTTACACGTTTAACCCCGTTTACATGGTAGAATCACGGCGTTTCGAGCTCAGTAAAGCGGAACTGATGCGCGTCGTTTTTGTTTCCGCCGGACACAGAGAGCGCTGGACTTACAAAACATAAACACAACAGATTTTCACCACCATGCTTGTTCATTACAGTGGGGTTCTGCTGTAAACGAAGCCGCTATGAGGTTTGCTAACAGGCTGTTCAGCAGTGAATGGAGGAGGTTTTTGAGCAGGGATGTGTCCTCATACACACAAGGACAGAGTCCCGAGGCGAGAATCAGGGAGTATTTCTACTATATCGACCATCAAGGACAGGTACACCACTGAGAAGATGGCTGTAATGTTGTTTACTTCATATAATTCCCATAATCATGATTTATCCCTCTCTTTTTAAAGCTGTTTCTGGATGACACCAAGGTGAAAAACTTTGTCACCTGTTTCAAAGGTATTTCTGGGGTTTTGAAATACAAATAATTTCAAATACTTGCACACATGCATAATGCATATATCCAATACTATGTTGTGCAATGGTCTTATGGAACATGCATATGTCATTTGATTCAGATAAACCTCTTTAGCCTGGCTTCTTACACAGTCATTATGTACAGTACAATAATGCTATTTTCTTCTTCTGTACTTAACATGGTCCTTATAAAGAAGTACTGTGACTGTAACATGGTATGATGATGATGATAATATATCACAGTACTGTATGCTTACCATATTCCTAACCCATGGCAAGGTTTCAAAAATGGTGGTTTGTGAGACGAAAAGCTAATAATTAAAGATAAAATAAATAAAAATAAATTTATAATTTTAATTTCGAAAATAACAAAATGTGCAATTTGATTTCCAGCTTTTTGTTAAAAACGTTTACCAGCATTTCTCTAGTTTTTACCCAAACCGAAAGATTCTGAATTTAAATGTTTGGAAGCATAAATATAGTATTATTGCATTGTGTTGTAAAGTTTAAAATTATGATTAAATAAAACATTTTTTATTTTACAGTACAATTGTAATTTTCAACTTATACTTTTGTCCATTTTAATAGTTAAAACAATAATACTAACAATTGCATTATTAGCATCATTAATAATATGAGAACTGTGAACGCGAATTTGTTATTAAAATATTGAAATATAAGGTCAGTGTTAGTTTATTATCTTTGGCATAAGATATGAGGTTTTTATTAATTCTTTAAACCGTTTTAAACTTGAAATAAAAAAATAACAGTATTTAAATTTTAAAGTTGTAGTAAATTTGCGGTGTTTTTGTCTTTTATACAGGCACAAAAACATATAATTATACGTTATTTCAGTTTTATTTATTTAGTTACATCAGCTGGCTGATTCACTTATTAAAAACGTTAAAAATTTTATATAAACTTTATTTATTTTCAGTCAGGGTTATTTTAAAGTTGTTTGTTTTATTGTTTACTTGTAGTTCAGTTTAGTTTAGTAAGTAAACTGCAATACCCAGCTTTTAAGAAATATTTATTTTTTCTTTTTTTTTTTTTTTTTTTTTTTAATCGAAGGGTTTGGCTGACAAAAAAAAAAAGTTAGAAACCGACATTATTTAATAATGTTTGAAATGCATTTAATTGTGGATTTTTCCCATTCATTTTCTCACTATAGGCGTGCTAAATGGCATTAGGCATTATTAAAGACTAAAGAGTTTGAACCAAATCAACCAGCTCTTAAGATTAACTGGCACCATTACAATATTTAAAAAAAAACTCAAAAGCCACTTGCTTATTGTTATTGTCTTTTTCTCTTGTTAGACCAGCACTTCTTAGTGTTCTTCTTCAACCGTCTGAAGGTCAATCAGAGCAGCCGATATGAACAGGACTTCCCCTTCCTCTCGCTCTGCGGACGCGAGCGTAACTTCCTGCGCTGTGAAGACCGGCCCGTGGTTTTCACACACCTGGTATCGGAGGCGGGGCACGAGGAGCGTCTGTCATACTGTGGAGGCGGAGCCAAACTGACCGCTCCGTTCCGCCCAGAATCTCTCTTCATGCACCCAGTCAGCGGTAGAGTGTACCATCCCGGACCAGAGCGGGGGGGAGGCGTGGGGTTGATACGGTCAGCGCTGGCCATTGAGCTGAGCACTCACTTTGAGTACGCCACGGGTCAGGAGAGCACGGGACAGCCCACTCATTTCATATGGGCGGGGCATCCACACACTCTAACCAATGAGCTGGCCAAACATTTTCCTGTTTAAAAAGATGAATGTGTGAAGCTGCAGTGATTCAGTCAACCAACAGATAGATTATCATCATTAAAATCCTGCTGAAATTAATGTATATTTAGGTATAACGTATATTCTGAACATACTGCTGAAATAAATGTATATATTGGGTCTTATTAATATTAAAAATAATTTACTCATCCTCGTTTTTTCCCATATCCATGCTACTTTCTTCTGCAGAGAACGAACAGGTGTTAAGCAGGTCCTCTCTTAAACACGGCAGTGTTTAAAATATTTAAAATTTAGTGAATCAAGCTACAAACTCGGTCATAAAGCACAATGTTTCCATCTAACATGCATTTTGAGCTGCAGCTCGTCATATTAATGGAGTGTTTCACTAGTTAGCAGTAAACCGGTAACCTCACCTAAACATTTGTGTTGGATGTTGTCTTTGGAGATAAGGATTTTATTTGTAAACATAATACCTTTTTGCTTATTTCAGTGAATGTCATAAAACTCAGTAGTAGTAGTACTGACAGTGTTGTATAAACATGGCTTAAGACGAGAAAACCGGAGGAACAGACAAACCGATTCAACGATTCAATTGAGTGAGTATTCGCTTGGAAACGTCCGGTTGATTCAAGTCATTCAAGCGCGTCACTAGCAACCAAAAACAAGAAAAAAAAACAAAACGATGTCAAAAGAGCATTAATTTTCGAGTTTCGACATCGCTTGTAATGATTTTAAAAAGTACGCTTGGTGAGGGGTAAAATGGAGCTTTTCGAAAACTCAGAATGAGTTAAACTATTGCGTCGCAAAATGATTCAGTTTCAAAGCACTTCAGTCAGATCGCAAATCATTTGATTCAGATCGGGACTTCACATCATCTATCGTGAATAATTTGATTTAGATCAGAACTTAGGAGAGTGTATCGAAATCATGTTATTTAGATCGGAACTTCATCTCACAAATCATTTGATTAGATCGGCACACCGCGGGCGTTTAGCAAATCCATGTGATCAGATCGGCACACTTCGCACATTCATTTGGTTTTAGACGGAAAACTTAGTATCCCGAATCATTTGTTTGATTCAGATCGGCACTTCGGAGCATGTATCGCAAATCATTTGATTCAGATCGGCACTTCGCAAATCATTTGATTTAGATCGGAACTTCATATCACAAATCATTTGATTCAGATCGGCACTGCGGAGAGAGTGGTATCGCAAATCATTTGATTCAGAGGGACTTCGCAAATAATATGATGCAGATCGGACTTCGTATCACGAAATCAATTGATTCAGATCGCACTCGCAAATCATTGGTTTTTTCGACGGAACTCATATCCACGAATCATTTGATTAAGATCGGCTCGGAGCATGTATCGCAAACATTGATTCAGATCGGACTTCGCCAAATCATTGATTTAGATCGGAACTTATATCACAAACATGGATCAGGAGCTGCACATTCGGAGCGTGGTATCGCAATCATGTGATTGATCAGAATGGAACTCGCAAAATCCATTTGATTTGATTAGATCTGAACTCATATCAGAATGACTTTGATTCAGATCGGCACTTCGTAGCGTGTTGTATAGTAAATCTTTGATTCAGATGGACTCGCGAGCGTGTATCGCAAATTCATTTGATTCAGATCGGAACTGCGCAAATCATTTGATTCAGCCTCGGCAATCGGAGCGGTGTATCGCAAATTCATGATTCAGATCGGGAACTTCGGCAGCGGTATAGAAAATCATTTGATTCAGATCTGAACTTATATCTGAATCATGATTAAGATCGGCAATTCGGAGCGTGTATCGCAATCATTTGATCGATCGGCACTTCGGAGCGTGTATCGCCCAATCATTGATCAGATCGGCACTTCGGAGGTGTATCCAAATATTTGAGTGCAGGTCGGAAATTCGACAATCATTTGATTCAGACGGCACTTCGGAGGTGTAATCGCAATCATTTCATCAGATCGGAACATTGGAGCGGTATCCGCAAATCATGGATTCAGGATCGGAACTCGGCCAAATCATTTGATTCAGATCGGAACTTCAATGCATTGAGTCGATGCACTTGGAGAGGTTAAGCCCAAATCATTTGATTTCAATCGGAAAACTTTCGGAGCGTGTATCGCACATTCATTTGATGTCAGCATCGGGAAATTCGCAAATCATTGGATTTCAGATTGAACTTCGCAAATCTTTTGATTCAGATCGGAACTTCGGTGCGGGTTTGTGAATCATTTGATTCAGATCGGAACTTCGCAAATTATTTGATTCAGATCTGAACTTCGCAAATCATTTGATTCAGATCAGAACTTCACAAATCATTTGATTCAGATCGGCACTTCGCAAATCATTTGATTTAGATCGGAACTTCGGAGCATGTATCGCAAATCATTTGATTCAGATCGGAACTTCGGAGCACAGATCGCAAATCATTTGATTCAGATCGGAACTTCGGAGCGTGTATCGCAATCGTTTGATTTCAGATCGGAACTTCGCAAATCATGATCGGATGAAAACTTCGCAAATTATTTGATTCAGATCTGAACTTCGCAAATCATTTGATTCAGATCAGAACTTCGGAGCGTGGATCGCGAATCATGAATTTTTCCGATCGGAACGTTTGCAAATCATTTGATTCAGATCGGAACTTCGTATCACGAATCATTTGATTCAGATCGGCACTTCGGAGCGCAAATCGCAAATCATTTGATTTTCAGATCGGAACTTCGGGCGTTGTTTTACGCAAATCATTTGATTCAGCCCCCCCCCCGATCAGAACTTCGCCAATCATTTGATTTCAGATCGGAAACTTCGACAAATCATTGATTAGATCGGAACAGGTTCGCAAATCTTTTGATTCAGATCGGAACTTCGGAGCGGTTTCACAAATGTTTTGATTCAGATCGGAACTTCGGAGTGGCTTCGCGAAACATTTGATTCAGATCGGAACTTCGGCAGATGTATGGCAAAATCATTTTGATCGGATCGGCACTGGAGCGGTATCGCAAATCATTGATTCAGATCGGAACCTTCGGCACACCCAAGCGTGTGGTTATCGCAAATCATTGATTCAGATAGAACTTGAACAAAATTATTTGATTCAATCGGCACTGCGGAGCGTGTTATGCAAACATTTGATTAGATCAGAACTTCGCAAATTATTTGAGTCAATCGAAACTTCGCAAATCATTGATTCAGATCAGAACTTGCAAACCTTGATTCAGGATCTGAACCTTCGCCAATCATTTGATCAGATCAGAACTCGCAAATCATTTGATTCAGATCGGAACTCGCAAATCAGTTGATAAGATCAGAACTTCGCAAACTACATTTGATTCAGATCGAAATCGCAAAATCATTAGTTTAGACGGAAAACGCGGGGTTTGTGGCAGCAAGGGCATACGCTATGGCCGGGAAACAACAATAAATTGTACAGGTATTCAGGAGACTGTGGAATAGAACTTGATATTGGCAATAGGTGATTTTGATGCTTCCATTATCTCATTGGAAAATACTGGTATAAGTGTCGGCAAATGACCCTAAATGTACGTAAGTATCGCTCCTAAATTAACAGTTTCTACCCATACACTGTTTTGGTCTAAAAAACCTACCCCCAACTCTAACCAACCACTTACATATGCAAAATTACTGTACTATTGGAGTTTCAGCCTGACAAAATCACTATATATCTACTATATCTAGCATAACGAAACTTCGGAGCGGTCCAGGAATCTTTTGAATCAAATTACTGAAATATTTAGCTACTTAACCCAGGGGTCTTCTAGTAAATATTTTAGGTGATGGAAAAAAACTAGATTATTTTATATATTATAGTGTGGGAAAAATATATATTTCAATGTTTTTGCGTTCAATTGCAAAACCCTTTGCGTTTCCTCGAGAATCTGCCTTCACTCGCAAAACTACACAATAGGCTACTTTTGCAAAAGAACGAAAACTTGAGAGCGAACGATAAGTTTCTCGGGGGACTGTAAACATTTTTCAACACAACCGAAACGATTTGAGAGCAAATACAAAGTTCTCGGAAGAACGCAAAACATTTGCCAGAGCATGCAAGGCTCCTTGAAGAAAATCCGAGAGAACGCAGAAAACATTTAAATCAATTTTTTTTTTCATCATTAATTTTTTTATCCAATCTCCACGTTTCTTTACCTATTGGCTTCATTTAACCAATACGTTTGGGATTTAATTTAATAAAATATGGAAAGTTCAAAACGACTATAGTTGAGCTAGAGTAGCCAATTACAGTATAAATTTAAGTTAGTTAATTAATACTTCGGCAGTGTTCCAATTCCTGGAGTGCAATTTAATTTGATTTCCAGTCTGAGGAGCTGGTATCAGCAAGGTCATTTAGTCAGAGTGTTAAAGCTCTCACCAGTTTACAAACACAGTGATTGAAGTACGCATGAGAGTAGTAGTGCGGAGACTGCATACTAGCACGAGTCGTGTAACTGTGTAAAGGGTCACCCGGTTACACGTGAGCATGGGGGGACAAGACAGGCACTGAAGGAAACTTAACAGGGAACGGCAACAACCTGATGAACTGAACCGGAAAATGGCGACATGTGAGGGAAATGAAGCGCGCCCCGTGCTCAACCGGGTTCCTCCGTTACTCACGGATCTGTACCAGTTCACCATGGCGTACGCGTACTGGCGCGCGGGCAGACACAACGAGCCGGCCGTGTTCGAGCTATTTTTCCGCGATAACCCGTTCGGCGGAGGCTTCTCACTCTTTGCGGGTCTCAGCGACTGTTTGCTGTTCCTACAGAACTTCACTTTCTCAGATGACGGTGAGTGTGTGCACTGTGTACTTGTGACATAACTTTAGTAGCTCGCCTACTAAGAATGTGTATATAGCATTTTTGAGCATGCACCTCAATACTTAGTATGCTGCCTAACTAGACATCATTTGGTATATGTCTAAAAACCAAGTGAACTGACTACCCAAACAGCTTTTTTGAGAATGCATTTCAAAACCTAGTATGCTGTCTATGTAGACAGCTTTTGACAACTGTCTCAAATCCTTGTGATCTGATTAAGCAGACAAAATTGTTGGCCATGCATCACTTAATTTAGTCCAAGTGAGCACCCTACTCATCTCAAAACTTAATATGCTGCCTACTAGACAGCATTTGTTAGGCACATATATTAAAACCAAGTAAGCTCCCCACCCAAGTATTTATTTTGGTCATGCATCTCAAAAACCTAGTATGCTCCAGCTCCCTAACTGGACAGCATTTGTTGGTCATATGTCTTAAAACCTAGTGAACTGACTCCCTTAACAGTTTTTTGGAGAATGCATTTCAAAACCTAGTATGCTGTCTATGTAGACAGCTTTTGACAACTGTCTCAAATCCTTGTGATCTGATTAAGCAGACAACATTTTTGGCCATGCATCACTTAATCTAGTCTAAGTGAGCACTCTACCCAAACAGCTTTCTTTGGTCTTGCATCTCAAAACTTAATATGCTGCCTAACTAGACAGCATTTGTTGGGCATGTGTCTTAAAACCTGGTTAGCTACCTATATAGCATGTTTGGTCATGCATCTCAAATCCTAGTATGCTGTCTACATAGGCAACTTTTAGAAACGGTCTCAAAACCTTTTATTCTGATTGCGTTGATTTAACTTTTGGGCATACATCACTAAACCTATTACGCTGCCTAACTACACAGCATTTTTGGGCATATGCCTTAAAACCTAGTAAACTGACTAACTAAACAGCTTTTTCAGCATGAATCTCAAAACCTAGTATGTTCATGTTGCCTAACTAGACATCATTTGTTAGGCATGTGTCTTAAAACCAAATAAGCTCCCCACTAAAGTAGCTCATCTGCTCATGCATCTCAAAACCTAGTATGCTGTCTACATAGACAGCTTTTGACCGCTGTCCCAAAACCTTGTGATCTGCCTAAACAGGCTGAATTTTTGTAAATGCATTACTAAACCTAGTATCCTGCCTATGTAGATTTGGGTACTTGTCAAAACACTGATGAATGCATAGACTGAATTTTAGAGCATGCATCACTAAACCTAGTGCACTGCCTAACTAGACAGCATTTCTTAGGCATATGCCTTTAAAGCCAAGTGAGCACCCTACCCATGCATCTCATCACCTAGTAGGCTGTCTACATTGACCGCTTTTGACAGCTGTCTCAAAAACGTATAATCTGACCAACTAGACAGTTTTTGGTCATGCATCACAAACCTAGTATGCTGCCTAACTAGACGGCATTTGTCGGGCATATGTATTAAAACCAAGAGAGATCACAACCTGAACAGCTTTTTTGGTCATGCATCTCAACACCTAGTATGCTGTCCACATAGACAGCATTTTTGGTGATCTGACTGCGTAGACAGAATACTGCCTAACTAGACAGCATTTTTGACCGTGTCTCAAAAGCACATGAGCTCCCTACTCGGACAGTATTTTGGGTTTACTTGTTTTGCAGCATATTTGGGCACTTCTGTGATGCCAAGATGCTGTCTAGTTAGGCTCACTTGGTTTTGAGACACTGTTTTCTAGTTAGACTATGACAGAAATGTATGCATGCGTTAGTTAATGATTTAATGATCAACACACCCACCAAGAGTATGCACTTGTTTCTTTACATGCATGTCTTAGTCTGACGCCATCTGTCAGTAGTTGCATGTTGCACCTTTTTTCAAGTAACTAGTAAAGTAATGCATTACTTTTTAATTTACAAGAAAATATCTAAGTTACTTTTTCAAATAAGTAACTCCAGTTAACCCCCCCCCCCCCCTCCCCCACATTTATTGATTGACAGCTCTCCTGTCCCCACGTTGAGAGAAATCAGGAGTAAGATGTTACTGTAGTTATAGAATAAATGTGAACATGCATTAATTCATCTCACTTGCAAAAAAACAGATTCAGTTTTACATTTGCAAAAAATAATTTTTTTTATATTAAAAACAAACAAGCAAGCTCTGCCCAGATTTAAAAAGTAACGCAAATGTAATGTAATGCATTACTTTCCATAAAAAGTAACTAAGTAACGTAATTAGTTACTTTTTTATGGAGTAACGCAATATTGTAATGCATTACTTTTAAAAGTAACTTTCCCCAACACTGATTGTAACATGATGCATGCATGCAAAGGAAGTAGTTCCTACTCTGCTTCTGTCCTGTGCATCCTGTAGATTCTGTCTGTATTATTTACTAAGCTCTTCATCATCTTGTGTGCTTCAGATGTGGAGTATCTGCACTCCGTTCTCCCAGCAGGCACAGATGCTGCGTTCTTCTCATATCTGAAGGAGCTGGACTGTTCGTCTATGTCTGTGTCAGCGGTACCTGAGGGGTCCGTGGTCTTCACTCGAGTATGTGAGCCATTCAGAGGTCAGCTGTAATCTGATGTGCTGCTGCCAGAGCTCCAGTGTTCACACTGCTGTTCATGTGTTCAGGTTCCTCTGCTGGAAGTGTCTGGACCGCTGGCCGTGGTTCAGCTGCTGGAGACCAGTCTGCTCTGCCTGGTCAACTACGCCAGGTAAATGAATCAGCTACTTACAGCACTCTGTTCATCACATTCATTCATTAGTTTCTTGAATGCAGTGGTGCCTTTAAAAACCAATTATATGACAGTATGCTGGTTTAAAATCACCTGGCAACATGAACAGGGTCAAAATGAGCCTTGAAATGTTACATTTTTGCAAAGGGAAGTGCTTAATGTTCAAAACAGTGTTATTCATCCACCTCAGGAAGTCAAACCTAATATTTATATGATTTCAGAAGAGCCAAGAAGTGTGTGACTTGTTAGCAATAAAAATTAAACAAAAAATAGAGCTATATTAAAAAAATACAGAAAGCAAAATTACTACATTTAACTAAATAAATTTAACTAAGATTAAATTCAAATCAGAAAATACTAGTTCAAATTATTTTTAAAAACTAAAGTAGTATCTCAGTTATACTAAAATAACTGTGATTTTAGTATAACTGAGATACTACTTTAGTTTTTAAAAATAATTTGAACTAGTATTTTCTGATTTGAATTTAATCTTAGTTAAATTTATTTAGTTAAATGTAGTAATTTTGTTTTTTTAATGTATACATAGTTTTTTTTTCATTTTGTTAAATTTTTTTTAGCAAGGTTTGTTAAATGAACACGAGAAATGTTAAAATAAATGAAGTCAATTTAAAAAAGTTTTTTTTAAGATAATATTTAATTTAAGTACCAATTTTTTATGGTTTTGCAGTTAATATATAACTACTGTATAATAACCCTTACCAGGATGGGTATATTTATTATTATTGGTATTATTTGTTATAATTTTTCTTATAATAACTTTGGTAACAAGGCTGAATTATTAAAGTTGATGATTCCAGACAACATCTCAATTTGCGTAGAGAAAATAAGATAATTTACTTGTTTTCTCATCATGTTGTGGAACAGGCCCATTACTGTTTTGTTTTTGGTTATTTACATTAATTTTAATAAATGTTTCTTATTTTATAAAGTAACTGAAACTATTTTACTACAGCACTTCAATTCAGCAGACTGTATCAAAACATCTAATAGTTCTCACTCTAAAAATGGGATTTGTGCTTTATTGTTTTAAAAACGATTAGGACTCCGGCTCCAGAATCTGTAGTTTTTGTCGCGGCTGGCTGCGTAACGACTGTGTGCTCATGAAGTCTCTCTCCTCTCAGTCTGGTGTGTAGCAACGCTGCTCGTTTCCATTTGGCTGCAGGTCCCAGACGCAGATGAATGGAGATGGTGCTCAGAAGAGCTCAGGGTCCCGACGGAGGCCTGACTGCCTCACGATACACATACATTGGTGGTGAGTGAATGTGGAACGACAGTCCACTGAAGTCCTGCTGAATGACAGTCATATGGACTATTCTATTTGAGTAAGCATCATGTGAACTGCTACTGCTGATTGTTTTTCCAGGTTTTGATTTGACGAGTAACGCTCTCGCCGGCCGTCTGTTTGGCATTCCTGTGGCGGGAACCATGGCACACTCTTATGTCACTTCCTTTTCCTCTCTGGAGGAGGTGTGGCCACAGGTGGGCGTTTCACTGAATGAACCCGAATATTTCAGTGGTTTGTTCAGTTTGGAATCAATTTGCAATATAATTTTTTTATATAATATATATATAATGTATATACATATACACACATACTGTTAAAACGTTTTGGGTCGGTAAAAATAATCTTTTTAACACACATAAATCTTAATTATTCCAAAAATCTAATATCTAACAAATATCTAATGTATAATAATCACACGCGATTAATCACACCCAAAGTTTGTGTTTACATAATATATGTGTGTGTGTGTATATATATATATATTTATTTTTATTTTTTTTATGTATATGTTTATATGTATTTGGGATGCAATTAATCGTGATTATTCGCTTTGACAGCAATAATATTACATTTAGTCATTTAGCAGATGTTTTATCCAAAGCGACTTACAAATGAGACCAACAGAAGCAATCAAAATCAACAACAGAGCAATGATATACAAGTGCTATAACAAGTCTCACTAGCTTATGTAGTAACGTAGCAAGTTTTTAAAAAAAAATCATAAATAAATAAACAGAAAACAAAGAATAGAGCAAGCTAGTGTTAGATGCTTTTGCATGTAAACTGTAGAATAAATAAAAGAAGAAAACAACTTTAGAATACAAAAAATATTTTAAGAAGCAAGTGTTAGCTTTTTAATTTTTTTAAGAAAACAAGCAGTAAATGAATAAATAGAGTGCAAGTCTAATAGATGCGAGTGTATATTATATACAATATAAAATATCTATCTATCCATACATACATACAAACATATATATAAGATCTTTTGTGTATATATATAGATAATTTTTTTCTCACACACACACACTGAGAATATATATTAAAAATATGTGAAAAATATCAGTATTTCAAGATGATATAGACACAATTTCTAGACAATATAGCTCAAAATTTAGATTGATTGAAATTAATCTTTTTCATCCTTTTTTGCAATATTCTATACACACACCACTCAAAAGTTTGGAATAATTAAGATTTTTAAAATGTTTTTGAAAGAAGTCTCTTCTGCTCACCAAGGCTGTATTTATTTGTTTAAAAATACAATTACAAATTTAAAATATCAGTTTTCTATGTGAATATCTGTTAAGCTGTAATGTATTTCTGTGATGCGCAGCTGTATTTTCAGCATCATTACTCCAGTCTTCAGCGTCACATGATCTTCAGAAAACAGTATAATATGCTGATTTGTTGCTCAAGAAACATTTCTGATTATTATCAATGTTGAACACAGTTGTGCTGCTTCATATATTTGTGGAAACCGTGATGCACTTTATTTTTAAGGATAATTTGATGAATAGAAAGTTCAAAAGAAAAAAAAAAGTATTTGAAATAGAAATCTTCTGTAACATTGTAAATGTCTTTACTGTCACTTTGGATCAGTTGAAATGAATAAAAGTATTAATTTCTTTTACTGACCTTTAACGATAAAGCATGTGTGTTGATTTGTGATGGCAGACTCTGGTGCCCTGCGGCGGAGGCGGCGGCCCTATTGACTTCATCTGTCTGGTGAAGGGTTGGCTGGGTCGTGTCTGTCAGCTATTGGGGTCAAAGACGAGCCTCGTTCGGGAGGGAGAGCTGGCGGCCTTCCTGTCCTACGCCATCGCCTACCCACAAAACTTCCTGCCTGTGATTGACAGCTACAGCGTCAGCTGGTAAGACACGTGATCATTCAGTAGTGTGGTGTGCTGTGATGTTTTTGACTGATGTTTGTGCTGCAGCAGCGGTCTGCTTTGTTTCTGTGCCGTGGCTCTGGCTCTGTATGAGCTGCAGTACCGGCCGCTGGGCGTCAGGCTGGACAGCGGGGACATCTGCAAGCAGTCGCTGGAAGTGCGGCACGTCTTCAAAGAATGTAGCAAACAGTGAGACACTTCCTTCAGACTACTACCTCTAATAACACAACATTATTACACTGGCATTTATGCCAACCTCTGATATATATATATATATATTAGGGGCTGGCATATGACACAGTGCTGCCCACATGGCTATAACAGCTCATTTTTATCAGTTCTTTGTCTTTAAGATTTTTGTTTGTCTTAAGTAGATATAGATTTCTGCTCATTCTAAATCATATACAGATAAAGTAGCACAGTAAAGATTACATTCATATAAATGCATTAGTGAGAGCGATTGCGTGTGTGAATTAATTCTACCTGGCAGCGTCTCTCTACTAGTGAAGCTGTGGGATTTATTTTGAATTATTTTGTGTGCTCTGCGTGTGATGTACGAGCTACTGTCTGTAGCCTATGTTTGTGTGTTACAGTGCAGCAGTGCATTAGATTAGAACGGCGATTAATTACCTGTACAATAAGCTGTTTAAAACATGCATTCCCCCGTTCAATTTCGAGCATCCAGTAATATAAATCACACATGTCTTGTGAAGCGCTTTCAGAGTATGCATTTATTTGTCATTTGAACTGTTTGGAAACGGAACGTAAATGTAGAAGTCCTTCAAAGATTTCTTATCCTGTTGCGCCCGTGGACCAGCGACTAGTCGACGTCAAGCTTAAAGCGTCACGGCAGAGCATTAAAGTCGATTAGTCTGTGCAACCCCTAATAGTATAGATATAATATATATATATATTATATATATATATATGTATATATAATCTTTTAATTTGGGTTTAAGTGTTAAAAAGTGAAAAAAGAGGAGTTGCACTGATCTGTGTGATTAAAAAAAATTAACTTAAAATAGAAATGTAGTCTTGTACTTTATATTTTTATTTTATACTTTATTAAAAAGGAAAAACAATTATAAAAATAAAAATACAACAGAATGTGTACTTTTATTATATTAATATGTATTTTATATTTTGAGTTTAATTTTGGGTTGAAGTCAGTTGAAGTAATTTTGTTGTTTTTATTAGCTTTGTTTAATATTTCTATTTAGCCTTAAAGCTTATTTCTGTTAGTTGCCAAGGCAACACTTCCCTTTAGGCCTTGATATGTTGTCATCACTAATCCCTTACCTTTCTGACAACCACTTCATTTCAGCTTCATTTCAATTACAGAAAATTATATTTAATAGGTTTAGTTTCAGTTTTTCCAGGGTTGTTAACTAAAATGAAAACCATAGAAACATTTTTATTACATAAACTTTCATCTATATATAAAGACTTTTTTCAGCTAGTTGCAAAGGCAACTGTTGTAGTTCTCATTTAGTTTGTTGAAACACTAAAATTACTAAAACTAAAACTGAAAAATAAATAAATAAATAAAAAACACACACACACACACACAAAAAAAAGAAAATAAATTACAAAAACTAAAATGAAAACATAAAATCTATTTTAAATCAGACCTATAATATTATATCAATACTAAAGTCATACTAAAATAGTGTAAAAGTGTTCAACTTCAGCATGCAATCACTCAAATCTATTTTATTCTGTGTTTGTCTGCAGGTTCTCAGTTCCTCAGTTTGAGTCTCTCATCATCGTCGGCACAAACAGTATTTCAGAACAGAGTCTCGCTGAACTCAACAAGAAAGTAAGAGCTCTTCACATCAGATACATTAAACACAGCAATCTAGACGTGCATCGCCTGTTTGTCTGTGTCAGGATAATGAGATTGACGTGGTTGGAGTGGGGACTCATCTGGTCACATGCACGCGTCAGCCCTCTCTGGGGTGTGTATATAAGGTATATAAGGTTTCCCAGCATTAAATTTCACACATAGTGCTTTAATTAATGCATGCTGATGGTTGTATTACTCACTCACTGTAGCTGATAGAGGTTGAGTGAAGATCCAGAGAAAAGCACACTGCCGGGACGTAAGTTGTCTATAGGCTTCTGGACGCAGACGGTCCGGATTTATAATCACACGTTTATTATCATTGTTTCTGCTGTTCTCTGATTGTAATACAAATTCAACTCCGGATGTAGCAAGTTATTCACAATATTTTTTGTGATAATGCTACATAAAATTAATCAACAGTGTGAATATTGTGATGATTTCAATGTGCATTGTATTTTGTTTCTTAAAAAAGCATTTCAGATTAAAATATAAATATTTACATAAATATATATACTTTATACAGGTGGGTACGACGAAAGTATTCAGACACTTCTTTCACGACTTCTCATCTTTGTTAGATTGGGCAGCCCATTTGCTAACTCATTTAAGTTATGTTTTTTCCTCATTAATGACACACAGAAGTAACCCATATGAAAGAAAAAAACAGAATTGTGAAATTTTTGCAGATTTATTAAACCTCAGAAAAACTGAAATATCACTTGGTCCTAAGTTTTCAGACCCTTTGCTGTGACACTCATGTATCATATATTTAACTCAGGTGCTGTCATTTCTTCTGATCATCCTTGAGATGGTGCTACACCTTCATTTGAGTCCAGCTGTGTTTGAGTATACAGATTGGACTTGATTAGGAAAGCCACACACACCTGTCTATATAAGACCTTACACAGCTCACAGTGCATGTCAGAGCAAATGGGAATCATGAGGTCAAAGGAAAAGGTCCTGAACAGGTTGACAAAAAAAATTCTGCTGCCACTTAAGGTTCAGACGAGCACCAGGTATGGCCTCCATAATCCCTGTAAATGGAGAATTTTCGGGCACTTACGTCCTACGCGAAAAGCAACAAGTCCTAGAGCGTGGCAGTCACGGCCAGCCAAAGGAGAGCTACTCGGGGTTGAGACAATAGACCTTGCGTGGAGAGACCAGGTAAGAAGCAACCAAAAGATCAGCTCGTTTTTTTGGGGAGAATAAAGGTTGTGAGAGAGTTCAAGCCATTCACTGCCGGCCTGATCCCCTCACCGCAAGACCCATGTGAAAGGTCCCGCATGGACGTGTGCGTAAAAAAACACTCTGAAGGACCTCGCAGCAAGGAGGCACCGAAATTAAGATTCTCGGTGCTGAATGAGACCAACAGGAGTACGCTAGAGCACTGTTTTGGCCTCATAAAGTCTAAGACGGGGGGGCGCAGTGGAGGAGATGAGTGGGTGAGAAGAGGTAAAACACCATCGGCCACTCGCTCATCACCTGTCCCAAGACAAGGTCCATCAAAAAATGTGATGAGCCGATCAGGTGGTGAGGCAGCATTCATGGCGCTGTGGGGAGTCGGGTGTATTTTTCAGCATGGCATGCGGTAAGGGGGCGTGATGTAAGAGGATCGGGGTGAGTAACGACTGGTTTGCAATTATTTCCGAGCACGGAAGCCCGGATCAACGCAATGGGAATGCGGCGCGACAACAGTCAACAAGGGATATCTACTGGAACAGGGCAAGAACTTCTCGCAAGAGTGTCGAAGGGGACCTCAGACTGGGCCGAAGGTTTCCCTTCCAACAAGACAATGACCCTAAGCACACACCTAAAATAACGAAGGAGTGGCTTCACAACAACAACTCTGTGACTGTTCTTGAAAAGCCCAGCCAGAGCCCTGACTTAAACCCAATTGAACATCTCTAGGGAGACCTAAAAATGGCTGTCCACCAACGTTTACCATCAAACCTGACAGAACTGGAGAGGATCTGAAATGGCAGAGGAACGGATGGGCAGAGGACCCGTCAAATCCAGGTAGTGAAAAACTTTTGTGAAAGTCTTCCAGAAAAGACTCTCAGGCTTGCTGTATTAGATCTACATGAAATGTGATTTACATAAATAGCTGAGCAAGGGTTTGAAAACCTTAGGAACATGGGATACTTCCGTTTTGCTTTTTGGAATAGCAAATCTGCAAAAATGTCAACAATTTTTTGTTTTTCTGTCAATATGGGGTGCTTTTTGTACATTAATGAGGAAAAAAAAAAAATAACTTAAATGATTTTAGCAGATGGCTGCAATATAACAGAGTGAAAATTTAAGGGGGTTCTGAATACTTTCCGTACCCACTGTTTGTATATATATAAAGATATTATAAGTGGGGCCAAAAAAGTATTTAGGTCAGCACAAATTGTGCAGTTTCCCCACTTAAAAAGATGAGAGAGGCCTGTAATTTTCATCAAAGGTATACCTCAACTATGAGAGACAAAAATGAGAAAAAAAATCCAGAAAATAACATAGTAGGATTTTTAAAGAATTAATTGGTAAATTCATCGGTAAAATAAGTATTTGGTCACCTACAAACAAGCAAGATTCTGGCTCTCACAGACCTGTAACTTCTTCTTAAGAGGCTCCTCTGTCCTCCACTCGTGACCTGTATTAATGGCATCTGTTTGAAAAAGTATATCAGTATAAAAGACACCTGTCCACAACCTCAAACAGTCACAATCCAAACTCCACCATGGCCAAGACCAAGAGCTGTCAAAGGACACCAGAAACAAAAATGTAGACCTGCACCAGGCTGGGAAGAATCTGCAATAGGTAAGCAGCTTGGAGTGAAAAAATCAACTGTGGGAGCAATTATTAGAAAATGAAGACATACAAGACCACTGATAATCTCCTCGATCTGGGGCTCCACGCAAGATATCACCCCATGGGGCCAAAATGATCACAAGAACTGAGCAAAAATCCCAGAACCACACGGGGGGACCTAGTGAATGACCTGCACAGAGTAGCAGGACGTGGGACTGTGCCAAGCAGGCAAACCGAAAACCGGGTGTCTACCATCAGTAACACACTGCGCCGCCAGGGACTCTAATCCTGCAGTGCCAGACGTGTCCCCTTTGCTTAAGCCAGTACATGTCCAGGCCGTCTGAAGTTTGCTAGAGAGCATTATCCAGAAGAGGATTGGGACAATGTCATATGGTCAGATGAAACCAAAAAAAACTTTTTGGTAAAAACTCAACTTGTCGTGTTGGAGGAGAAAGAATGCTGAGTTGCATCCAAAGAACACCATACCAACTGTGAAGCATGGGGTGGGTGGAAACATCATGCTTTGGGGGCTGTTTTTCTGCAAAGGGACCAGGACGACTAATCCGTGTAAACGAAAGAATGAATGAAGCCATGTATCGTGAGATTTTGAGTGAAAAACTCCTTCCATCAGCAAGGGCATTGAAGAGGAAACGTGGCTGGGTCTTTCAGCATGACTATGATCCCAAACACACCGCCCGGGCAAACGAAGGAGTGGCTTCGTAAGAAGCATTTCAAAGGTCCTGAGGGGCCTAGCCAGTCTCCAGATCTCAACCCCATAGAATATCTTTGGAGGGAGTTGAAAATCCGTTTTGCCCAGCGACAGCCCCAAAACATTATGCTCTAGAGGAGATCTGCATGGAGGAATGGCCAAAATACCAGCAACAGTGTGTAAAAACCTTGTGAAGACTTACAGAAAAAACATTTGACCTCTGTCATTGCCAACAAAGGGTATAACAAAGTATTGAGATGAAATTTTGTTATTGACCAAATACTTTATTTTCCACCATAATTTGCCACATAAATTCTTTAAAAATCCCAAAAATTTGATTTTCTGGATTTTTTTTTCTCATTTGTCTCTCATAGTTGAGGTATACCTATGATGAAAATTACAGACCTCTCTCATCTTTTAAGTGGGAGAACTTGCACAATTGTGGCTGACTAAATACTTTTTTGGGCTCCCCGCAGGACACTGTCTATATACTATATATATATATATATATATAGAGTATATATATAGTTTTATAGATTGGTTCAGCCTTTTTACAATATTCTCACAATATTGTTATGTATTATAAAAGGCTGAAAAAGATCAATATTTATTCATCTAATTTTTCTAGTTATATTGTCTTAAAATATTGCTTTAATTTTATATATAAACACACACAAACACAGAGCGAGAGTATTGCGAAAAAGGCAGAAATATATCAATATTTCAAGACAATATAGACTATTTCTAGACGATAGATTGATTATAAAATGTTGCAAAAATGCTTATTTTTCTTATCTAGCCAAAGTAATGGGGAAGCATCAGGGGATATGAGGACATTTTCTAATTTAAATCCATTGGTCTGAAAAAAAAAAGTATGGAAATTAATATAATAAAAAAGTCACATTAAAGGCATTGACATTTATAGCAAACAGTATTTTTTCAGCTATATTCCTCAGCCGTATTTTAGACATGCTAAAACTATTATGCATTTCGTTTAGTGCACCTTTCACAGGATCCACGTTTGGCAGCACCGTGAGCTGAATTGAGTTCATATGAACGTCTGTTTGGCAGGTCATCCGCAGATGGATCTGATCTGTTTGTCAGAAGAAGCAGCTCCTAAAGCGGGCGTCTCCCTGACCTGCTTCCCTCTAGGACTGAACGAGACGCTTCAGACGGTCACACCGGCTCAAGTAACCAGTCTGCGTTTGGATGTCTTCACCTGTGGACAGGTAAACACTGCCAATATCAGCCATTGGACAAGTAATGAAATGTAAGGAAATGCCCTCACCCTGCAGGCCATCCAAGATGTTGATGAGTTTGTGTCTTCATCAGATTTGGAGAAATGCAGCACTGCATCAGTGTCTCAGCAATGGATGCTCTGCAGTGAATGGGTGCCGTCAGAATAAGAGTCCAAACAGCTGACAAAACAATAACCACGGATAATAATCCACAGCACTCCAGTCCATCAGTTAACATCTGGAGAAGACAAAAGCTGAAACACATCCAGCATTAAGACATTTAAACCGTTGCTTTTGGCTAAAATATGAGTCCATAAAATATGAGTCCATAATAAAGACATTAACTGATGGACTGGAGTGCTGTGGATTATTGTGATGTTTTTATCAGCTGTTTGGACTCTCATTCTGACGGCACCCATTCACTGCAGAGCATCCATTGCTGAGACACTGATGCAATGCTACATTTCTCCAAACCTGATGAAGAAACAAACTCATCCTAATCGTGAGTGATGGAGGATGAGAAATACTTATTAAGAATTTTTATTTTTTGGGTGAACTATTTCTTTAAATTGAACAGAAAAATTTATATTTCATTGCCTTTTCGTACAGAATCTAATTGAGATTTGTGTTGATTGCGTGCACAGATCACATTCCCCCTAAACAGTGCGTCAGAGAGTCGTGAGCGTGCACAGATTTCTCTGCAAACGCTGCATCCGCTTCACAAGAGACTACAAGAGCCACACGATTACACCGTGAGTTCACCATATCAGCAACTGGAATACATGACATCTGCAGACTGAAAGTGTGTTTCTTAACATTGTCTTAAAGGTGGCTTTATCAGAGCGGCTGCACTCCCTGGTGTCTGATATCACAAAAGGAAACAGTAAAGGCAGCAACTTCCTGCTGTCGAACTGAAGCTGAGCCGAAACGTGGAGCACAGACCAAAGTCAGAAGCATTACATCTAAAGGAAAAGATGCATTAAAATCCCCTTTTCCCTTTAAAAAAATGTCCTAATAACAAATTCAGCAATGCTGCTTGTTGTGGTCCAATAGCATTAAGTTCTTTTGAATATGGCATTGGTTCATCTTATGATTAACTAATAAAATAAGTGATGACGTAATGAAAATGATTATTTACTGTTTGTTTTACAACATAATAAAGTTTAAATGTACAAAAGTGATTTATGACTGTGTTTTGTCCTATAATCCTAACTGTAATGTGATCTACCTTGAAGTATTTTTTAATATTAAAATAATTATAAAAAATAAAACAAGTAGTAAAAGGAAATAAAAATACACGTATATTTTTTAATATTAAAAAATAAAAAATTAAAAACAATTAGTAAAGGAAATCAAAATACAAGTTTTAATTAAAATATAAAATAAAACAATTAGTAAAAGGGAACTAAAAATCAAGTAGTTTTTATATTTATTTAATTAAAATATAAAAATATCAAACAATTAGTAAAACGAAAGATAAAATACAAAGCATTTTAAAATATTAAAATCTAAAAATAAAACCAATTAGTAAAAGGAAAGAAAAAATACAAGTATAGTTTATATTTAAAATATAAAAATAAAACAATTAGTAAAAGGAAATAAAAATACAAGTATTTTTTATATTAAGTTAAAATATAAAAATAAAACAATTAGTAAAAGGAAATAAAAATACAAGTATTTTTTAAAATATTTAAAAATATAAAAATAAAACAATTAGTAAAAGGAAATAAAAATACAAGTATTTGTATATTTTTAAGAAAATAGTAAAAATAAAACAGTTAAAAGGAAAATAAAAATACAAGTATTTTTCTATATTAAAAATATAAAAAATAAAACAATTAGGAAAAAAGGAAATTAAAAATACACGTATTTTTTATATTTTAAAATATAAAAATAAAGCAAGTAGTAAAAGGAAAAACACACACCCCCGGCTACTGTATGCGTAGTTTAGTAAATAAATAAGTAAAGATAGTACATTTTTAGTATATCAATTTGCATAGTAAATCTAATTTAATTAAAAAAGGTAACAGGCTATGTTTGTTGTTCATATGAGTGTTATTATTATTATTTTATTATTTTAATTTTGTTGTGTGTTTTATTAGTATTTTAAATGTCTATATAGTTAGGCCTATGTATAGTTATGTAACTGAAATAAAAAAAAAAAAATTTAAAAAAACTATCATATCCTAATGTGTGAATATTTAAAGTTTTATAACGAGTTCGGGTTTGTAAACGGATGAATGTGTAACTACGGCTGCTTTGAAAGATTTTAAAAACAATTCAATGAATGTTCAGATAAACACAAGCGCTGTCTTTATTGTTTACTCGCTGATGCCTCCGTGTTGTCAGGGGCAACAGTTATTTTTCCGCTCCAAATCGCCTTTATTCCCATCACCGTCACCTCATTGGACGTTCCCTCCGTCAATCCGTTGTTTTTCTCGAGCTGTGATTGGCTACCGCGTGTGTCAGTCAGAAACAGCGCGATTCTATTGGCTGAACCCCAAGGACGCAACGCGAGAGATCAGCTGTGGCTCGTGCAGCGTACAAGTGGATTTACTTATTTTGAGTGAATTATATTCTTTAAAGATCACATTATGAAGAGAAATAAATGCGTTTAGACACATATATAGTTAAAACCCGTGTCCAGCGAGTGTAAAATAGCCGTTAGTTCGTGTTCGGATAGCAGCGTTTAACGGATTTAGCGCAGTTTGATAACATGCGAGCGCTATTGTGAGTGCAGGTGTTATTACAGTACAGTAAAAGTACAGTAATAAAGGTGAGTTTATGATGTGTGACTCTGGATCAGATGAGGATATAACTGCTGAGGACGGAGGGTCGACAGAGTCAGTCCGCAAGGTAACGTTAGCTGGACTTTCAGAGATCTGGCTCCATGCACATTACTTAATATGTCATAATATGTTAATTTATTACTTATTGCTTATCATTAACACCAGCAACGCAATAAGAAATAACAAGTTGAGGCACTTACCCAAAAGTACCATGGTATTACCTATTGTACCATAGTAACTGATTCAATATATTCTCAAAATATGGTATTTTATGGTATTTACATTTTTATTAACTAACATAAAGGTTCATAAATGCTGTAAAATATGTTGTATATGTTCATGTTAGTTAATGGACTAACCAATGTCAACAAACGAGACCTTATTGTAAAGTGTTGCCATAAAAATAATAATAATATTTTATTTATTTTGATTATACATGTTTTTATTTGTTTTGTGTGTATAGATCCACATTCATGTTTATTATTTTTGTGTTTTATTTAATATATATTAATATAATATATTGATAAGTGTGAGCAAAAACAGACAGAAGTGCAATGGTTATATTCAAATGCTGAGGTTAAAGTCAAAATATGCAAATTTCGGGTGATGAGACATGACCGGTGTGTGTGTTTTAGGGATGTGACCCTCTCGTCTCAACCCAGCGCAGCAAACTGCAGCAGCGGAGAGCTAAACTCAACCAGCAGATCAACCGAGAGCTTCGTCGCGGAGCGGCGCTGAAAACCTGTACAGTATCCTATATCTGCTAATACTGAGTGCATGTTTTTCATAATAACACACACTATGCCCAACACCCTGCCTGACCCAGAACTAACAGGAAGTGACCCGCGACACGCCTCTCTGTTGATGTTGTGTTCTGTGTTGTGATGTGTGTTTATGTAGCGGTGGGTGGTATGACCAAAATCTTCCATTACAGTACAAGTTGCATGATAAATTGCAAACGTTTCACCAGATATACTGCAATATAAATGGTGTGGCATAACGGCTACCAGTTGACATACTGTATTTATACTTTTGCACAATACATAATGTTAAATATGATGCGATTTCAAGTTTTCCTTAATCTTTGGAGTGTTACAAGCTCTTGGTGCATAGATAAGATCCCTGAAGTTGCAAAGACTAAGGTCTCAAATTCAAAGAGATATTCTTTAAAGTTAAGACTCTGCCACGCCCCCCCAAAATGGCTCGTTCTAACACGCCCCACATATCTACCTCACTATGTTGGAAATATTAGCATAATGCCGCCTAAATGTGCACGCAAAGAAAGGCGGCGTGGTCTCAGTAACCGCAGTTAGTGTTGAAGCAGCATGTCAGAGACGCTGTGTGTTTCTAGTTGAAAGCAAAAGCACTTTATTTGGCCTACCGGAAGTAGATGCATTTAGGAATCTTTAAGATGACTTTACAACAGAACAGCAATGCATTTTAAAAGCTCATATAACCCCTTTAAAGTGACAATGGTGTATCGGTTTTTTTTCAGGCCAGCAGTAATCAGAAGGTGAAGGAGACTGTTGCATTAGAACTGAGTTTTGTGAACTCGAACCTTCAGCTTCTCAAAGAAGAACTAGAGGAACTGAACAGCAGTATGAACGTCTACCAGACTGAGAGGTTGGTTACACTTGCACTTTCTGGATCTGCACCTAACTCTCTGTATTCAAACATTGTTTACTTGGTTACCTGATAAGTTTCTGGATAACTTGGCAGTGAACTTGAAATACCTGCTGCAGTAGTCAGCCTTCCAGCAAAGCAGCTTTGAGAAGTTTGGTATCACACTTTGACAATAACTGGGTAAACTTGCTTGAAGTGCAGATAAAAAAAATCATCACAGGTTTATCCTGAAACAAGTAATGAAATCATATTAGATGAATGAAATTCTTTATTTTATGGCACTTTTCCACTGCACGGTACGGCTCGGTACGGTTCACTTTTGGGAGGTTTTCCACTGGGTACAGTACCTGGTACCTTGTACTTTTTTTAGTACCACCTCGGTTTAGGTTCCAAGTGAACCGTACCGTTACCAAAACGTGACGTGTACACTCTGCTGATCACGGATTGGCCGGAGAAAATCGTCACTACCTGCGTCACTGAACTTGCGACACAAACACAACAGAACCGCTAGATTTCTTTCGGATGTGACGTTAAACCGAGGTCCTGACTCTCTGTGGTCATTAAAAATCCCATGGCACTTCTCGTAAAGAGTAGGGGTGTAACGCTTTTTGTTGTCCTAGCCAAAACTGCCCCCCTGGCCTTTGTCAATCATGGCCTCCTAATAATCCCCAACCACTTGATTGACTCTATGACTCTCTCTCCTCTCCACCAGTTGTAGCTGGTGTGTGGTGAGCGAAAAGTGTTTTCAGGAGTCGCAGCAGTATAGAGGCGGCAACATTTGATACTCCCACCCTCGAAAGCATACTAAACTGCAGTGGAAACGCAAACCGAGCCGAGCCTTACTGAGCCTTGCTGAGCCGAGTCGTACCACGCAGTGGAAAAGCACCATTAGATTAGCATTCCTCAGATCAGTACAACAGGTTTGAAGCATGCAAAACACATTTGTAGTTTTGTTTAAAGAACTAGTTCACAGCCAAAATTTTATTTGTTGAATTTCTCAACCTCAGTTCGCCAGATTAGGATGAGTTTGTTTCTTCATCAGATTTGGAGAAATGTAGCATTGCATCACTTGCTCACCAATCGATCCTCTGCAGTGAATGGGTGCCATCAGAATGAGAGTCCAAACAGCTGATAAACACATCACAATAATCCACAAGTTAAAATGCCTTGATGGATTTGTTGTTGTAACACGAAGCTTTTGGCTTCACAAGACATTAACTGATGGACTGGAGTGGTGTGGATTACTTGTGGATTATTGTGATGTTTTTATCACCTGTTTGCACTCTCATTCTGACGGCACCCATTCACTGCAGAGCATCCATTGCTGAGACACTGATGCAATGTTACATTTCTCCAAATCTGATGCAGAAAAAAACTCATCTGCATCTTGGATTATGCAATTCTAGAATAATCAACAGTCATCAAGTTTTAAGTGTGCAGAACATGGATTGTGTAGTTTATTTCTTTACGTGCAGTATGTAAAATATATAATTCAAACATTCACAAACAGATCATCTTTTTGTCGCAGTGAGACAGTCAGTGTTCCCATGATTCCACTGGGGTTGAAAGAGACTAAAGAGATTGACATGACAGTCCCTCTTCAGGTGAGATCAACGCAGAATACATGTCAACTCATTCAGTGTTTAAATCTGTCTAGAAACATTTTTTCTCTGCCGTTTCATCAGGATTTCATCAGTGAACATTACAGTGAGGATGCATCTCTGTACCTGAATGAGATCCGGGATTTTATGGAACTAAGACAGGTCAGTTCAAGTCAACATGCAATGCTGATCGCAACACAAATTACTTCTTAAACATGCACTAAAGAATAATTAAAAATAAGACCAGAAACATGTATTAAAGCTAGGGATGGGTACCGAAACCCGGTATTTAATCGGTCCCGGTACTAAATTATGAAAGACCGTTTAAGTATCGATAAGCTCTGACGTTAACGGTTCTGCTATCGGTACTGGAGAAATTAATAAAACACACATACATATATTATTGCTATATATACATTATCTTGCAAATTCTATCTCACCAGAGTCGCCAGCTGTTTTTCAAACATTTGTCTATGATGCATTTTTGCTATTCTCAATTCAGAAGCGAGATCACGCTCACGCAGAGGAGCTTCAGCACGCGCAACATGAAAGCCCTGTTTAATTATGATAACTAAACATTCAAACATCTGCTTACACTTTAGGCCTGTGGCGGTTTTATTAAGCTAATTTTATTTTTTGATTTTGATTTTGGCTTCTAAGGATTATACAAAAGAAGACATGAGGTAAAGCTATTAAAAACTAGCTGCGTTTCGTATTGTGCAACTTCTTTCCCTTCACAGCGTATTTTTTTTGTAGGTTATTACTTAAAATGACAGCACTGTTTATTTCATTTAATTTGTATATTTGTTTTATTGTATTTGTCAGTTTGTTTTTCTTTGTTTCTGGCTCTTTATCTTATGAATAAACCCTAAAAATGCCGGCACCCGGTGCATTTACACAATTGTGTTTTATAGCATTTCTTAAATATTTATTACATTTCAGATGAACGCAATGTAATTCAGCTCTTAATTTCATATATATATATTATAGAAAACAAAAAGTACAGATAAGAATACCGTTAAAGTACCGAATCGATAAGCAGTATCGGTAAGAGTAGTAATACCGTTAAAACCTTAAGGATGCCCATCCCTAATTAAAGCTACACTATTTAATTGAAAAAATAACTAAATGTTATAAATGAAAGAAATACATTTTACAAACCATGTCCTCACTCTTTTATGTAGGTTTATCAAAGTGAATTTGGCTAAAGTAGTTTGAAGCTGTTGTTACAACAAACAAGAAAAATCAACTATCGATCGTTCAAACTGACAATCATGAGGGAATCATCAGTGCTAGTTTACATTTACTGCTAGAGGGCCGATACTTACATAGTGTATCTTTAAGGTAACTACAGTAAATTTTAATTTCTAAAAAACAAATAAGTGACTACACTGCCCTACATCATATTTGCTGAATGAAATCCAATACTAATTTTGAGGTGCTGATTCCAAATGTGCTCACCTTCTCAAAGATATTATGCAGTTCATAGCATTTTTGCTTTTGACAACCATGTGTACTAATATAGTTCCTTGTATTATCCCTTAATCAGTCTGAATCTGAGCCAGATTACAACTAGCTATTCGTTTAATTCTCAGCCTATTTTCATATGTATGAATGATTCTGAAGACATTATGCATGAATTCCATTCCTTTGCAGATTTCAAGTTAAATGATACATTTTGAATATATCTTTTGTCTTTTAAAATTTTGACCTTTGCCTGCTTTTGCTATTTTGGATAGTGCAGTAAAAGTGATACCTACAGTCATACCTACCGTTCAAAGTGTTTGATTCATAATACTTGTAATGTTTTTTAAGAAATCTCTTCTGCTGCTCATCACGGCGCATTATTGATAAAAAATACAGAAAAAACGGTAATCTTGCAAAATGTTATTACAATATAAAATACTGGTTTCTATGTAATATTCTTTAAAATATAATTTATTTCTGTGATGCAAAGCTGAATTTCCATCATCATTACTCCAGTATAAAGTGTCACATGATCTTCAGAAATCGTTCTAATATGCTGATTTGTAACATTTCTTATTATTATCAATGTTTGTGCTGCTTAATATTTTTGTGGAACTGTGATTCTTTTTTTTTCAGGATTTCTGTGATGAATAAAAATAAAAAGACAGCATTTAATCCAAATATAAATCTTTGCTATCACTCTTCTTAACAATTTAATAACACGCTTGCTGAATACAGTTTTAATTTCTTGCAAAAAATAAAGTATAAAAATTTACCGACCCCAAACTTTTGAACTGTAATAAATATTGTAGAAAAATTTATATTTTAAATACATGCCTTCTTTTTAAACTTTTATTCATCAAAGATCCTGAAAATCGGTTCCAAAAATATGGAAGCAGCAACAGTTTCAGCTCTGTAATAATCACATATTTTCATGATGCCTGAAGATCATGTGACGCTGAAGACTGGAGTAATGATGCTGAAAATACAGCTGCGCATCACAGAAATAAATTACATTTTAATGTATATTAAAATAGAAAAATGTTATTTTACATCATAATTATATTTCACAATATTACATTTGTACTGTATTTTTGATCAAATAAATGCAGCCTTGATGAGCAGAAGAAACTCCTGTAAAAAACATAAAAAAACGTTCTGATCCCAAACTTTTGACCGGTAGTGTATATTGAAAAGCTTACTTTCTATTTTGTGGAAACTGGAAAGATTTATGTATATTTTTTAACTCAGCATCATCAAATTAGATAATATTAGGCCTTTTTTGCAAATGAGCAGAATTTTTAGTCAAGATGCAGCCAGGGCTGTGTTACGAGAAACACAAGTCAAACCGTTATTTTTGAGCTGAAAATGATTTCTTCAGTCCTCACCTGTCTCTGTAGGCCATGCGAACTCCCAGCAGGAACGAGGCGGGACAGGAGCTGCTGAAGGAATATTACAACCAGCTCTATTTCCTGGATCAGCGCTTCTTTTCACCGCACAGAAGTCTGGGAATTCACTTTCACTGGTGAGACACACTGCTGCACACAAACACATGAATGATCAGAGGTCAGAGATAGGCCTGTCACGATAACAACTTTTTGTTGTGCGATATATTGCCCCAGGAATAATTGCGATAAGCGATATTATTGTCATTTTATAGACCATTTTATGCCACTGAATATATAATCATAATATAACAGCATAATAATGCAAGAAGGCCTACACACTTCCAAATGACAACAAACTTTAAATTTTTAAGAATATTTAGATCATGGAAATTAAGTATCAAAATATTAGATACCTTAAAAAACCTGAATAAATAGTAAATAAACATTTTCTAACAAAAAGTGGAAAGTAACAAGTAGAAAAAAAGGAAAATGCACAAAGAACTTGTATGGAGATTTTTCCATCTACAGATTTTTCCTGACCTTTTTTTTCTCTGTAAATGAAGGGTGCACACTATTGCTGAAACACACAGTCACTACTTAGCAGTCAGATGTCCGTATGCACAAAGGCACAGATCCCTAAACAAGGCCATATCTGCAGATGAAACTTGGTTTGTAGAAGCATTTTTTACATTTGAACGAGCACCTCATGACTACACCACGTTATGTACGAGAAGCTGCAAAAGACACAGGTGCAAGTGGAATGTACAAAACATGGTGACATTAATTTTTAAGTAAATATAATGGCCGATATATTGCGTCACCAAAAATGATTAAGGTCATGTACATATATTGCACGATAAGTCGATATATTGATTATTGCGACAGGCCTAGTCAGAGACAGAGCTTCTGATCACGTCTCTCATAACAGGTACGACTCACTGACCGGCGTGCCTTCAGTCCAGAGAGCGCTGGCGTTCGAGAAAGGGAGCGTTTTGTTCAACATCGGAGCACTTTATACTCAAATCGGAGCCAGACAAGATCGCTTGACACTGACTGGCATTCAGAACGCTATCGATGCTTTCCAGAGAGCAGCAGGTACTGCATCTTCTGGATCTGTCTGTTTTTCTGGGTCATTCACAGGAAACGCTGTCACAGTATGTTACAGCTATATTCATGTGCTTATCATTTTATAAAAATGTCAGTAAATTCTGATAGTATCATTCTATTAATATTAACAACAAAAATTTGATGCTCTTTTCAAACTGTTTCCGGCTCAAACAAAAAGTAATGGCCTTTAAATCATAAGTGACCCTGGACCACAAAACCAGTCAATTTTTTGAAATTGAGATTCATACATCATCTGAATGCTGAATAAATGAGCTTTCCATTGATGTATGGTGGACAATATTTCTGTAATAGTGCTAATAAACTGAATGCTAGTTCATACTTTTTAACTGAATAAATTAAATTGTTTTCACGGTGAAAAGATTTATTCCGATTCTAAGCAATTTATATAAATGCATTTTGAAAATGTGTTTATTTAAAGTCAAATAAACGCAAATAATTATGATTTTTTTTTTGAGAGCAGAAATCTTAACTCTTTCATTTATGTATGACTGACAAATATGTATCAAATTAGGTTTCTTAGTTCGTGTTAGATGGAATTTCATTAATTTGATATGGAATTCAAATAGGCTACATAAATCTTAAATTTAGGCTTAAACATTTTGTGGAGCGTACACACGAGCCTTTAAAGGGGTCATATTATGCAATTTCAAGTTGTTCTTTCTCTTTGGAGTGTTACAAGCTGATTGTGCATAGATAAGATCCCTGAAGTTGCAAAGACTAAAGTCTCAAAACCAAAGAGATATTCTTTATCAAAGTTAAGACTAGATACAACTATTTGAAAATCTGGAATTTGGAATCTGAGGGTGCAAAAAAATCTAAATATTAAGAAAATCATCTTTAAAGTTGTCCAAATGAAGTCTTAGCAATGCATCTTACTAATCAAAAATTAAGTTTGATATATTTACAGTAGGAAATTTACAAAATATATTCATGGAACAGGATCTTTACTTAATATCCTAATAATGTTTGGCATAAAAGAAAAATTGAATCATTTTGACCCATACAAGTATTTTGCTATTGGCTACCCATATCCCCCCGCGACTAACACTGCTTTTGGTGCTCCAGGGTCACATCTAATCACACAACACCTCATTATTAACCTTTATTGCCTTATAATTATAAAAAATATATTTATTTTCTAATTAAACAATACCATCTTTACTTTGACATATACTCACCGTTCAAAATTTGGGGTTATGTTTTTGAACACGTCTCTCTGCTCCCAAGACTGCATTGATTTGATCAAAATACAGTATAGTTATTAAATATTACAATTTAAAATAGCTGTTTCCATTTTAATATATTTTAAAATGTAACTTATTGCTGGGATCTTCAATGTTGGAAACAGTTGTGCTGCCAAATTTTTTTGTCGATTTTTCAGGTTACTTTGATGAATAGAAAGTACAGAAGAACAGCACTTTTTTGAAATGGAAACATTAGCACATTAACTTTACTTTTGGTTCAGCTTTGCTGAAATAAAATTATACATTTTTTATTAAATATAGATATTTTTTTAAATGATTTACTTAAAATATAATATTTTAACTTTATTTATGATGTTTTTAATTTTATTATTCATCATTTATTTTAAACAAATATTTAAAAATATATATAAAAACATTAATATTGCATTAACTTTTACAATTATACGTCTGTAAAAGCAAATGTTATTTTTTTCCCATTATAATCCATTTAAATGTAACACAGATGAAATAGGACATTGAAAACAACAAAACAGTTGAATCTACCAAATAATGTTAGTTACTGTTTATTATATCAGTAGTAGGTCACAAGGTCAGCACACAAATGACACCATTTCCTGAGAATGACCCCTGTGCTTCGTCTATATGATATAAACTAATGCAGACGTCTGAATAATCTGTCTGTGTTTAATTTTAAGCATTCATGACCCCCATGTACACTGCATCACAGCTGCCGAACTGAATATCTAAAGCTCTTTGCTTATATAAATTAACTTGTAAACATGACGTGTGTGTGTGTGTGCAGGTGCGTTTCTCTACCTGCAGGAGAATTTCTCTCATGCGCCCAGTCTGGATATGAGTAGCCCTGCGCTTAGCATGCTGGTCCGTCTTATGGTAGCTCAGGTAATGAAAGAAAGAGGCTCATATACATTAAATATACATTTCAGACTATCATCTAATATGTTTGAGAAGTGATCATGTAACAAGTCACATATATCTGAGTTTATTTTGTGCAGGTTCAGGAGTGTGTGTGTGAAAAGGTCATACTCAACATGCAAAACAACGACCTGAATGTGCTTCTGCAAGCCGCCCAGGAGGCAGCGAGGGTAAACACACACACACACACACACACACTCATACACACACACACACACACACATCACTCACTCACTCACTCACACACTCACTCACTCACTCACACACTCACACACCCACACACAAACACACACACACTCTCACTCACACACACAAAACACACACACACACAGGTTTGTTTTGTGAAAAGTGGGGACATAGGCATAATGGTTTTTATACTGTACAGACCGTATCTTCTATTGCCCTACACCAACCATACCCCTAAACCTACCCCTCAAAGGAGACTTTCTGCTATTTCAGATTTTCAATACACTCCATTCTGTGTGATTTATAAGCGTTTTGAAAAGTGGGACATGGGGTAATGTCCTGAAAAGTCACTTTCTCCTTGTAATACCTATGTCATACCTGTGTCATTATACAAATTTTTCCTCATTTGTCACAAAAACGCGCGCACACACACACCCAACCCAAACTCACACCCACATGAATCATGTTAATGGAGTTTTTCTATTTGTTATAACTGTGTGTGTGTGTGGGTGTGTGGTTGTGGTATCAGACGTGTATTCTCTGGTTCTTCAGGCGATGTCAGTGCCGTTACTGAAGGACTACGTTCCCTTCTCCTGGATCTCTATGGTTCAGGTCAAAACGCATCATTTCAGAGCACTGGCTCATTACTACACCGCTGTGGCGCTGTGTGACTGTTCAGGTGAACTACTGAACATCTCTGTGTTTACTGACTGATGACTTCATGCATACATCACTGGGCAAAAGTTTGGAATGATTATGATTTTTTTTTGTTTTTGAAAGAAGTCTCCTCTGCTCACAAAAGCATTTATTTGATTAAGAATACAGTAAAAATGATCCATGTTGAACACTACGTTCCAGTAGCATCAAAAGTTTGGGCTCGTCAAAAAAAAAAAACATTTAGTTAGCAAAGAATGCATAGATTGATGAAAAGGGACAGTAAGACTTTATAAATGTTACAAATGATTTCTGTTCAAATAATTCTGTTTCTTTGAACTTTCCAAAGAACACATTACTGAAATCAGTTTCCACATAAATATTGTGCAGCACAACTGTTTTCAACATTGCTAATAATCAGAATGTTTCTTGAGCAGCAAATCAGCATATATAATGATTCAAGGAAAGATCAAGTGACACTGAAGACTGAAGTAATTGCTGATGAAAATTCAGCAGTAATTAATAAACCATTTAAAAATCATTATTATGAGCCTTTAATTGCCTACATAGCCTAATAAGCGCTCAAGCACTCATAAAGCTTGCCACAGCGCACCGCAGAAGCTATGATTATGAATTTGTCAGGGAAAAACAGTAAGGAGGCTGGATTAACATTTTAATATTTTGATAAACTAGTGTTTTCTTTGTTCTCGGTTTAAGAGATGAACTCTGCGACACCGACTCCTCATCTCCGCAGTATTCATGTGTTTCATACAGATTAACATATCTGAGAATATTTGTTGTTCCATTTTGAATTAGTATTTGAAAGTAGACATGTCACTCTTATAGAATTTTTTTTTATGTCTGTAACGTAAGATTACACTGTGTTTCGCCATCAAGTTCACAGCGACCGGACGGCAAGAAACGATCCTTTTTTGCTTTCATTATTTACAAAAGCACGATTTGTTTTTTTATTTAAGTGCACACCAATAAATTAGAGTCTTTACCGCTTCGAAAAGATGTATTACTCTTTCTGTATGAGCAAATGACCAGATTTTTATGAGTACGAAGCGCACCGGCGCCTCCATCTGTCCCTGCAGGAGCGATACTTTTCAGCTTTCCAACACTCCACACTACATATACGCAACATTTCGCTAGGTTAACCTTAGATTGAGCGTCCTGTCAATTTGCCTAATACTACATATTTCAGATGATAAGAGCCCTATGGGATGTTGGGAAGGATAGTCGAGCGTTTGGAATGTCGTGCATTATGTACTGTATTACCTAAGACTAGCATTAAGCATAACATATGTGTAATTTTTGGTGCTCTAGCGGTTAATAAACAGAACGGCACACATCCCGCTGAAGAACATTCCAACCGGAGCTACTTTCTCTAAGTTTATGTCTATGGCGATACACGCAGGTATGTGTTACTCCGCAGTGATTCGCAATAAGACAAAAACGTGGTTTGGAAGAGGAATTTATGATGTACTCGCTCATTATATACATTTTGCAAATTTTGAACACAGAAAAAGTTACCTATGCTGCTTAACAATCTGTTAGTTATGGACTGCGTGACTTCGCATGTGGATTTTTTTTCTTGTTTTTCTGCCACTAAGTGACTAATACAATTTTGGTTGACCAAGCCTCTTCTGGTCGACTAACGATTAGTCGACTATTAGGGGGCAGCCCTAAATATTTTACTGTATTTTTGATCAAATAAATGCAGCCTTGGTGAGCAGAAGAGACTTCCAAAAAAATTTATTAATTATTGCAATCTCTTGACCAGTAGTATTTGTTTTTTGTTATTTTATCATCAAAACTAACCTGATCTACTTTCTTAATACATGTTCCTGTTTGTATTGTGCTAGTCATTCTAAAGAAACAATCTTTTATAAAGATAATTTTCATTAAAATGGCAGACTGACTGACTGATGTTTTTTAACAACTAACAGCTATGTCTGATGAAGATGAGGATGAAGGTGGAGAGATTAAAGCTCTCATACAGGTTCACACCAGACGACCGGAAAAACTCAATCTTCATGATCCAGAGGACAAGCGGAGACTCGGTTTGTGTCGTGGGATGCTTTTTCTGAACACAGGTTTACAGTTTCAGTGCAGGTTAAAATGTACTAATTTTATTTCATTTTGAAGGTAAAGCTCATCTGCGTAAAGCCATCATACGTCACGAGGAAGCCCTGCGTCTTCACGGCGTGTGTAAAATGCTTCGAAAGATGGACATCCTGCAGGAAGTTCTGTCACACGCTCACGCCTGCTCGCTGGAGAAATACTCTGAGATTGATCAGGAAGATGATTTCTGTGAGGTCGCAGAGGCTCCAGAGATCCAGTGTGAGTGTTTAATATGCTAATCATGTTTGTGAACAGTTACTGTTAAATCTATGTTAAGTCACTTGCTCTGCTGTTTGCACACTACTATACTACTCATACTAACCTCAGGTTTAGGTGTATTATCATTATCTAAAACTAAAACCACAAAAAAATGTGTTACTGGAAATAAAATAAACATGAACTGGAATCAAATTAAATATTAAAAAAATTTACTTATTTCAGCCAAGTAAACATTTCTCACTTTGGTATATTAAAATAACTAAAACTGAAGCAAAAAATAATCATATATAACATGTACATAAAAGACGAAATGAAAATGACACCGAAGCTTTTCTGAAGACGCTCGGTTCTTTTCAAAGATACATTCATATAAAAACACCAGCGATGCATTTTAATTTTGAAACGTGCAGTGATCAGTTTATTCAACTAAAGTAATAACTCAGTGTATGGGAAACACTGTTCACTGCTATTAGTCAAATGGCCAAGAGATAACAAAAATAAAAGAGTTCACACATATTACACAGCCTGCTGCTCATAACTGCTTAAAAATGTGCACTGGCCACAAGCGATGACATCGTGGAGGCTATTGTCGGACCCACACACACATTTCATGAGGAAAGTTAACGTGCACGTTATAAACAGCCCAGATGTTTTGTCTGTTTCTGCATGTTTCTACTTTCACATGTTGCACTTATGAATATGATAACTTTCCTTCATCAATTCTAGTAGGGTAAAACGTAATTACGCTTTCGAAATGGTCTGTTTTGCCCTGCCATCATTAGCTGAAGCTGTGAACAAGAAGCGGCTGCAGAGTGTGAGTTGCTTGCGCGCGTCTCTCCCGCATCCATAGAGCGGGGAAAAAAAAAAATTCTCCGTTGTTCTGCAACAACGCTTAGATGAGAACTAACCGGTGCTGAAACAGGGGGTTTCATTACCCTTTAAAAAAAACAGTACTAGTATCTCAGTTATACTAACAAATAACCCTACGTTATGCAGTATGCACTGTGCTCTGTATGCTGATATTTTGTCCACAATGCAGTATATTCAACTTTACCCTCCATTTCTAGTGTGATAATTGAACTAGAAGTGTTTACAGTGCTGTTTTGGTTGTATTTGTTATTCAATATTGCACTGCGGAGTACATACTAAATGCAGCTATTTGACAAATATTGTGGTAAAACAGCATGCATGAAGTAACAGCAGTACGTTGTCATATGACATTGCTAACATATGTGCATGTTCAATTCCACATTATTTAGCATTTTCTGTGTTTTTGTCATTTAAATTAGATTTTGTTTTTTAAAAAATGTCTAGTTTATATAGATTTTTATTCAAGTTTTGATTATTTAGTACATCAAGTTAACTAAATGAAAATGAGAAACATTTCCTTGGCAACTAGATGAAATAAAACAAGTTTGTTATTATTTCGTTAATTTTTAGTACAAGAACAAAACTTTTTTAGTTTTTTGATGTTTTATTTCATTAAACATAATAACCCTGTGATTCCTACCCCTGCTTTGCATATGCACAGCAGACGTAATGCAGAAATAGTAGAGGTACAGAAGCATGCAACTGCAAACATAGCCTTTTTTGTCTTGACAATAATGACCCCTGACTTTTGACCTTTGACCTGCCACCTACAGCTCATACACAGCAGAAGCCTGACATTACAACCCCAGATTTCAGTGGCGTCAGAGTGACTGATATCTTCCACCGACTGGTAACTCTCACACTCACTCAAACACTGTAATGTGCTGTAAATGTTGCAGACGTGTTTAATGTTCACCTCTGTTGTGCGTGTGAAGGGGCCGCTGTCTGTGTTCGCCGCTCGAAATCGCTGGGTGCGGCGGCATGCGTGTTTGGTTCGAGGAGAGGCGGGGCTCGGGCTCACGCTTCGAGGTGATTCGCCGGTTCTGGTTGCTGGGGTGTTGCCAGGGGGATGTGCTGCGGTAAGAGATGTCATTAGTGACAGTAACATTTAAATGCTTTTTATTATTACATTATGCATTATGAGCGTGTTTTAGGAGGCGGGACTCCGAGAGGGCGATTATATCGTGGCTGTGAACGGCGCAGACTGCAGGTGGGCCGAACACGCTGAGGTCGTTCACGCACTGAAGAGCAGCACAGAGAGAGGACTAGAGCTGGACGTCATCACTCTACAGTCACACGAGGTACAGCCTGTGCACATGTGAAATAATTAGGGCTGGGTAAAAATGATTGATTTCTCGATTTTAATCGATTCTCATTTTTACGAAACAATGGACTTTTTTCACTTTTATAAGTCGTCACAGTCGAGTTAACTTGAAGAGCAGTGAATGGGAGAGTCCACAAATCTATATTTTTTGCATTCCCATTTGCTCAAAAAGCAAAAGAAAAACTCCACCATAGTGTTTTCATGACTTTCAATAAAAGGAAAAAAAATTGAGAGAGACTGATAACGGCAGTCGGAAGAGAGAACGATGCAAATTGACATCCCTCCCTGCATTAGAAAACACCCTCTATTTTGAGAGAGAAGTAATATTGACAGAGAAATCTAGACATTTAAAAATGCATTTAAAAAAATTCAATGGAGATTGGATGGCACCCGTTGGCTGTTTGTGGTATGACACCCTAAATAAAATCTCACAGGAACCTCAATTTTTTTTCATATCAACTTCAAATTTGGAACGTAACTTATTTAGATTAAGGCTTTAATGTTATACCAATTTTAGAGTAAAACCTGTTATGTAAAATATTTATTATAAATAAAATAAAGTAAAATTAATATAGTGCATTTTATTTAAAGTAAATTTAAACTTCTATAACTTTTTCATACTTTAATATTTTGAAATGATTCCACTTCTACAATAATCTGCTGATTTTCTTCTTTAAAAATTGGGGGGTGACAGTTAAGGGGTTAAATCCCAAGAATTGCAGTAAGCTTTGTGCTTTGTTACTTTTGAAATGAAACAAAGTCTCAGATTTCAAATTCTTACCATTTGATTACAGTATTCAAAAAATAAATGGCATTTTGGCGCTGTTTAATATGGAGTGACAGATCGCTGTAGCGCCTCAGTTCAAGATCATCTCCTCCGCTTTGATAACAGTTTCAGCATGAAATAAACATGAATAAACATCCAAAGGTACTGTATGTTAAAAGACAGAGTACAACTTACCGAAATCCGTCTCGTGTAATCACTCAATCAGTGTTTCAAAGATACACATAATGTCACATTTACCTCAAATTTTAGACAGATTAACTCTGGAGAGGAACAATTTGCTAAATATGTGCAATATACTGTATAACATACGCATTATAATTTTTTTTACTGTTCTTCAGTGTTTAATGTTTAAATAAATCTGTCAAGTTTTTATGCCACCCTTTAATTTGCGATTCGAAACAATGATTTGGGGTTAGAAATATTATTATGTAATTGTAATTTTTATTATAAAAACTTCATTAAGTGTATATAAATCAGTTAATTTTAACCTTAAATATTATAGTAATGTAGTACCAACTGGTTCTCATTTATATTTTACAGCATTAGTTGAGAGATTTTTTTCCTTGAGAAAATTTGTCATGTACTGTACCTGATATACCGTATTGACCCGAATATAAGACGATGTTTTTTTTCTTGGAAATACATCTGAAAAAACGCGGTCGTCTTATATTCAGGTCTAGACTTTGACATGTCAATAATACACCCAAAACAATAGGTGGCGCCAAATACACATAAAACCAGTGTGCCGTGAAATACGTAAATGCGTGTTGTAAAGATCACAAGCAAAATCAAAAGAATAAGAAAAGCTTACAGCTGCACGAGTCGTGACTGTCATGTTAGCCTGATGCGACCAAACTCTCTTTGTGATTTTAAAACGTAAGACAGTACCCAGATTTGAAGACTACAGTAAGATTTAAATTCTACTGTTAATAAGATTTTGGTAGGACCTAAATGTACTAATTCAGATTAAATTTTTTTTTAAAAGCCTTTTTCCAAAAGGTACATCTGGAAAAAGGGGGATTGTCTTATAATCAGGGTCGTCTTATATTCGGGCCAAGACGGTATATCCAAATAATCGATATTGAATCGAATCGAATCGTAATCGAATCAGCTTGAAAGCTTGTGAGTCAAAATCAAATCATGAAATTTGTCAAAACCCAGCCCTAGAAATAATAGAGCCTTTACATATGAAATAATACCCGAAAAATCTGTTTTTTTTAATGAAACAGCTTATTGAATCTTTATACAAAATATGAAAAATATTTTTTTTGTTGTTGAGTATCATAAGGTCTCATAAGTATCATCAGGCTTTTATGGCTCATATATTCTGATATAGTGAGACTACGGAGGAAAAAACGGCTTAATTTTATTTATTTATTTGCAGCAGATGCTAATATTTATATGATGAAATTCTGATGCTTGTAATGTAAATCTGTTTTTCAAAACGCTTGAAGCTAGATTAAATTTATATGAGTTAAAGGTGGGGTAAGTGATTTCTGGTAGCCAAATCACCAAAACAAACACGCCCCCACCCCAAAAGGGTCTCGCCCCTATTTTGATAGCTCCGCCCCACACATACGTACGCAACCCAGGCAACAATTAGTTCTGTGAAACGAAGCAAAACCAATGTTACACTGGGCCTCATTTACGAAACGAACGTACGACAGAAAATTGAGCGTACGGTCGTTTCAACGCAAAACGTGGAATTTATCAACATGGACGTGAGCGGTGGCTACAGTGAAATCTCACGTCTGGTTTCAGCTTGTGTACGCAAGTTTTTGAGTTACCTTAACTTGCACGCAGCATAGTAAATATGGTGGAGAACTGTAGAATGACAGCATTTTGTTCATTTTTATATTCCTGACCGTCAAACGAAGCTCATTAGTCGATCGTTAATCAGTAAGATTAGAATGTCTTTTTTTGTTGTTGTTTTTTACAGGGCTTTAGCGTTATATGCGCGAATAGCAGCATAAACGACCATGAGGATTCAATCGTCGCATCATGCACCTGCAGCGCTTCTGTGAAAGGAGGAAAAACAGAAATTAAGTCTATAAAAAGAATAAAATAAATAGGATCACACAAAACATATAATAGGTTATAATATAATTAACAGATTAACAAAAAGGGGGGGGAAACACTGTGCAACAAGTATAGGCTAAGCTCGTTTTTGTGACACTCTTAATGCATTAATTTCTTTTCTTTATATCTTTATTTGATTTAGTCCATCTGATCGCACAGGCGCCTCACACACACACACAAGCAACATTAGTTCTATTGTTGCCTGATATTTCAGCCATTCATCATCAAACTAATATGCAGTCAACCAAACATAAGTTACATTGTTTATTTTAAAAGGTCCGCTGTAAGATCAGCGTGCAGCGCCCAAACAATAAACAGTTTTGCTCATGTGAAGGAGTTTACACGGATATTAGAACATGAGTGAAGTATAAATCCATGTTTAGGCTGCATTATGAATAATAGTTATGAAAACAAATGCTACAAATATGGCAAAAATGGAAACATTTGGATTCTTGTGGTATGAGAGGCGCGTGAGCCCAATGCCGTTTCAGTATTGCTTGACATTTGTATGCTGTTTATAATGAATTCCACTATAGCTTAATTTGTGTGTTTTATTTTATAGTTTAATAATATAATTTTATAACTACTTTTTTCATTCTTGTTCTGTTCTGAATACCGTTCAATTTAAAATATTTGTTGTAGAGTGAGGGGAACTAAATAGGCTGTTTATATTTACCAGTATTTTAATATACATATAAATTACATATATTAATGTAGCCTAATTGTTTGCAATTACAAGGTTAACGGGTGTTTTTGGAGTAAGATCAATTTATCTTTAGCGAGATTACTTCCTCTTTTAGGCCAGGTTTCGTTTCTCCATGTCGTAAACTCAGGGGCGAGGCTTCTAAACCAGGGTGTTTTTAGGGGCGTGATATTCAAATAACGATTGTTTTCTGGCGCCACATTTATCAAAGTGCGATCATTCGTACGATGAGATTGGCAACATACGAATGTTTCATGAATCACACGTGAACTCTGTCGTAAGTTGATTTGTGCGCACAGATCTGCGCTCGTTTCTACGTTAGATTGATAAATGAGGCCCACTGTGTCTACACAGGACGTGAGTGGTGCGGCGCGACAAATAGCTACGGAACTCATTATAATCAGTGATGCTGTCTACACCATAGATATAGACTATATACATATCTATGGTCTACACTGGATGCGGCGCGGCACGAAACGACAAATCCCCGACAGAAAACTGCTGCTGCATTCTATATTGAAGTATTGGACAAAATTTCAAATGATTTTCAACGGTCGCTTTGTCGCGTCCAGTGTAGAGGTCTACACGGGTCCAAAAATTTGTACCCGAACCCAAAGAGACCCGTAAATGTGCTACACTGAACCGACCTGGACCCGTCTATTATTTTGAAAGTTGGACCCGTGCCCGTGCAGAACCGAGAAATGTCAAAAATGTACTACCCGGAACCGACGCAGACCTGAAAGATGGACCCGAACCCAGCCGGGAAGACACAGACCCGACTGGACCCGATCGGCACATATTCCACAGCAAATTGCTATTAACAAGTCGATAAACAAGTTGCGAAAATTAAACTTTTTGTCTTGCCTAATGTAAGAAGCCTTCTCTCTTGTACCTGACTTGTAAGTTCCATCCGTCTTATTCCTCTCTTGCCAATTGAAATGCGTAATCCACTCATTATTCCAGTTTCAAAAGTTCACTTGCTGTCACGGTGACGGATGACAAATGCGACTTTGCACTTTTGCATTTTTTGTATCTCGAGTCAACTTAATAATTTAGACTGTTTGCCCATTTGGATTATAATAACGATTGCTCGTCCAGTGCCATGGCAGCTGACGTTAGCTTTACTTATTTGCTATCATCTCTGTGCTCTCTGAGCCGAGTCTGAGCAAAAATTAGATATAACAACAAGACGGTTCATTCATAATATTATTAAAAAAATAATCAATAATAACTCACATCACTCATGAAGGTATCCATTATCACCGTGCATGTGCATTAACTCCGCCCACCCTGCTTCTGATGACGTCGCTCCTGTTTTTGTTTTTTTTTCAAATTACCGACTCACACTTTTCTCACCCTAATTTTACAAGTTGAAAGTTACAAAACAACACACACACACAGCGTGATGACTCTGATAACGGCCGGGTGTTCTCCGAGTCCAATCGACTCGGGTATTACACACAATGTTAAACAGATCCAGGACCCGAAGTAATTGATTGGGACCCGACCCGGACCCGGCAGACCATTTAAAATATAGCCCCGAACCCGTATGGATCCCGGGAGCTGGGTTCTAGTGTAGACCTCTAGTTCAGCGTACTAGCAGCTTAGCTGTTGCGGGGCAGACACGGTGTTACTCAGCTATCGAGAAAGAAAAACAAAAAGAACCCCCCCCCCCCCGGCGTCGATTGCAGGCCTTCCGCTCCTGAGTTCTCTCCAGCGCTGGAAACCTAATCCGATATTTACACGGGTCCTACATCTTGCCTGTAACTCCGACGACACGAGCCTGACACACTTTTGTTCCCCAGACGTTTTCCTCTTTTGTTTTTTATCCGCCATATCTATCTTTCTGTCGCTCGGCTCGGACTGAACACTCTCTCCTCCACATCATGAGTAGACACGCCCCTTACTGCTGATTGGCTACAAGTTTGTTTTGCTATTTGGCCCGAATCAGTTTTCTAAAGCGTTTTTGAAAAATCGCTTACCCCACCTTTAAAGCAGTAAATCAGTCGCCTCCCCATAGGTTGAGAGCGCAGGACGAATCTCTCCCACCCTGCACCCGTGTGACGCACAGGAGGTGTCAGTCCCACCCCCCCCCCCGGCAACCAGAGGAGAGCGGGCCGGGAATACGAGCGTGGATCCTCGTCTCTGAAGAACTGGAGCTGGAGGAGCGGCGGTGTCACCAAGAGACTCGGAAGCACCTTCAGCCTTTCCTTCGGTAACTTCAGAGAGAGCGAATCCATGTTCTGAAAGCACACGAGGAAAAGAAAAGCACTGCTTTACTGACTAGAGCACAATTATCAGATACAATTATGTTTTAGGAGCCGAATGAAAATTAGCTGTTTTAGATTAACATTCTGGCACAATTCTACATGCATTCCATCATGTAAAGTTATTCAGAAGACCTGCCATGACAGAGGATTTTATTAGACATGTAGCACTATGCTGTAATAGTCCAATGCTTTCAGAAAATAGTGTCTTGCAGCAGCTCCAGAATGCATTAAAGGAATTAGTAGGCTGGCCATATATGCCATTTATACGGGACACGTCCTGGCCAGGATTTTTATATTGTCTAAAACATCCAAAGTAGCTTGACCAATAACATGCAGGTATTGTACATAATCAACCAATCGTGGCACGTGAGAAAGTGGGATCTACAGAGAATGATCAAAGCGATGCAAATACGCGCATGTGTTTGTTCGTTCGTTCGACTTTTAGGCAATATAGAAATCATGGCAAGGAGGTGTCCCGTAAAAATGGCCCGTCTGGTCACCCTAGGAATTAGTCACCCAAGAATGAACGTTTGCTAGAAATGTGCTCACCCTCAGGCCATCAGAGATGCAGATGAGTTTGTTTCTTCATCAGGTTTGTAGAAATGTAGCATTGCATCAGTGTCTCAGCAATGGATGCTCTGCAGTGAATGGGTGCCGTCAGAATGAAAAATCAGCTGATAAAAACATCACAGTAATCCACAGCACTCCAGTCCATCAGTTAACATCTGGAGAAGACAAAAGCTGCGTGTTTGTTAGACATTATTCACTTCAGACCATTGCTTCCAGCTAAAATATAAGTCCATAATCCATAATAACACTTCCTCCAGTAAAAAAAGTGGTCTGGTCTGAATCAGGAGAGAAATCTGCATAGATCAAGTACTGTTTACAAGCCAAAACAGCAGATTGTGGGAGAATTCTGATGTGAGAGACAACAGGAGATGGACTTTTTCACTGGAGGAAGTGTTGTTATGGAATATGGACTTTTAGTCGAAAGCAACAGTTTGAAGTTAAAAATGTCTTGATGGATTTGTCTCAGCTTTTGTCTTCTCAAGACGTTAACTGATGGACTGGAGTGCTGTGGATTACTTGTGATGTTTTTATCAGTTTGGACGTTTTCAGCAAAAGTTCATTTTTAAGTGAACTATTTCTTTAAGAATGTATTTTTGCACAGAAGACGATTGTGGGTTTATTACGTCTGTTTTTTGCGTGTGTACTTTATGTTTATTAGTTGTTGTCAGAAGCGATGTGTTTCCCAGCATTCCAGCTGCACTCTGCCTTGATGATTTAAAACTGCAGGCCTCTTTATCAGGACAAATAAATCAAGTTTTTCATTTAAATGCACATGTAAAAATATCATTCTGATATCGTGCTCATTTATATCCATAATAGTGAACTCTAGTGAGAAGGAAGTTTGAGCCTTCTAAATTCTAAATACCTAGAATCTCAAATAAACTCTTTTGTTAGACAGAAATGTAAAACACACCCTGTATATTCCTCAGAAATACTCCAGCTGCTGGATTTTCGGGATGAAATCAGGCTCATTTTGTGTAATCCTAATAATGATGTTTAAAGAAAAGTGTGTTTGGGAGTCAATGACATTCAAGTCTTGAACCAGAAGCTCTCAGGATGACATTTATAAGGAAGTATTCTAACAGCTGACTCTCGTCGCATTGGGGATTGCAGGAATGAATATGCAGTAAACAGTGATGAAATATGGGCTATTGCTGCCAAATGTGTTTGGATTCTACTCTGAGTGGCTCCCCAGACACACGACTGCACTGGGAAATGAGACGGCTCAAATCTGGACAGTTTCAAATCTATTACAATAGACAAGGCCAATTAAAGTAACGCAGCAGGCAGATGATGTCTGAGAATGGTGCTCAAACAAAAGTGTGTTTTTTAACCTGATCAATTTGTCTTAAGTAATTAGTGTATCTAGCCATCAGGTTCTGAGGCTGTAATCAGTGACTTCACCACTAGAGAGCAGCATCAGGTTACGCTTTGACATGAAAACATCAACATGCACACAGTTCTCAGTCAATGCAATGCCAACATTTCCTCTAATTATGCATGTGAATATGCATAATTAAATAACTGCTTTGAAAATATAATTCATGTAAATTAAGCAAAAGCTTTTTCTATAGGGACAAAATCATTAAACAATGCAGTTACACTTTTTTTTAATGGCCAACTTTAATGAAATCATGATTATTTGATGATAGCGATTTTGCTATTTTACAAATTTAAATGTATTATTTGAACTGGAACGTGTAGCTTTTATAGAACTATTAGGTTATGGTTTTTTTACGTTATTTATGCACTATTCAGAAAAAAAAATGCCACATTTATATTTCTGATCTTTTTAAAATTTTATTTAGAACATTTAAAAATATTATAAAACTAGGTAATGTATGGAAATATCAGTGCATTTGACTATAGAGTCAAACGTATTTTATTAAGAACTTAAGAAATTGAATGTTATTCATATTTCTTAATGAAATCAGAATTTAATGAGGATTTTTTTATTTTACAATTTTTATAGTATTATTTGACTACTGCAATAGGTAGTTTTTATAAAGTTTTGTTGTTTTTTACATTATTCAAATTGACTTGCCTCATACATATTTGAGTGTTTTTATTTTTTAGAACATCTTTGAATATATAAAACAAATGTTGTAATGTATGGAAATATTAGTGAATTTGACTACTGAGTGCATTTAATTAGATAAAATGAATATATCATTTTTTTATTGTTTTAATATTATATACATTTATTTTTTAAGCCATGCTTTGAACACACACCTACTCTCATTTATTGATTCATATATTTCAAAAGAAGAAGGATAGCTGGAAATAATCACTTCATCTTTAAGAGATGTAGTGATACGTTCCTTCCATTAAACGTTGCGTTATTGCACTAATTCATCACGCGTTTGGGATCATGAACGCAGTCTTATGTTCTAGAGCTGCAGAAGCATCTGGCTTCCTTCAAGAGCGACGACTTTCAGTAAACAAGTGCACAATCGATCACCGCGGACCATTAAGGGGCCTTATCGGGCCAGCAGGAGCTCTGTGGGTGAATCTTCTGTCGCTTCAGCTGGATCTCAGACAGCACCCTAATGGTTTGTTATGACCTTTCCGCGTTTCCATTAGTCTCGCTGTTATTTAACACGGAGCTTTTGATTTAACCCCGTGTATATTGAACGAGAAGAGTAAGTGGCACGTCTGAATTCCTTTACGAACGAAAGGCCAAAGCCTGCGCCGCTCATGTAAACACAAGCATTGAGACTGCACCGATATATCGGGCCCTCCCACATTATTAGCATTATTAGAAATCTACTCATTGGATAATACATTTCATCTTTGCTTTTTTCCCCCTAGTAGGCTAAATTCTGAGTAAACATTGTGTAAAATAAGAGATTCATCTCATTTGCTGTAATTAAGGCCTAGTGGATATACTTAATTTAGTGGTATGAGTCACTGAAAAAAAATGGTTAAGGAAGCATTAAAGCATTAGGCCTGTTCACCGTATTTTTGCACGACAGAGGCAATGTTTTCTTTGAATGTCCAGACTCCTGATTCATTAGCCGCTATCGGTAATTAACTTGAAGTCCAATTAATTTGCGCCACAAACCAGTGTGTTTATAAATGCAATACATTAAAATAATATGATGATAAATACCAGTTTGCATTGCAATATCAAGCAGCAGAACGGACTGTTTTGTACAGCTAAAAATAGCTAGAAATTAAAAAAACCGGAAACCGCGTAAGTTACTAATGGCGCGCCGCTCTTACGTTAAAGACTTTTAGGGTGTTTTTAATAAAGGGGATAGTGTGAGCTAATTGTAGTTATGTCTCGAAAATGCGTATCTATTGTTGTTTTGTGTCCAGAAGAACTTCCTCGCTAAAGTGGAATGGGATTTTTGTTTCTACAAGAACCTGTGAGCGTCGTCTTCTCCAAAAATTTTTTTTTTGTTAATTGGCATATGTGGAAATGCAAAAATATAAATGAATAAACATAAATAAAGAAGCGAATGTACGGCGCTGGAGCGCAGTAAATGTAGCGAACAGAAGTGAGGTAACCATAGCAACAGTAGAACGTTCAGCGCTTTCCGATTTTGTATTTTTTGCATAATAAATAAATTATAAAATTAAAATAAACAACATTGTAAAGTTACATAAAATTTTTTTTTTTTTTTTAATAATACAGATTTTATAGAGGTCCTATTTAAAATTAGTTAATTGTTTTTTTGTTTGTTTATTGGCTAACTGTGCTATTAGGGGTGCCAAATGGAAATGGGATTTGCGAGATGAAACTCAACATATTGCTGATCTCTGAAAATCACTATATAAGCCTAATTGGTTGTACTATTTATGTTTTATGAAATTAAATACGGAACGTTTTGATTGGTCCATACAGCGTTCCAGCGCTGTTATAACACACATATCGACTCATGAAACACCTGTTAAAGCAGCTTCTGTGTAGATCACTGCACACACAGAGACCAGCTAGCTGCCTTTACAAGTCAGGACTAGTGGAATGATGACACTCAATTAATGTGCAATGCATTTCTTTATGCGCAATATAGAACGGCACATATTTATTTATTGAATTTATGAAATATAATTCGATGAACAGAAATGAGTTTGTGCTGATAAGTTTAGTTGGAGTCAATCTAAAACGTCTATATTTTGCTGCTTCACTAATATGATTACAGTTATACTGACGGATTTTTCATTCTGTCAAGGGTGCGTTTAAAAAAGCAATTAATAATCCGTAACAAATGTTTCCCGAGCTTGTCAGAGCCCCGAAATGAACCGCACTGAGCTGGCTACATCGCCGTTTTACTCTCCGGACGGCGATTTCATCAACCAGAGGGAATTTGGGAAAACAAACCAATTCCACAAGGTCTCCAAACTTTCCCATGATCGGCATTTAACGATTATGATATTTTAATTATCTAATGTTTCCAGCATGTCGGGCCCGTCACTGCTGACAGACAGATGCTCCTGATGGGGGTCCAGAAATAAAGTCAATCCCAGAGGAACCAATGATGATGTTATCACTGCTAATAGAAAGAGAGAGCAGTTCAATTACGGCAAGTGTAATGTTTTATCTGACCGCAACAGACATGCACATGTGGCACATGGGGTGTTGTTTGAATACATTCATAAAAATACAGCAGTGAGAAATGCGCACGGTTTTGATGTTTTGCTTCTTCTGTGAACAGGTTCTTCACGGCTTTAATTACTGCAGCAGATGACTTTGTGCTTTCAGCACGAATCTATTTATCACAATACAGGCGTAGATAAAGATAGGAAGGCAGATATGGATATGGACAATAAAGATATCCGGAAACTCTGGGTTGAACCAGTTTTCTTCCGTACAGACAATTCCATTGTAGACCGAAACTTTCATCCTAGATATTTTGACCTGAGCACTTTATTCCATAATATTTTTTTCAAACGACAACATTTTTAAAGGAAGCAAACCACTGTTTATGAATGTGGGTGAGGTATGATGATAAAGGATAAAATAAGTTAGAAATTAGAAATCATTTCAAGTATGACTAACTTTTCATAATACAAATACTGAGTAGGTTATATTGGAACACAAAGCGTGCACACATTATATATGAATTATGAGAGAGAAAAAAAGTATTTTTATATTGTATAATGTTAAGAACGTAGAAGCTTTAAGCCTATAGCAAGCAGAACATTGGAATCTTTAAAATATGATCATGTCTGGTTACATTTGATTTTTTAAACAATAATATATAATAAAATCAAATAGATTTGATTTGAAACACTGACAAAGATGCGTGTTGTGAGAGAGATGCATGGAATGTTTTAGGCTTAATCTGAATTGTTTCTGTTCAATTCCATGTGTTGATAGTTCAATGATTAGAGTGAGATGCCAGCGGTCGGTCAGTTTTATGACCTGTTTTATGATCTCGCTCACGAATATTTCACCGGGGCTGAACTCAAATGAAATAACGTGCGTGTCTTCCGCATCCTCTTCCCTGGATTGTTTTGACTGCTTGATCGAGAGCAAAGCGCTACGTTTCATCTCTAAATTTAAACCGGAATGAAGTCATTCGAAAACACCGTGATAGGAGGCAGTCAGGGTCACTGACCTTTCCGGTAATGAATCACGACTAATGAACGCCATCAGAGGAAGAGAGCTATTCTAAAAAACACCATGGGGTAAAATCATCTGCGGTCATTAATGATCATAAACATACCAATCGTAATGCATTCTAGAAATGCATTTTATATAAATATGCTTGTGTTTGTTTACAGCCTATGCAATTGGAAAGTGTGTTGACAAGCAGATGTAATACTATTATTTTATTGTATAATCGATCTGTTTTTTGTTTTGTATTTTTCACGATAAACAGCGCACTATTTTTGGCCCAGTAATGTAAAGTCGTGCATATGGATGAAGTATCGCCTCTGAAGTTAATTGTGTTTTCGTTTCAGCGGAGAATAGATTTCCTCTGTTTATTCTAAGCATAAAGACGGATTTGCGTCAGCGCGCGACTTGCGAGTTGAGATAAAGTTGCACAAATATTGAAAAAGGGAAGTGCTAACAGTCATTATAAAGTCCCACCTCTCCGAGTCGGAGGAAATAGGGGTCCTCTGCTGTATCCTAAAATACTCAAGCAGCTTCTATTTTTGGCCTAAATCTAGCAGGAATATCCGCTCGTTTGGCCTGAATCAGAGCTCATCAAAAACAGGATGACCTGCATCGAGAAACTCCTGCTTCCTGATCCCAGAGCAGGACACACTCACAGGCGTCTGAATAAAGCACTTGATTGTGGATCGTTGTCTTATCAGAGTTTGCTGTTTGCATATTTCTGGAAGATTAGAAAACATTAGAATGCATGCAAAACCTCGTTATTATTCTTTATGCGAATGCATCATTTACATTACACCATCTTCTAAAATTATCATCTTAAATAATTACACTCTAAAAAATGCTGGGTTGTTTCAACCCAACTTTGGGTCAAATATGGACTAACCCAACTTTTGGGTTAAAAATGTTATGTAAATATCCATATTTGACCCAAAGTTGGGTGGAAACAACCCAGCATTTTTTAGAGTGTACTTTCCAATTATCCTTAACGGTGCACCATTAAAAAACTATTAAATGTCGGTCAGTTTTCTAGTTTTATATAGCCTGATGCATCCAAGTAAACCTACAATAAGTTCACTAAAGTAAAAAAAACAATGTGTGCATTTATCCATTCGCTTATATTTAACATCTCGTTAAATAGCTAAATGAATGGGCTTCACTGCGTTTTTTCTAACATCAAATTAAAATTACAATTTGATTAATTGAAAATGAAGACATAAACACTGAAAATGTTTAATGTTGTATCGTTTGAACCATCGCCTTATAATAAATCTGGTGATTTTTAAGAGTGCTCGTCGTGTTTGGGGCGTGTTGGAACTTCCATTGGGTCACAAAGAGCCAATCAATAGCGGAACTCCTGCTTAGAGCTTTTTGGACTCCTGTCTGGAGTTTCATACTTGAGGAGAAACGCGAGAGAGGGCAACTCCTTAAACCTGACCGTCGCGTTACATGTAGTAGTGTGCGATTCTCTGTCAAGAAGTTTTGGCTTGCCTGCCAGGATGTACACGGCGGGACTCAATCCGTTTTACGCATCGAACTTTAGCCTTTGGACCGCGTACTGTTCGCGCGGTTTTGGGGTGGACAGCATGAAGAAACCCTCGTTCTGCATCGCTGATATTCTGCACGTTGGAGATGCGGAGAACCTCCCCGGTTCGTCTTCGCTTATGGCTCACATCGGGGCCCGAGCGCAGCTTCATTCGTCGGGGTCCCCGTTACGCCCGTCGCCGGTCACTCCAAGCGCACCCGCGTATCACAGGCACGGAATACACTTGACATCCAGAGCCGCGATCAACGCGCAATCCGCGCCTCCGCCGTCCAGTAAAGACCTCAAGTTCGGGATTGATCGGATATTATCCACAGACTTCGAGCCGAAGGGAAAAGAATCGCTATTGTTGAGAGGTAAGTCGTGTTTTTGTGCATGGCACACATAGGGTTTTCCTATAGTAAACATCACATCACACTTTTACGAAAAGGACAAAACAATTAGATTAACTCAGAATAGTAATGCTTGTTTGGACGCGTCCAACCCCACGCGCTTGTTAATTCATGATGAGCATAAACATAACATACCAATCAGCATCTGTAATGCGTTCTGTGTGTATGCATACACGTTTGATATAAATATGCGTGTGTTTGTTTAGCCTATGCAATTGGAAAGTGTGTTGACAAACAGATGCATACTACTATTATTTTATAATCAATGTTTTTGTTTTTCCTTGATAAACGGCGCACTATTTTTGGCCCAGTACTGTAAAGTCGTAACCTATGAATGAAGTATCGCCTCTGTTATTGAAAGGCAATACGAGTTTAATTGGAACTAATTGGTGTTTGTCGTTCTGTAACAGATCTCACATCGATTGTTAGTCCGAATCGGCAGTCAGCAGTCCATGTGTCTGCAAGCCCGTACTTCGCGTCCATAGACCCGACCATGAGCGAAACCTCCTCCATGATGGGTTCAATAAGCAATGCCGCCAGACAATCAGGGCAACATCAGTTTCAAGACACCTTCCCAGGTAGTGTAGACATCCCAGTCGAGCCCTAAAGAGCAGGAGAACCTGCACGGATGACACGTTCATTATTATGATTGCACTGCCTTATTGTGCACGTGTGTGCGGTGATAAGACTATTTTGCTCATGCAATTAAATAACATACACTTTGGCCAAAATGCATTGAGGTTTTGTTGTGTTCTAATGGCGTGTGTGTTGTTTAACTCAAACAGGGCCGTACGCGGTGCTTTCCAAAGACACAATGCCACAGACCTACAAGAGGAAGAGGTCGTGGTCCAGAGCCGTGTTCTCCAACCTCCAGCGGAAAGGCCTCGAGAAGCGCTTTGAGGTCCAGAAGTACGTCACGAAACCGGACAGAAAACAGCTGGCTGCGATGCTGGGCCTCACCGATGCACAGGTGAGCGACTGGTTATCAATGCAAATTAATTCATGATTTAAAACAAAGAAAGAAAGAATGTTTTAAATGAAAATAATTAGCTTTGGCCTGCAGAGAGCCATCTGGAGCGTTAGCAGCTGGAGCATTGCGACACCCGCATTTCTAGAGAAATGAAAGTCAATTATTACGAATTATTGCAAATGCAGGAGGGGTGCAGTTGTTTCGTTTCAAAACATCCTAATTTAAGGCATTGGGCAAGAGTTTCTATCTTATTTGATATCGGAAATGACACGACAGACAGCAAAAGCGATAAGGAGTTTCAAAACTTTCCAGTCAAGTGTGGAAATCTGTATTTTTTTCCTTTTCTTCAGTAGACCCGTATTTTCACTTGGACATGTCAATTAATTAGAAAAAAAAACCCTGTTCGATTTAGTTTGTGCCTGCATTTCTGTATCATATAAAAGTTTTTTTAAATTATAAAAAATACCGGTAAATACCAATACCGTCAGTATAATTAAACCAAATTTAACAATGCACGTGCATCTCTCATTGCCATCTCAAAATAGTGCAATGCAATAAATAATAATACAAATGCACAATTAAATTTGAAAAAAAAAATAAAAAAAATACACATACATAAAATGCTCTTGCTTCTCTTGTTTTAGGTCAAAGTTTGGTTCCAGAACCGGCGGATGAAATGGCGCCATTCCAAAGAAGCGCAGGCGCAGAAGGACAAAGAAAAAGAGCAGACGGATAAACCCGAGGCCGAGCCCGAAGCCGAGCCCAAAGAACGCGAGGACTCCGAATGTGAAAGCGAACCGAGCGAGTCCGAATTCGAGGACGGAGCGGAGGACAAAAGCGACGTGGACATTTCTGAGCTCACCAAAGCCAGTGTGATTATTCCCGGAGATTCATCCAGCACAAACTCCACGACAGAACCGAGCGCAGCCGCGCAACAGACGCCGCAGTGAGCATCTGTTAACGCACGAGCCTTCATGACCCCCGAGAGAGGAACACATCAGCGCTCTGCCTTAAATCAACCTCTCGATCTGGGAATTGAATGTTCATGAATTAAGACGTTGATAAACTTGATTGTATATTTTGTCTGTAAGTATTTGCACTGAAAATGTAAATAAACGTTTGTTACTAATATTCCAACTGGTGTATTTATGGAAATCAATGCACTTTATCCAAAATCCATATATAATAATATAATATATTTAGTCTAACGATTAAACAAACATTTCCCAACGGATGCATTTATGCAAAATTAATTTCGCCACTTTTTTTCCTGAATTAAATAAGCTAATCATAATTATTCTTATTTACATTGTACATATTGAATATAAAAGATTAAAAACATATGGTTTATTTGTCTATCGCAATGAACTCTTGCAACACAATTCTCACTAATATTTGCCTGTGTTTCTCGGTTGCATAATGACATTTTCACAATTCTGCAGGAACAGATTACACATCAAACAACTCATGCTTGTGAAAGTCTAAACAAAATATCGCGTAAATCTTCTTAGGAAGAAAACAAAATGACGGATGAACAATTGGGGCAAGTTGTCACACGGTTTTGAGTGAGTTTTTTCTCTCTAGCAGTGGTTTTGCATGTTGAAACATTAGTTCAAAACGATTGCAATTATTATTATTCGCCATCCAAGCTAAAATTCTAATCATCATACTGAGCAGTACTGATTAATTATCATATATAGTTGTTAGGTAAACATAAAAAAAAATTAAGCCGAAAATGAAGGAAGACTTTACTGTTTTAATTCTGTATCTAATGCAATCTTGAATAATATTTATTATTTATTGGATATTTGTTATTTTCGACCAATTGTTATTTTTGTTTTCTTGTTTTTACTTTCTTAATTTTGTGTTTCATAATTGTTTTTAGATTTAACTGCAAACAATTCAATAGCCTACACTCTTAAAAATAAAGGTGCTTCGTGATGCCATAGAAGAACCTTTTTGTCTAAATGGTTCCATAAAGAACCTTTAACATCTGAAGAACTATTCTGTTTCACAAAAGCTTCTTTGTGGTGAAAGAAGGTTCTTCAGATTATAAAAAGGTAAGAAAGAGATGCTTCTTTAAAGAACCTTTGACTGAATGGTTCTTTGTGGAACCAAAAATGGTTCTTCTATGGCATAGCTGTGGAGAACCTTTTTAGCACCTTTATTTTTAAGAGTGTATAATCCAGATATGTCATGGAAGATGGCTTTTCATACTGGAGAAATAACACTTTTAACAAACATATTCTTTTCAAGATACTGTCAATAAACTACTGGTTTCCATACAGTATGGCAACATCTCATTTCATAGTTTTTCTCCTCTGTTTGTGGACATTCCCATCATAAGGCCGTGATGGATGTTGAAATCGACGTCTTTTGGCCTGTCAGACCTTTTAGAGTCAGCTTAATGTAATTCTGCCAAGGCTTTCTCACCCTGAAAAATGTGAGCTGGGTGAAATCTGGCGTCCAACAATAAACAGAGAGCGAAGAGCTTGGATTTATAGTTTGTATACATTCGCCGGCTCTAGATATCAGCAACAGAGCGGATGAGTATGTTTTATGAATGTAGGTTGAGATCTGCGCATCAAAAACTACTCCATTTATGGACTCTGGCTGTCTAAGCTACACTTCACATGCCATGTAATGAGGCGGAGTGTATAATGTCACGGCAAAACTATTCGAGGATTTAGACAATAATCCATCCAGAGATATTACAGCCTCATGACATTAATATTAGTGTATATTTTACATCTTCAGATGAGTTACTGCACATTCAAGTATTGCAAAAAAATAGGTTTTCTCTGGTTTATTAAACTGTTGATAAAGAGACAGGCCGTTTACATGAGGCTGGGATAACAGGCAGTTTATGTAGTTTAATGAGTTCAGTTCATAAAGCGATAAGAGCGGCTACTGCGAGACGATCCAGATGAACATTCATGAAGAGCAGACTCATAACAGCGATGCGTCAGAGCGCCACAAAGAAGCGTTCAAGTCTATAACCCAAAGCAGGCCTGTTAAGGGCATTAGTGTCTGTGAGAATAATTAGGATTTAAAAGACATTCATAAATCTGGAACATCCCAACAGTTTGTCTGTCCCAGGAAGACGGCAAAATCACAGTGAATGAAGCCAGTGGTGTGGGGGTGAGCATGTGTGTGTTTGTGTCTCTCAGCTTTATAACTTTGAATGGCAAGTGTGCAAAAGTGACTTATATAGATGGATACATATAATTATTCAGAAAGGATTCATTAAATTGTTCAAAAGTGGCAGTAAAGGCATTTATGTTACAAAAGATTCTATTTCAAATAAATGCTGTTCTTTTGAACTTTTTATTCATCAAAGAATTCTGAAAAGTAAAATGTATCACAGTTTCCACAAAGAAAAAACAGCAGCACAGCTGTTTTCAACATTGATAATAATCAGAAATATTTATTGAGCAGCAAATCAGCATATTAGAATAATTTCGGAAGATCATGTGACACTGAAGACTCTTAATATTTTACAATATATTACAATAGACAACAGCTATTTTAAATTGTAATAATATTTTACAATTTTATGGTGTTTAGTATATTTCTTTCAAAAACAAAAACAAAACCAAAAATAAAAAAAAATAAAAACTTACCAACCACAACCTTTTAGCTAGGGGTGGCACGATGCCATTTTTTCAGAACCGATCCCAATCCGATACCAAAAGTTCTGAGTATCGGACAATACCGATACTGATCCGATACCAAAACTTTTGAGTATCGGACAATACCGATATTGATCCGATACCAAAACGTTTGAGTATCGGACAATACCGATATTGATCCGATACCAAAAGTTCTGAGTATCGGACAATACCGATACAGATCCGATACCAGCAGAGTTTTTTTTTATTTCTATATCTCAGTGTGTGTTGACCTGATCATCACTCTTTTGTGTATTACACAATCTAGTAAATATAGACTACTTCATTATAAAGAAAAATATAGGCCTATGTATATTTATAATCTATGCCAAAAATTTATTATAAACTAGGTTAGTGGATAATACAGCAGCAAAAGTTACTCTACAAAAATGATGAGTTCACAATCATTTTATAAAATCTAAACATTTAGAGAAAAAACATTATTTAGTGGGGGGAAAAATAAAAGTAAATAGGTGTAATCTGGTAAAATGTCACAGTGCTCTTTGTATTGTAATATACATTCATGAAAAACAAGTAAATATAATTATATATAAATATGTGCAATAATTAATACATTTCTTTTAAATGTATAGCAGAGTAATGAGGCAGCAACATATGATATATAAGACAAACAAGAAAGGCTATTAACAATCTTTCATTGCACAAAAGTATTATAACATGAAAGGCTCCAATAAAGAGTGGCACAAAGCGCTTATGTGCAGAATGATGCGCTTGAACTGAAGCAACACGGAGTCACAGCGCGCAGCATAGAAAAGTTCAAAGCACGAAGGGAAGAGATAGTGATTGCGTAGTGCATTATATCTGTGCGCTAGTTTATTGCACCTTTTCTTTTAACAGTTTTAAATTTCAATTACTGTGCACGTTAAAAACAATTTATAGTGCGCTCTACTCCGTGAGAGTCTCTAACCCATAGAAAAGTAACGTGATTTAGAATTAGCACTTAACTCCAGTAAGATAAAGTCCTTTTATGCAAAACCGCCGATGTTTATCTACAAATCAAGTGTAATAATAGGAACATTGTATCATCCTAGAGAGAGTTCCGTCGTCTTGCAACCCTCTACTGACACCTTGGCAATTGAATCGCCACTGGCTAGTATATTTTTTTGTTTACTCGCCAGACTGAAATACTAATAAATATATATAATGTTTGTAAAATGGTACAGCTTTTTAAATATCTGAAAGTACACTCTTAATATCAGTCAGTCAAGCATTATAATAGGATAATTAAGTATTATTTAATAATAGAAGTTTATTAATTAGAATTAAAACTTGGTAACCATGAACTTAGGACTGGTGCTTTTTTTTTTGGTCATTCAGTGTTCCTGTAAAAAAAGCGAACAATAACACTGATAAGATATTTTTATACGAATTCTACTAATAAGAACAATCGCACTAAGGGTTAATGAGCTGCTGGTTTCATGAATATTAATCAGGTTGTGTGCTTTTGCTCGAACTGATTCGCTGAAATCAAAACAGGGACGATAATAGGTGAGCACCAGCCAATGAGATTGTCGTTTGCGCATTAGTTCCGCCCACTACCGGAAAACCCGGCAGTTCTTAAAAGCTGAAGAATTCCAAAGGATTTATTTTACAGGAAAATACAACAAAGTATATCGTTTACATGTAGCGCATCAATTCTGCATGTTATGTAAGGGAGGGACTCTCGCTCGCTCTCGCTCTTTGCTCACAGTGAGAGAAAGCGTCAGCGAGTCCTTCACACTAGAGTTTACGTTACGCCAAATACACAAACACAGGTGCGCTGCGCATCCATTCAGATGGACTGAAAAATATCAGATCGCTTGATGGAGAGTGAAACTCTGAAGTGCTCAGTCAGTGTTCTGTGAGTGAAAATATTTCTGTGCTAATCATATACTCAGCCTCCAACTCACACACTGACGAGTAAAATCTGAGAATTTATTAGCCATTGGCTAATATTAGACATCATTTAGTCGCCCAGAGTGAAGATTTAGTCGCATATGCGAGTGATTTACTCGCAATGTAGAGGGTTTTCTTGACGTCTTAACCGAACCGATCGCACTTGAATGCTAAATGGAGGATGACAGACAGCTGCAGCGGAGAGAAGAGTTTAAGTGAACTTGAATTTAACGACTTAAATATTCATTTGTACCTCACATTAAACTATGGAACGATTTCAAAACAATTGGAATATAGTGCACGGAAACTTTATGGTGCTTTATAAAGTTTTTGTGCCTTTCGTGGGGCTTAACAATAACACAGAATAGTATATGCACTATATCGGATTTGGATCGGTCTCGTCTGACCGATACCCCGATCCAGCAGAAAGTGGGAGTATCGGAGCGATACCGATACTGAGTATCGGATCGGCGCACCCCTACTTTTATCAGGGTGTTTAACGGAAAATGTACTCATTCTTTTCTGCCATGGCATTATACATTCATTTTACAGACATTTCTGTTAACCATAAAACACAATGCACTGAAGTGCAAAATTCTAAATAAAATAAAAAATCAATACAGAAAGTGCCTTCATTTTAATACAGCACATTGTGTCCTATATATATATATAAATTTGTTACAAACTCCTAAAACGAACAACTGAAAAACTCCTAGAACTTTAGTTTCAGGTTAAGGAAGGCTCCAGGAAAAAAAAAAAGGGGTCTCAGAAACCGACGATATGCCATCAAGAAAGACCATAAATAATATGAAATCTAAGTTCATATCACCATAATAAAGTCATTTTGTTTATCTTTGACTAACACACACACACATGAAGACCTCAGTAAAGCAGAGCTCTGAACATGAATGATTTCACCAAAGACCACCTGAAGCACCACAAGCTACTTTCCTTCATTCCGGAAAGAAGGATGACCTCTGGAGATCTCCGGTTTTTCCACTTAAGCCCACATATTGAATTCCACTTCAGGACATTCCCGCTCGCCCGCGCTACCTGCAGACGGCCTGCTTCACGCGCTCTTTTACACCAAAACCTAATACATCAGTCACACATACAGACGCTGCATTTACAGTTGCAGCTTAATCTCTTTCCATGGAAAATGTTTATCTGCGAGCCGACCTCATAATGCACGCATAAATTGCCCGGTCTGAGCCGCAGTGTCAATCTCAAATTCTCCTTCGCGAAGTTGTGAATTACGTTTGTATGCGCAAACATGCAATAACAATAACAGTGCAAAAGCTTAACATAATACTGCAGCGTTTGATTTGTGAACTGTCTTCAGAGCTTTTATGATCACTCGGAGAAATCCCATCTGGCCCAGGATTTAAAGTCCGCCGTTTCTTCACTATTTAAAGAGCGAGTCGAACGTCCCTCTGACCTCGACGCAGAGCAGCTCGCAGGCCGAGACGTTTTGAGTAAGGAGCTGCTTCAAATAAATTAGGGCTCTGTGTGTTTTCGCTTCCAAACACATTTGCGGAAGGATTAATGTGACTGATTGGGATCTCGGTGGGACCAGAGCGATTCGCCGATGGAGCCGCTGATAAACTGACAGTGATTAGCTGCTGCAGAGTTTAACTCTCTAGAATGTTTCAGGCCTGTAATGCAAGTCAGTCCATCGATAGATCAAGTTTGAAAAATGTAGCATTTTCCAACAGTAATCAGGAAGCATTACCTTTCCAAAAATAAGTATTAGTTAAATTCTCAAGACTTGAGAAATAAAAAATTCTACTATTTATGTGTAAGTATACTTTCATGTATGTATGTATATATATATTTTTTTTTTTTTTGGTTTTGGCTTAGTGTTATGTTAGAATCACTATTATACTCTTATACCTTTTGTTCTTTACTATTTTGAATTGTTTTTAGCTTTATTTTTTTAGTTTTTCATTTAAATGTTAATTTTGAAATTTTGTTGTATGCATTTGTCATTTTTATTTAATCTCTTTATTTTTAAAATGTGTATATGTATAGTATTTATAAAGTTTTAGCTTGTAGTTTTGGATCTGTTTTTAGTTGTTTTAACACTACAATTGATTGCTTGTCCTCATTTGTAAGTCGCTTTGAACAAAAGCGTCTGCTAAATGACAAAAATAAAAAATAAAATAAATAAAAATAAAAAATATATATATATATATATATATTATATATATATATAAAAGGTAAGATCATAAAAGATATTACGGTTTCTATAAAAATAAATCATATATAATTAATTTATCATTAAATAATTGCAATTTATATTACATTAATAATTCTATTTCTAATTCTGTATTCTAATATATTAATTTATATATTATTTTTTATTTTATATATACACATAAGCATTAGACCATATATTGAAATTTTAGAAGAATTACTAATATCTAAAATTATCCTCCAGTAGTGGTAGTTTATATTTTTAATCCTATTAATTTCACACACGCATATATTATATATATATAGACACACACACATTCAAAAAGTAATGTACATTTAATATATACCTGTTTATACAAAGAAATTCTATATACAATAATAGAATTTTTTTGAAATTACCATAATTAATATAAAAATGTATTACTGTGTATGATTACATACCATAATTATATTTTCTACTTTTTAATCTAATTAATTAAAAGATTATTTTATTTTAAATATATAGTAACACAAAATTATGTAAAATGATGCATAAACCTCAAACAATATTTATATAATTAAGTTCATTTAAAATAATTAATAATAAATACCATTGTGATTAACAATACAAGGATAATTTCCTCATAATAATTATATTTCTATTTTTACAATTAAATGTACAAGTTGTGTATATATATGTCAAATGTCGAAATGCATTATGTCTAAAATCTAAAAAAAAACATAAAATGCTATTATAATAATTATAACTATTATATATAATTCTATATATATATATATATATATATCTATATTTCAGCATCATTACGTAACTGTTTTCTTCTAAGAACATTCTCCACAGGTTACACTGAGGTGGCACTAAATGTGTTTTATTTGGTTTAGTCAGTGCCAGTGAAACATTAGACCGTTGTCCTGCGCTCTGTCTGATTTATGAGGTAAAGCAGCGGTCTGCTCTACAAACGACACACCTCTGACGAACAGCTTCTACCAACTACAGAAAATATAACACTACTGCCTGTTATTTAACATCATGTCACAATGATTCAATAACCATCGCAGTCCATTTCAGTGGAATAACACTGCTGAATGCATTCATCAGCGCCTTCGCTAGTCCTGTGAAGGGTATGCTGTTGCTTTAATACAATTAGGACTAGAATTACGAGCGTTTTAGATGCTTAACTTCACTTTACTTAAAACACATAACATGTTAAATAAATACAGAGCACAAGAATATTGTTCATAATGTGTTAAAACCACAAATAAGGGCAGAGGACACTTCTGAGATTAAGGCTTTATAACTGATTTAAAAGTTTGAGGTGTTATAAGTGCAGACGGAGACAGCAAACCCTTCACCTTAAGAAAAACTTCATCTTTATTATTCGGTCTAAGACATGATGGACTGTGGCAGGACTTTGGACGGCATCCTATTATCACAACTCTGCTTTTCTAGTTAAGTCACGTTTCACTCTCAATTATAATTGCTCAGTTCTCATTCAAAGAAAGTGAAATTTGCAACCCTTTTTTTACCTCTGTAACGTGACATTTCAGAGTGAATATGGGGTTTAAACCAGAAAATCTACTAAAATACACAAAAAAATTGTAAATAAAATTAAAATGGCAAATTTTGGCTAATATTATCCAACTCACACAGTGCTAATTTCTAAGGCTATAAATGATCAACATGATTAAAATTTGCTTAAAAGCTATTGCACACAATCCAGTAAAAGCTCTTTTAGTGTAATTGTACAAACGTCCACCATCAGCTGCTGCTTCACGTGTCTTTCTGCGGTCAAATCTGGACTGATTTTGATCAAGTAAGCGTCAGAATAACTGCAGTGATATCTCCAGATGAACACTTACTGCACTGAAGCAGCTCAGCTTTACTTGATTCTCCATCAATCATGTTTTAGAGTCTCAAATCTGATCCTCAGGATCTTTTGAGGAGCGTTTGTTTCCAGAAGCTTTACTTTCACTGTTCCTCAGCGGAGGAATGATCTTCACAAGCCTCCAGAACATCTCACATCTTCTGAGGAGCCTTTATTTCTTCAGCTCTCAATCACTGCGTTATATGTTTGGAGCATTTCAATCTCATCTCACTAAGACATATTATTGGAGATAAATAGTGACGAATGATATTTATAGCATTTTATGCAAGTATCCGCTAGACTGTTATAAAAGCATCAGAATTTGATCACTTTTTGGTCAAATAAATATCAGCATCTGCATCAAATTTAGGCTTCTAAATGAGCTTTTTCCTCCATATTCTCATTATATCAGACTATATGAGCCATAAAAGCCTGATGGATCAAAATATAAAACACATATACAAACTTTTTTATATTTTTAAAAACATTTTGTCTAAAGGTTTAAATAATGTGATTATTCAGCCTAGTATTTCATATGTAAGTCTTCACAGGGTTGATAAATTAAATAGTGCCTTGATTTCAGATGAATAAACTGCCACGTCATTATGCCTTAACCTTCTCATTTGTCTATAAATTGCTAAAAATCGTTGCTTTTACACGTTTCCTGCATTGAAGTGTTAAAGTCTTCAGCTTTTGCATGCTCACGGCCCTGAAAACCGATCTGAGTACACGGGAGCTGTCGCCACATTTCCAAAAAGCTGCATTATCGAGCGATTTTCTAACATGCTCGCAGTTTCCAGGCAACTTGGCTTTGCTTTTCCCCAAACCAAAAACGTTTGCCAGCCAGTTGGGAGAGGGTGAGGAAAAGAGAAAGAACGAAAAAAATACTAAAAGTAGAGAGTCTAAGAGGCATCTAAAGTTAAATTTAAAGATGTGTTTCTTTTGGACGCCCGTCTGCGCAGCCATAAACCAAGGGAGACATTTTCATACTCAACATTTTTCATGGTTTCGCTCTGAGTTTCCTCCCTTCCTCTCGCTCCACCTTGGCTCTGGTTACGTGCTGCGGCACTGGCTGCAGACCACAGGCGAAGGGGCATCATCGCCTCGTGAAAAACCCAACGCCGAGCCCCCACCCACCCCCTCTGGACGGGGCCCGGTTGTCCTTGGCCGGCTCTTGGACTCTGGGGCCGATCCTTAGAGACTTTACCACTTGGGCTCGCACTACTGAAGGAGGCTTTCGACACCCACGTGATTTTAAAGTAATGCCTTGTGCGCGCACTTAAGTCCAATCGCAGACTGTTATTGGTACTAATGTAAAGACTCCCAAGGCCGTTGAACATGGCAATAAACGTGGCCGGGAGGCTTCTGCCAACTCTGTGGCACGTTTCGCTCGTAGTTTGTTATTAATTAGCGTTAAGCGCTTCTCTGTCTGAGATTTATCATGCGTCCCATCTGCGTATTTAAAGACGTTTACGCTGGTTATTATAACCAAGTTCAGCCAGCCTGCGACGATATAAAAAAACAAAGATGGAGAAGCAAATTACTGTCATCAAAGGCGGAACAAAGAGGATATTTAGCTGGGTTTCTATAATCGTGACGCCCGTGGCTTTTGGATTTATGGTGCTTTTCAAGTTAATGGTTTTTAGCCCATAAATGGCAAAGCCATGAACGTATGTATGAAAGTCCGTCACAAAACTCGATGACGGGTCATTATTTAATGAATCAAATGTGAGCATCAGACCACAGTTCTGTTTCAACTCTATTAGCCAGCATGAAGCAGCTCAATCAAACTGTACTACATGATGGATCTCATGATATCAAGAACATATCCAGGTCAGTTTACACATAAATCAATAAAAATAAGTAAAATTTCTGCATGTAAAACAAAGGATTATTATGATATTTCACAGTCTATTTAGTTATATTATATATAATAAATAACTATATTTAATAATAATAATATATATAATTATTTTGAAACGCAGTACATTGTTTTATTTCAATTTAATTTGTTTTAAGTTTTTTTTCCACGAGATTCACCCTTTAACTGCAAATGTAAAAGTAAATGTGTTTCCTCAATATCAGAGGAGGGTTTTATTTTTGTCCTTTGTGTTTGAACTCCTTCCCTAAACGATGCCTATCTGTTTTTTCACATCCTCAATACCAATTTATCAGCACACGCAAAGGAACAAGAATGATGATGATCTTCACAAATACAAAAACAACATAACTAGAAAGCTTTAATGAGCATTTATTTATGGCTTGGTAAGTTAATGATGTGATCAAACGTCTAACACTAAGTATTAAAGTTCAGAATGTGAAAAATCCAACACTAAGAGATTAGATACCAAACACCTTTGCAGCCAACAAGAGCACCCTAGCAACACCTTAGCAACCGAACACCTTTGCAGCTACCTAGCAACAATCTAGACCACTTTAGCAATCAACCAGGACACCTTAAATTGCAGCCACCAGGCAACCACTCCAAACACCCTAGCAACACCTTAACAACCAAACAACTTTGCAGCCACTTAGAAATGACCCAGAGCACCAAAGCAGCATCTAAGCAACCACCCAGAACACCTTAGCAACCACATTAGCAACCCCCAAACACCTTTGCGGCCATCAAACAATGGCCTGACCCCCCTTAAAGAGAAACAGCTTTTACAAGCCATCACGAACCACCGAAACCTTTGCAGACACTAGTGTTCATTTTGTCAGCTATTTTCATTTTAGTCTTAGTCTTAGTCCCGGGCTAAAATGGCCTTTTTAATTTTTATCATATTTAGTCAACCTTACCACCCTATCCTATTAGTTTAGTCCAAGTTCTTCGTCGACAAAGTCTCAACATTTTTTAGTCCAAGAAAATCTAAAGTAATTTAGTCTAGTTTTAGTCAATGAAAACTTGACATTTTAGCAATAAGATTATTATTAATTAACCGTATAGCAGTATTCATTTTGGCAGCCATTTTTAAGTTAGTCTTACTCAAAAGTACATTTTAGTTATCATATTTAGACAAACTTGTCCTGTTTTTGTTTATTCAATGAAATGTATGAGCATTTTAGTCAGGTTTTTTAGTCAATGAAATATTAGTCACATTTTCGTCATTCTGTATAATGGTTAAACTGATAAAAATAATTTTTTTCTCAAAATTATAATCGTAATGATTGTTGTCATTTGAGAAATTTACTTTTGCATTTCAGGTATTGCACTTTCTCCAGTAAGCACAAACCAATAGAATGTGGACACATACATGGTGTACTTTACCTCATCTACTGTACTGATTTATTATAGGCTTTTTATTATATAAATCAACACCAAAGACTTATGCAATCTCTCTGTCTACATTATGAAAACAGCTAAAACAAACAAAATATATTATAACAGTGAAATTCCTAGTAGTTCCACTAATTCCATAATTGCAATAGTTTATTTCTCTATTAAAACAACAGCGATTGAGAAAGTGCATTTATTTAGCGATCACAATCGCAAACAATACAGTCAAGATCTCATGACAGAACAATGATGACACTTCATTAGATCCGCTAAATCAGCTAAACTGCTAGTCTCGTCTCAGTCATGGGAAAAAAGCTCGTCAACGAACATTTTTCGTCATAGTCTTCGTTAACGAAATTAACAGACACCTAGCAACTATCTATAACACCCTAGAAACAACTTAGCAACCAACCAGAACACCTTTGCAGCCACCTAACAACCACCCCAAACACCCTAGCAACACCATAGCGACCAGACACCTTTGCAGCCACTTAGAAATGACCTAGTTCACAGCACCTTAGCAACCACCCAGAACACCCCTAGTAACACCTTAGCAACCAAACTTTGCAGCCACCTAGCAATGACCTAGATCACCCTAGAAACACCTTGGCGACAACCCTAAAGAGAACGGCTTTGCAGCCACCTAAAAACTATCCATAACACCATAGCAACAACTTAGCAACCAACCAGAACACCTTTGCAGCCACCTAACAACCACCCCAAACACCCTAGCAACACCATAGCGACCAGACACCTTTGCAGCCACTTAGAAATGACTAGTTCCAGCAACCCTTGCAACCACCCAGAAACACCCCTAGTCACACCTGAGCAACCCAAACTTTTGTGCAGCCACCTAGCAATGACCTAGATCACCCTAGAAACACCTTAGCAACCAACTAGAACACCCTAACAACACATTAGCAACTGAACACCTTTGCAGCCACCTGGCAACCACTCCAAACACCCTAGCAACCATTATATGTACATTGTAGTTTTTTTAGTACACAGAAAAAGCAAATTCACTCAGAAATTGCTAGTAAATTTCACAATTAATTACAAAGAAATGTAATTTGTTTTAATATTTAAAAAATGTAATATTAATTAAGTACTTGTATTGTTTTGCAAAACGTGCTCCAATAATCTTTGTTTTATTTACAACTTGTATACAGTGTACAATGATAACACAAATCATTTGTTTTATTTAATTACACTCTTCTTCTGTCTGTTCAGCAGTAAACCTCTTCATTTTGAACTAAACACAAACCCTGCTGTGTGTTTCGGGGTCGAAAGCAAACACGCAGCCCGTCTGAGATGTGACTTTGATTTGTTTAGAAAGACGCTGCTTATAATCAGTGTGATGGTGCTGTAGTGTTGAAGGACCACCCTGAGCTCCTCTACTGTCTTTAACAGGCTCATTTTTCATGAGCGTAATGATAATGAGCTCATTATCTGACGACTGTGAGGAGGAGAGAGACAGATGTGTGTGTGTTTGAGTGTGTTTGATCGCTCAGCTTGTTAAAGGCAGAGAAAGACAAACACGACACCAGCTCAGTTTGTCTTGTTTGTGTTCCAAAGCAAACAGTGCCGATTAGAGGAGAGAAATGAGATAAAGGAAAGTAAGAGAAATGACTCACTTCAGCAGCTGCTGCTTTACTGAAACACGATCCTGTGAATCAACACACAGCACTTCTGATTCACTGCTAATGACTCCACATCAAAGAAACATCATGATATAAGAGGACTGGCCACAGCAGAGCGTCCGGCATCACAGGTCATGTTTGTATGGACTAAATCAGAGATATTCAATTCAATTTACAAGAAGTCACGTCTCTAAACGTCCTTCACAGCAATGCTCAGTTTTAGGAGCCAATATGTTGTGTGGCAATGAAAGAAAATAAGAAATGTGCATTTCAGGAATGATTACAGGGCATTCAGCGCAGGGATATTATCGTGAACTAAAATTAAAACCATAAAAAATTTCAGATAAAAATAACAATAATTTGTTATTTGAAAAAAAACATTAATTGAAATAAAATGTAAAAACAAAGCAAAAAAATTAAAAACAACAACAACAGCTTTATTTCAGCTAGTTTCAACATTTCTAATTTTGGATTAATTTAAGGTAATAAATAAGAAATAAGATCCTAAAAATAATAAATAAATGCAATTAGCTAAAATAACAAATTAAATAAACTAAAACTAATAAATAAATAAATATTAATAAATTATTTAAATCATACACATTAAAACTAATAAAAATTACAAAACAAAATTGTTGCTAAGGTGTTGATAGGGTGGTATAGGTCATTGCTATATGGCTGCAAAACTGTTCTGGTTGGTTGGTAAGGTGTTGCTAGGGGGGTTTAGGTTGTTGCAAAGGTGATGGTCAGTTGTTAGGGTGTTGCTAGTGTGCTCTAGGTCAGCGGTTCCCAATTCCAGTCCTCGCAAATGTTCAAAAGTGAAGTAAACTTCAATGGATTTCACCTGCTCAGGGAGTAGGGACCAATGAACACTGTGTAGGGATCATATCGATCGGAACGCAGTTCATGCATGTAGCCCTCTTCTAATGAACTGGTTATCTGAATCAGGTGTGTTAACTAAGAGAGACATGCAAAATCAAGGGTCATGAAGGCTCTGTTTTACAATTAAATGAGCGAGGACTGGAATTGGGAACCCCTGCTATAGGTCGATGCTAGGTGCGTTTCCCTTTGAATGATGTAACTCGCTGATTAACCTCCATAGTACGATGCATTGTTGTGGAAACGTCTCGGTTACGTATGGTAACCCTCGTACCCTGAAGGAGGGAACGGAGACATCACGTCAGATGACGACGAATTGGGGAAATCGCTTAGAGAGACCAATCCACTTCGAGTGTAAACTAAACGAGCCAATGCACATTGGCATGCGATTATTGCATCCAGCTGCCGCTGATCACAGCGTAAGTATAAATAGGCAGCAGATGCAGCGCATATTCAGGTTTTCACTGAGGAGCCGAGCCGGTGACCCGGCCGCTCAGCGGTGGTACGGGAGCTGTGGTTATGGGACGTGACGTCTCCGTTCCCTCCTTCAGGGAACGAGGGCTACCATACGTAACCGAGATGTTCCCTTTCAGTCGGTCACTCTCGACGTCACGTCGGATGACCGACGAATTGGGATCCCTACCAAAAGGCCACAGATACCTACTTTTTGGCGCAGGGCAGGGCGTACCACAAGTGGACCAGCTACTGTTGCTATGGCACTACCCACTCAGTAAGACTGGATAACACTGGGAAAACTTACCCCGTTCCACTTGGGACAGGGACGTTGCGGAAGCTCCATCCTTCCTTAAGGAGGTTTCGGAAGCAATACACACATGAACATACCTAAGGTGCATATGGAAGATTGGAGGTGACTGTAACCCTCTTGGAATGGCAGAAGTCTGCCGGGGAAACTTGGGCTCTGAGGCTATACCACGGACTTTACACATATGAGATCCACTTAAGTCTTACATATGGAACACAGCCTTCTACCGGTTCTCGAGGATTCAACGAATGAAGGCCTGGCGCCGGACGCTCCGCCACGGAGGAACTCAACAGGGTCTACTATTTGGACTCTCTGGAGCAGTTTTAGCAAGCCGACCCGGAGCCGGGACCACTCAGTGCTTCTACCCGTTTGAGGTGATAACATAGGAGGATACCGGCTCCACACGGAGGTTATAGAATCTAGCGAACGTGTTAGGGATCACCCAGCCCGCAGCTCTACAGATATCTGCCAGCGAGGCGCCACGAGCCAGCGCCCAGGAGGATGCAACACTTCTAGTTGATTGAGCTTGCAACTGAACGGTCAGGGCACACCCTGTGCCTGATAAGCCGGTGATGGCATCCACAATCCAGTGGGACATCCTCTGCTCAGAGACGGCCTTCCCCTTCTGCCGGCCTCAGTAACAGACAAAGAGCGGGTCTGAGGTCCTGAAGCTTTGCGTCAGGTCTACGTAGCACCTTAAGGCTCGGAAGGGACAGAGCAAAGCTAAGGCTGGGTCTGCCTCCTCCGAGGGCAGCGCTTGGAGGTTCACAACCTGATCCCTGAAGGGAGTAGTGGGAACCATGGGCACATAGCTGGGCCGTGCCTAAGATTTACCTGGGAATCCGCCGGCCCGAACTCTAGGCACGAATCGCTGACCGAAAATGCGTGCAGGCCCCTACCCTCTTGATGGAGGCCAATACAATAAGGAGCAGAGTTTATTGAAAGAAACTTCAGCTCGACTGTCTGCAAAAGCTCAAATGGGCCCTGCTGTAGTGCCACGAGCACTAGAGTCAGGTCCCAAGAGGATATAGAGGGCGGCCGTGGAGGATTTAAACTTCCCGCCCCCTTAAGGAACCTGACAACCAAGTCATGCTTCCATGACTTCCCTCTACAGGCGTGGTTAGAGCTATCCGCGGCGACATGACGGTGAGGGTGGGGAGAAAACACAAAAAAAAACTTAAAAACGCTCCAACCCTAATGCTTAGCAAAAAGTCAGCACGACTCTGATCTTTCGTGGGGTCTTCACCACTCAACGACAGGTTCCACTTCATAAACTCATCGCATGTCTCGTAGAAACTCACGGAAGTGCTGGTGTCACCTACCTCTTGTGCAGGTGCACCCTAGAACCTATCCCAACATGAAGTTTCCAGAGGTCTGGACGCGGGTGCCAAAGTGTGCCCCGTCTCTGAGTCAGTAAATCATTCCTCAGAGGAATCGGCCAAGGAGGAGCTGTCGCAAGGAGCATTAGTTCCGGGAACCAGTTCCGGGTGGGCCAATAGGGTGCCACTAACAGGACCTGCTCCTCGTTTCATCAAAAAACAAACTGACCTAGCACAGTGTCTGTGCAAGAAGGCTCACTGGGGAAGTGAGTGGGAAATGCATATTTGCGAAGGCCCCGCGGCCAGCTGTGTGCCAGTGTCCGTGCCGAGTGTTCCCGTTGTCGTTAGTAGACAAGGCGTGTCAGTAGAGCCAGGATTTCTGGAGAGGCAAAAAGCAAAAAGTCAGCACTGATCGGGAAAAAAAGGGGGGGCTAGGAATAAAGAGAGCTGGACGGAAAACAAGCAGCACTCCAAATCAGCTGACCGTACAGTGGGATGGAAAGCACGCCATTGCCCTCCCGGCAACGTCGTGCAATGGCGGTCAGGAGACAGCATCGGTTGATGAGTCAGCCCAGCCGGGGGGGGGGGGGGGGGGGGGGGGGGTCGAGAGATGTGAACAGCACGAAGCGACCTCAGTTGCTTCTGACTCCAGAGGAGGAGGTGGCGGGCGAGTTGCGACATGCGACGGGAGCGCAGACCACCTTGTCGGTTGATGTACGCAACGGTCACCATGGTGTCCGTTTGGACCAGCACGTACTTGCCTCGTAAGCACCCTTTGAGACAGTTCAAGGCAAGGGGTTGGGGGGGTTTGGTCCTCCAGCAACTCGAGGCCGTTGATGTGCCAGTGCAGTTGGGGCCCCGTCCACACCCCTGACACTGCAAGCCCGTTGTACGTGGCTCCCCAGCCGGTGGTTGAGGTATCTGTGCAAACCACAGCATGCCTGGGGACCTGCTCTAGGGGCACTCCTGCCCGTAGAAATGCAAGGTCTGACCACGGGGTTGAAGGTTTGGCGGCAGGCCGGTGTACTTGGACCCTGTAAGTGCCGCGTTGCCACGCCCATCCTGCTCTTGAATGCATTCAAGCAGTTCAACACCGACTGAGCACGTTCCTGCGTGAGGCGTGCTGTCTGTTCGACCGAGTCCAACTCTATACCGAGAAAAGAGATCCTCTGCGTGGGGGAGAGTTTGCTCTTTTCCCAGTTGACCCGTAGCCCCAATCGGCTGAGGTGACTGAGAACCATATCCCTGTGTTCGCACAAGTGCGCTCGGGACTGGGCCAGTATGAGCCCGTCGTCGAGGTAGTTGAGAACGCGAACGCCCTGTTCTCTCAGGGGAACAAGGGCCGCATCTGCAAATTTCGTGAAGACACGGGGTGACAGGGACAGCCCGGAGGGCAGGACCTTGTGTACTGAAATGCCTGTCCTTTGAACGCAAACTGCAGGAATGGCCTGTGGAGCGGAAGGATCAACACATGACGTCCGCGCCCTTCACAAAACAAACAAAAAAAAAAAAAGGTCGTCGCTGCAAACCAATCTTGGGACGGATGCACCTGAAGATGCACTTCTGCGTGAGCATCTTGATTGGGAGCCTGTGAAGGGCCCGGTTCAAAATGCGCAGATCCAAGATGGGTCTCAACCCACCGCCTTTCTTGGGTACAATGAAGTAGGGACTGTAAAACCCCATCTTCATATCGGTTGGAGGGACTGGCTCTATTGCGTCCTTTGCCAGCAGGACTGCGATTTCTGCCCGCAAGACAGGGGCATCTGCTGCTTTCACTGAAGTAAAGTGGACGCCCCTGAACTTGGGAGGGCGCCGGGCGAACTGAATCACATAGCCGAGTCTGACGGTTCGAGAAGCTTATCGATATGGCTGGTATCACTAGCCAGGCTCCCAAACGCCACGCAAGTGGCACTAACGGAACTACAGGCGTACCCGCACCTTGGGACAAACAAAGTAGAGGAGGAACACACCACCAAGAATAATGCACTGCCATGTTAAATACATTCATTGTTTGTTTATATTACAATGACCTGCCGTTAAGGAGGATCAATGCGTGGTGTGTCAGTCTTGTTTAATAACCTACAGGAACTAAACTGCCTAGTTACTAGAAAATAACATAAGGTAGATTTTGATAATAATGGAATTAAACAACCTTGGAATCAATAAAAACACAAAAAGAAGAAAAATATGGAAGGCTTGTTAAAAATGTGCTATACTGTAGAGTGTTGGGGGCGCGGGAAAAATAGTAGAAAACAAAGTTCCGACCGGGCCAACCGCCTAGGAGGGAGGTAGAAAAAGAAAGAGCTTAGTGAAGGGTAAAATATAAAATAAGAGTAACGAGGATACTCATGGGTTATCCAAGCACAGCTGAACCATAGCGTGCGAAATAGTTAGGGGACAGACAAAGTTGGGGGAAATGGGACGGAAAAGGAGAAGCAAGGAGAGAGACAGAGAAGCTGTGATGTGCTGGAGGACGCGGGACGCGCTGGGGCGGCAGAAAGGGCCCCTCGCGTGGAGCGGGCTGTGGCGCTGCAAAGTCGCCTCGGGGGAGCAGACACGCTAACCGGTCGCGGGGGGAGGTATCCTCTCTGCTTTTGTTGCGGTGAATGGACAATGGCACAAGGGGGAATGCTAAGTATTTCTTCCGTGTCGCACTAAAAGGAGACGGGCAGGGGAAACACAAGATGGCTCCTAAATAATCCACACCGGTTCATGTCCGGCTCAGGGGGAGAGGAGACGGCGCCAGCAAAACAGGAGAGCGGCTCCTTGAACAAGTTTGAGAGACCACAGAGCAACACAGAACAGCGCCTACTACCTTCGAGGGCTCGTACCCGAAAGTCCTCGGACGGTGCGGAGGTTCCATTGGAACATAAATCTGTCTGTGGATCAGAGGGGGACCATGAGCAGTGCGTGCAGAGAATGGCACTTGCCTTGGGTGCTTTGCCTGGTGTCACTTAGCCCAACTCCGCAAGGGTCTTGGAAGCGCCCCAGCGGTCTCCACAGGCCGGGTAATTAAGCGGCAGTGCCAAGAAGAACTCAAGCCGGACGATGTCAAATAACTAGGCCCGGAGGGGCAACAAACGTTTGCCCCGCCAATGGTAGTGCGTTGGACCTCAACTGTCCAATCGCAACCGACCGGTAAGGGTCCCCGGCACTGAGCCAGCCCTCAGAAACACACGGGGATGATCCCGTGGTGAGGAGGAAAAACAATTTCCTGCAGTAAAGTAATCAACCGGGACACATAGTGGTGGGCGGCACAAGTGTGACAGGGCAGCAAGCATACAAAAACACAGCCGGGGAAAGGCACTGGGTGGTTTGGTGGCGCGCTGAGAACAGTAGAGCGCCCGAGAACCTAGCCACAAAAAAACCGCGAGGTTCGGACTGGAGAGTGCCCTCGCAACGCACGCTCACGCCCGAGAGACCAGCATACCGAATCCGAACCGCACCGGTGGCCTCCAATGACGGCACGCGCTGACGGAATTCCTCCCAAGAAGATCCTGGCTCCCCCTCAGATGGCAATCGAGCATCCGACTCCGGGGGGAAGCCTCGGAGAATACCAGGTGTAGAATTTTAAGAGGGGTCCGACGGAGGTCGCGCGACCCTGGGTATCGAGTGCAGCCCGGACGGACCAGAGCACACACCAGGTGGTGGTATTTTCACATGCCATCTTAGAAACGCGGCTTATTGGACCGCACAACCAAAACTACCTTAAAATGCAGTTGAAAACGATTCCTTATGTGGTGAGTACTGCGGATGCGAGGAAGCGGTCCATAAGCGGGGTCCATTACAACTTTGTGAACGGGTTAAAAAAAAAGGGATGGATGTGCCAGACTTTTTGCCGGTACGTCGTATGCGATTAGATCCGGGTGAATAAATTACACATTTAAAAATAAAAAGGGTGTGGTGGAGAGAACAACAATTTCTAATACGTGAATAATGTGACAAATTAAAACAAAGGTAGCGAGTAATATTTACCTAATTTTTGAAATGGACATATTTAAGAATAAGCAAGTTTCCCAGATAGCAACGTGTGGTACAGCGATGTCCACGGACGCTGTTGCTGCGTGAAAGAACGCAATCCGCAGCCGGGATTAATAGCAACATGAGGACACAGCGGACATCTTGGAGACGCTCTCGATCATAGAGCGATCACGAACTAGCGCAAACTCAAGACCTTTACGCGACTTGGACCGGGAGCGAAATGCAGCCGGGACCCCGTAACCTGGAAACAACGCAGCGGCACTACAGTCTGTTTCCGGATCGTGGTTAATGATTTAACAGACGCTGTCATAGGGGGTATCGCTCGATGTTGCTCACGCATCCCACATACCTTAGTATACTTAAGACGTATAGTGCAATTTGTTTGGGACTAACATTTTTTTTGGGTACCATACTATTATAGGTCCATACATTGACCCGAAGCAATTTGTTGAAAGCGTGGGTTATATGTACCATGATGGAGTTAGCGAAAAGAAAGAACAAAACACAAGAAAGAGAACGGGAAAAGGAGCAAAAGTGCAGAACACCACACAGCAAGGGGGGTAAAAGGAAAACAAAAAAAAAAGGCTGGAGGGGAAAGGCAAAGTCACAACAACAGAATCGACAACCTCAGTCTTACATTGACAGGCGCGCAATCATTGTAGTGGGGAGGTCAGGGCGGGCGAACGTCAGAGTGCAACATTAAAAAAAACACACACACACAAATACTGGGCCCAGATAAAGCGGGAGCGGGTCTGCACATCGTAGGTGCAGAAATATACTCGTGATCAGGGAGAACCACAGGTCGGCCCACTCCCACTGCAAGACGAGTAACTAACACGTTGGCAGTAACCTGAAAAATCGAGAAAGTTTCAACTGCTCCGCGATTCATTCGCCTAAAAACGGTGAGCATAAAGGCAGCTGGTACAGGAAGAGGGGGGCGAGATGAAAACAATTAGTGTCTAAGACGTTACTAGGCGAGAATGAACAACACACGAGTGATACCGGTTAAACATAGTACTCCATGTTGCTAAACAGGCTAATATGTGAAACCTCGCGGGAGCGTGAGTAGGTGGCGAAGCTGGCGGTTATTCCGTCGGTGACCGTAGGATGAAAGATAACAAGCGAGAGTGAAATCCTCAAATGCTAAGTGACCAAAAAAAACATACTCACACCAACTTCTTGCAACCAGTCATGGGACACAACTTGTGGAAGCGGGACTAAATGGTTACAAGATTATTATAGAGTTGTTAGGTGCGAGGTAGTGCTTTAGAAATGGGAGGCCTTTGCGAATGCCGGATCAAAATACATAAGAGGGGGCACGTCTGGTAACCTTGTAACTCCAGTTAGGCCGGCGCTGGCAATAAGGAGGACCCGAAGGTATGTTAACGGAAGGAAGAAAATAAACAGGTGGATTTGAACCGGGGGCAGCGGGATATATCGAGAACTATGCATAAGAATGTCTGATAGACTCCAAAGATGGAACCTAGATGAGACTTTAAAGAGCTGTGATACGCAGCTACTCGGTCGTACTATCCTACGTCACCTTAAAAGCTGGAGAACGAGTAGTAGCGTGCAACTATGAAGGTAAAGGTGGGGTGCGAAAGGGTAAACAATGAGAGGAGAGGACGGCGGTTCACTGGTGAGGAATAGCTTAAAGATGCACAATTGGACGGGGGGGGAACAGTTTTTTTGAGTACACACAATGCGCTTAAAAATTCTGTGTAACTACGGCAGGTTCAAGCTTCTGCGACCCAGAACAACACGAGCAAGCAGGGGAGGGGGGAAATGGGCACAGAACGGGGGAAAAGAGGCGCGACAAGGCATAAGGGGAAAAAAGGCGCTAAAACGACTGACGGGACGAGGGTAAGAGCTCAGATCAAAGAACGGGCACCGGCAACACCGCGAAGAGAGAAGGAGAATCACAAAAAAAAAGCCAAACCGATGTGCAGGGGGGGGGGGGGGGAAAAGAAACGTGCACACAAAAAAGCCGAAAATAAACGGTCGAACCAAACAAGACAGCCAGAAGGCGAGGGGGGCAACACTTCAAGGGGTTGACAAGAAAAACCAAAAAAAAAAGCTGATTAGGGGAGAGACAAAAAGGAGAAAAGACCAAACACAGGAGACACACTCGGTTGTCCACCTCTCCTTCCCCCCCCCTTACAGGACAGTCCACCCAAAAACCTGTATGACTGACTTTCTTCTGTAGAACACGAAAGAAGATATTTTACAAACCGTTCTGGTCACCAGTGACTTCCACTGTATGGACAAAACAAAACAATTCTCAACATATTTTGTGTTCCACAGAAGACAGGAAGTCATGCAAAGGTTTGAAATACCATGAGGGTGGTAAATCTTACTTTTTTTTGTTGGTAAATTACCCTTTTAAACAAGTCAAGCCTAAAGTCTTTCAATCACACTTTTAGTTTCTGTCATCTGTGCAAACACACAGAGCTTATAAATAGCTTTCCATACATAGTTTGGAAACAAAGATATTTTTAAGTTTTCAAAAGAAATTCAACTTTCTGTTCATCAATATAGGATTAAATAATAAAAAAATAATTAAACTACAATACCTGTAATATTTTAAATTACTATTGTTTATGTTAATTAATGTTAGTCTACTAAGAAAACTTTTTTTTTAAATCAATTAAAACTGGATTTAAGGATGCATTAAATAGATGACACTAAAGTGACAGTAAAGACATTTATAATTGTTGCAAAAGATTTCTATTTCAAATAAATGCTGTTCTTTTGAACTGTGTTCATCTGTGAATCCTGAAAAATAAAATGTATCACAGTTTCCACAAAAATATTGGGCAACACAACTATTTTCAACATTGATAACAATCAGAAAAATGTTTCTATAGAGACGCCGCAAGTCAGTAAAAATAATAGAGGGAAGGAGAGGGGGTGTTCATGATTTCTATATGCCGGATAAAAACACTCTCTCTCGAAGGGGGGGACTGGTAGTAATGGATGGCTAGAAAATACAGCTGTGCATCACAGAAATACATTACAGCTTCGACGTGCTATTGCACGGATAGAAAAACTATAATCACTATGGGTAATAGGGAAGAATCACAATTTTATTACACAACTTCTGGTCCAAAAAACAGAATAACAACATCACTTAGGGGTGAGCGTAAGGACTTTCACAACATTTAAAAAGTCTTACTGACCCCAAACTTTAGTGTAGATTGGATAAAAATAGGATTTCTAACACACACAAACGTCTGCCATCCTCCTAGCTTTTTTTTTAATCACAATGCATTCTGGGATTCCCTTCACATGCCTTTAAGCCAGGACTGCACTTATGATGCTTTGGAAATGCTGTCTAGGAAGGTCACTATATTTTGGAACGGAACTATAACGAGAAGACAGAAACTTCATTGGCAAAACCTTTTCACATCAATACTTTCACATTTATCTAATGCATTATGGTGAAATTAATTTCAGTCTGTACAGACGCGCAGGTCAGCTGTATTTGTTTCTGCCCGGCGGTTACCACAGAAACTGTCATCCAAACGCAAGGAAAAGAAGGTGAGCGATTTTTAGAAAGTTACTTGGTTTCACATCTCCTCACAGATTCCTCATTTGATAGTGTAATGCACGCGGGCCAGACATGAGCGCTGCTGACAGTTATTAGCGTTCACAATTGATGATGCATTACATACAGTGTGCTCAGTGAGTTTACAAACACAAACCCCTCCTTGTGCGCTCACGGGTCAGAGTTCAGCTTTATTTGGGAATCTCTGGCACTGATCGTCTGTGAATGGATGACTATATTAAACTTTTCAAAGCCAACTGATTTTATCAGCTTAAACTGGGGTGTTATTTCAGTTTTTATGTCCGTCTCTCTCACTATGTGTAGAACGAAACACTAGTGTAATGCTTGCTGCATACTATTTTTAGGAAACAGTGTGTTTATTCCAGCAAGTGACGTTCTGTTATTTCAGAACAACACGCAAGCAACTTCCCACAACAGCCAAGTATCATAGTGACGAGATTTGCAAGGGAAATCAGCTAAAAACACAAAAAAAAAAGTCTAGTTTTGCCGTTTCAATCAAATATCAGGGCTGGACGATATGGCCAAAATTTATATCACGATATATTTCTTAATTTCGGTCGATACGATATAATTCCGATACCGATATGAACACTATTAAAAAAGCCTCATAAAAACGGCCAAAACAGATGTCTGTACCTACAAACTTATGAAAAATTAATTTGCCAACTCTATGAAACCTACTCCTATAAAACTATATAATATTTTAGGGAAAAAATGGCACAAATAAATAAATGTTCACCTTTTATTGGTATTCAGCCTTCATACAAACAAGAAATGTGAAGTCACTGTCAAATAAATCTCAGACTCTCATTATTGATATTAATATGTTTTTTAACGATGTCAAACATAGGCTTAACATACACAGTCAAAAGTTTTTGAACAGTACGATTTTTCACATTTTTATGTTTTTTAAAGAATTCTCTTCTGCTCGCCAACACTGCATTTATTTGATCCAAAATACAGCAAAAACGGTAACATTTTGAAATATTTTACTATTTAAAATAACTATTTTCTATATTTTAAATTGTAATTTATTCCTGTGATTTCAAAGCAGAGCTTTAGCATCATTACTCCAGTCACATGATCCTCAAGAAATCATTCTAATATTCTGATTTGCTGCTCAAAAAACATTTATTATTATGATGTTGAAAACAGTGGAGTATATTTTTTTCAGGTATCTTTGATGAATAGAAAGTTCAAAAACAGCATTTATCTGCAATATACAATCTTTTGTAACATTATCAATGTCTTTATCATCACTTTTGATCACTTTAAAACTCCTTGCTAATGAAAGTAATAATTTCTATAATATTCATTTTAAAAAGAGCTTTTGAATGGTATAGTGTATAACAAAAGCTTTTTATTTCAGATAAATGCAGATCTTTGGATCTTTCTGTTCATCAAAGAATCCTGAAAAAATATTTTTTAAATATTGATAATCAGCAAATCAGCATATTAAAATGATTGTTGAAGGATCATGTGACACTGAAGACTGTAATGATATGTAATGATTCTGAAAATTCAGCTTTGATCACAGAATAAATTACATTTTAAAATGTATTCAAATAGAAAGCAGTTATTTTAAATATTAAAACTATTTCACAAATTTTTTTTTTTTGCTGTATTTTGGATCAAATAAATGCCGGCTTGGTGAGCAGATGATTATTCTTTAAGAAACATTAAAAATCTTGCAGTTCAAAACCTTTGACTGGTAGTGTAGGCTGATTATTCTTATAGATTGAAACGTGCATTAACCAGGATAACGAGTATGAAACATGCTCCGAGTTGCTTCAGAAAACAAAAAAATAGAGCAACAACAAAAAAGCATGTTGCTGGAAATGGGTTTAATATTGAAAATGCAAATTTTTTACCATAAAGCCAGCCGAGCGCTGTGAGAGACAGTCAAACTAGCGGTTTCCTTCCAGTACGGCTGTACAAACAAAAAAGCAGTAACCAAACTCTCTGCACGCTTCTTTATCAGATAAAAATGCCATCTAAGCTATTCTGAAGACAGTCGGTTCCCTTAGGAGATACATTCATATAAAACACCCGCTGTTTTATGATTTTGAAACGTGCAGTGCTCAACAAAAATCAAACCCCACAAATAAATCAATGTATGGTCAACACTGGATATGTTATGCAATATCGGAAATGTGTTAAAATCGAGCACCTTATTGAAACAATTTATCGCGATACATATTGAGATTGAAGTTATTGTCCACTCTATCCAATATGTGAAAAATGTTACATCAACTGCATTGATTGGGGATACAGTATTTCCTATAGTAGCACTGTTATGAAGTTACAATTTTTGGGCAATATAGGTAGCAACCCATTTGTTTTCATGCACCCGTCACATACTTTGCATATGCATACGGCAACTTACCAGTAGCATTAGATTGTGTGAAAAAAATTATTTGTCTATCGTATCTACTATTTATCATGTTTTTTTAGGTCGCATTTTCCTTTTCAATATGCAAAAAAACAAAACTAATGTGATAAAGGCAACCCCCCCCCCCCCCCCCTTGCCTTTTCATGGTTTCTTCAAAGTTGCTTCTCATTGCGAACTCATTTCGTATGATACTCATGTATCATATCACCCAATCTTAAAGCTACTTGTAATTTGCAGTGTGTCATCCATTTGGTCCATGCATACTTTACATACTATGCACAGTACACATAATTACACACTGTAAATTTTGAGTAGTTTTATGATTGGACGATACAACACCCAAGTATCAGTTATGGGTTTTGCAAAGGGAAAAAAAAATATTTAAATAAAACTAAACCTAGTATGCACATAGTTCCATATGTAGTTTTTTTTTTTTGCCAAATTTTTTTTGAAAAAAATTGTGTAGATTTGTTTTTTCATTTCTTTCTTGTTTCTTTTTCACTTTTAAAGGCAGTTCGGCCCAATCCTTGCTGTACATCTTTGCCAGATGACACATTTTTAGTATCACCCAGTCCAAATACTACAACTAGTATTTTTGCAGTATGCAATGTGATGCAAAATGTATAATGTTAGAAGTATGTGAGACAGGGCCGTTTCTAGCCAATTTGACGCTCTAGCTGAAATCCCTATTGCAGAATATATATATATATACATATGTATATATAATTCTTTTCACCCGTTGCTTGTCACATTCAAATTGGTTGTCATTGTAACGACACTGATTTGTGGAGATTCAGTGCATTGAGTTACACAAATCTGAATGCATTATTTGTAAATTGACTGTTAAGATAAACATTTTGCACAATTTAATATCTGTAATATCATTGTGTTGCCACTAGATGCCTGTATAGCCCTATGTAACAATCCCTAGTGGCTCAGACATTGCACATAATTTACACATAAATCACACAAATTAATTTTATTACATTTTGATTTGGATACTATATACTATACTACTACATATTGTTTAGATATTATCAATGGCTACTTTTTTGTCTTTATCTGTTTTTTGTTAAATTTTGTTGTTGTTGTTTTCTTGAAACATTGATTTAAATGTGTCAGTTATTGCATTATATTTCAGTCAAACCTATAAAAGCCTTTGTTACACCAAACTACATATAAAAACTTTATCAGTGGCATAAAAGTAACCAATGCAGCTACTTAATCATTTGCTACTCGTTAACGCGTTAACGTCCCCTTTAAATAATGTGACGCTCTGCCCTCTATGATGCTGCTCCCATTAAGCGCTGTTGGAAGTGAATTAATTGATTCAGCATTTCGACACCTTCGTAAGGATGCATTTAACTCGACAAAGCGGTCTAATAAAGGATGTATTGATCTCGTGAATTAGCGAATTTTACTATACAAATATTTTTTAATTGGATGTTAAAGTTTATATGGGAATATTACATGACACGCTGATCCTTTAACAATGCATTGGCGCAAAAAACGCTAACCTTTTGGACAAATCTGCCTCAAATATTTAGACAAATGTGCTACAAAAGTGCCACAAATACTGCCTAAACATAATACTGATTTTGTGCACTTTGAAATTGGCCTTTGAACTTAGCTTTATTGCATGGCAAAAAAAAGTGTTACCTTGCCAAAGCACTGACAGAGCCCACTGATCTAATGGTGTTGTTGAGCGCTCCAAATGCAAACTTTGCATGCAACAATCAGGCAGCAATTGACAGCATTCTGATCTAGTGGCATACAGGCATGGTCAGATTGACAGTACTGTAGCCCAATAATCTTGGGGGATCCAGTGGGGGCGGCAGTTATATTTCAGGTTGACCGTGCCACTCTTTATCACAACCCTGCTAAAAGTGCCAGTACGTGCGCTCATTGGCGCCCCTTCAGCTGGTGGCGCCCTAGGCGACTGCCTAGCTCGCCTATGCCTAGAAACGGCCCTGATGTGAGATATGCATTGATGAGCATTTTTATGTTTTATAATTGCATTTATAACAATGAGCCACTGTGCACACTAAAGTACTCACATAAGCCAACATGATTTTGTGACATCTATTTCTTTTGACTGTTTGATCAAATATGAAGTCAAAACACTTTTGCACATATTGAATTACAGCTGCAAAACTAGATTTTTACTTTCTTTTTTTAGGGTGTTTTAGGTCATAATCATCGGTTGTGTCTTATTGCACTAATTTGCAATATGTAATGTGTGTACTGCTTTTTTTATGCAATTATAAAATGGAAAAATGCTAATCCATCAGATGAATGCTTGCTTCATATACTATGCACAGTATACTGTACATATTGCACCATAATGCATACTGCAAAAATACTAGCAGTATTAGACTGGGCAATACATGTAATGGTAAAAATGTGTTGATTTTTCTAGTTATTAGTGGGCTGCGCTGCTTTAAAAACTGAACAATGAAAAAATACAAAACTTTTTTCAATTTAATTTCCAGGAAAGATAACTATATTGTGAAATATATGTTGACTTCGATCACACCACCCACCTGCACAAGCTACCATATATAAACGGCAAATACTAAAACATACCTAATTTGAGTTAAAAAAGTTTTTAGTTGTAAAGTTAATTTTGTTGTGCGTTTTTATCATTAATATTGGTTATTGTAGTATTTTTAATAATTGTGTACAGTATATCCAATGCAATGGATGAACCAGCAACATTTGTTTTTTTATATATCCGTTTCTTCACTTTTGACCTTCTAATCAAATACTGTGTCAAAACATTTATGCACATATTGGATTACAGCTGCAAAACTAGATTTTGTTATTTTAAGGTTTTTTGTTTTTTTTTAAGTACTTTCCCTTTCAAAACTCAACATCATGAAAGTCAAATGTCGTATCGCCCATTCATAATACTACTCATAATTTACAATATGCAACATGTGTACTACTCACTTTTGTAATGCAAATATAAAATACAACCTATCAGTTCAATGCATACTTCACATACTATACACAGTACACAAATTGTATCATACTGCATACTGTAAAAATGCCGTAGAAATGCATCATCTGGCATCTAGCTGTTCGTGGGCAGAGCTCTTTTACTTTAACACTTGAAAGTAAAATCTACACTATTTTTTCCTATTGAATTTCCATGAAAAATAACTATATCGTGAAATACATTGTGACTTCAGTCACACCGCCCACCCATGCATTTAAAAGGCGAATCAAAACAAACAGTTTGCTGTCTAATAAACATCAATATATCATCGGCTTCTGCTTTATCTCTATCTATCTCTCTCCTCTGACACATGTTTGAGTTCAGACGCGTAACATCCATCAGCTAATCATTACAACCTCAGGTCCTGACCCGCCACACTCCCGCATTCAAACACCACCCGCGCGCTGCTTGATTGAAGCGTGGAGCGATGGGCTCTGACTGCAGGAAACCCAGAGAGGAAATGGTCATGTACTGCGTCGTCTCGACTCGAGTGCCACTTCGGGTTATTTATTTAGACAGGCGAACGATTCGGGGCGGAATTCCCCAGCGATCCGTACACTTAATGGCAGACGAGCCGGTCGGAGGTGAATCCCGTCTGACCTGTCACACACACACACACACACACACATAAACAAACTCCCTCGTGTCTGGATCCCTCTTTACTGCGTTTTAGCAGGATGCGCAGAGCTTCACAACCCTCTAATAACACCCTGTTTGTAACAATCAGACTTTTGTGAAGGTGCTGTTGTGATGGATCACTAGCTTTGAAAACACACACCCAGAATCCTGCTTTCCTCCAGTCCGGGGGAGTGATGCCATAATCCATAACACTAAGATTACTGAAATGTAGTTTATGATTTTGAACGCAGCCCTCATAAAATTGCATTTTGATATTAAAGACCCTTAGTCACATACAAATTCATAAAACCTTAAATTTCTTTTATTACTTCATTTTTATACTCATGCATTTAAAAACTGCTGTGACAGTCCATTCGTTCACCTTTAGCATTATCTAATTTTGAGCATAGGATGTTGGGAACACACATGAATATGACAAACCACATAAAATATAAAACTTTAACGAAAATGAAAACAGAAAACACAAAAATAAAAACTGATTCAAAATATGAATAAAACCTATAATGGTATAGTAAAATGACACTGGCAAACTAATCCTAATCTTACTATTAAGGATGGATAATCCTTATTATTTTGATTATCACGATATCATTATAGGTTATTTTTACAAATGTTTATTTCCATTTTAATTTTATAATTAAACTAAACTTGTGTGGTTTGTAATTTTTATTTTTATTAATTTATGTTTTACACTGTATGTCTATATCGTTTTTATTTCAGTTTTGGTTTTATTTATTTTAGTACATGAAGTTAAACTAAATAAATGAGAAATGTTGCCTTGGCCACTACCTAAATGTAAAAATTTTTATATTTAATTTGATTTCAGTTTACATTTATTTCATTTCAAACAACAAAAATGTTGTTTTATGGTTTCAGTTTTAGTTGTAATAACCCTATTGAAAATGCAGAGGAAACAGGGGTTTCCCACCAAATGTATGCATCAATATGCAAAACAATTTCATAAAATTTGTCACATAATTTTTGCATCTAGAAACTGAGAAGCCCAAGACACCACAGTGACCTCAGACCCACAATGACTTACTGGTAACTGACCGCTGGATTGTGTAACTGACCCTGTGTCTACTTTAGTCTGGTCTGAGTTTGAGCTCATTGGGAAACTGACTGCGTGAAACGACGATGTTAATGCAGCAAAGACCAGAGAAATGTGTAAAACAGCTGCCCACACGACTGCACTGTAACTCAAAGGGGAAGTCAGCGAACAGTTTGTTCTTTATTAAAGGAATCAAACAGGATGTGAATGATACTGAGAACTACAACTAACCAGCGATCATATTTAAACAGGCCAGTTTTCCTTGATTCCAAGACCGCTAACGCTATCTAGTCTTGATAACGAAACTAAACCTGTTATTGTCTGCCCTTTTTCCTTTCTCGTACACTTAGATCAAAAGTGAATCACATTTTAGTCATTGTAATGGAGACATATTAGGTGTTAAGTTAGGGTTATTGTTAAGTGATTAGAATGGACTTTTCTCATTTTTTTAATAAAAGTTATTTAAAAAATAGTCTTTGCTGCCTGGCTTGTTGATGTTATACGCATTTCTCTCTCCAGGGGCTTCCCTGTTTCCATTGCCTTTCCTGAGTGCATTAAAGTTTTATTCGTGTGATTTAGTAGCTGTATTAGCCCAATATTTGTGGTTATATATTAAAAGAGATAATATATAATTATTTTATTTCTATTCCTTGAAAAATCTTACATGAATAAACTTTTTTTAATTTTCAAGATGCTGATATACATTTGAATCTCTCAAAGATTTTAAAGTTCTAAAAGACTCTTCTGGTGTAATACCTACTTGATAATCTTATAGGCTTTAGTTTGTCTCAGAATTGTATGTATCGTAAACCTCTTTATGCTTGTAAATCTTGTTCTTTGTTGCAAAATTAAAAAAAAACAAAAAACGGCAACAGCACAATTGTGAGCGAGTAACTTACTTTGTACACACAATATGTGACTCCACCGTCAAAAACAGCTTAAAACAAAACCACAATAGAATTTAGCATAGCATGGTAGGTTTTTGAACAAATGAGTTCAGTGAACCTTAACTGATTCACTCATAAAGACAGCCGCTTGTTTCATTACTGAATGAATTAGTGCTTTTTAACGAATTGGTTGTGTTAATGATTCAGTAATTTTGGTTACTGAATTAATCAGTGCTTTTAAACAAAAAAAGTTGAGTGAATGATTCAATTGACTCACTCTTAATTTTGGTTACTGAATAATTAATTAAGAGAATTAAGTGATTTTGAATTAATTGGTTGAGTGACTGATTCGAATGCTTTTGAACAAAAACAGTTGAGTGAATGATTCAATTGACTCACTCTTAACTCTGGTTACTGAATTAATTAAGTGATTAAGAGAATTAAGTGCTTTTGAATGAATTGGTTGAGTGACTGATTTGAAAGACTCGTTCGTAATTTTGGTTACTGAATCAATCAATGCTTTTGAATGAATCGCTGGAGTGAATGATTCAAATGACTAACTCACAAAGACGGCCACTTGTTTTCATTTCTGAATGAATTAATGAATGAATTGGCTACTGTAATGATTGAATTGATTCACTCATGATGCTTAGAGAGTCATTTATCAACACCCACAGGCATGTGTAGCAAAAAGATTCCCTGACAAATCTCCACCACAGGCGATCTCCACAACATTTTCATTTTATTTTACACACAATATTACAACATTATTATTTTGTATATTTTTGCACCACAAACAATTAAATATACACATATATATATATGCGTGTATGTGTGTTTGTGTGGTGTGGATAATATATATAGTTAATATAAAATGTTCCCAACATAAGAGGGATCATACAAATGCTTTTTCAGTGGTTCTCAAACCTGTCCTGGAGGAACCCTGCACATTTTGTATGTCCCTTATCAGACACACCAATTAATGTCTTGCAGTCTCTACTAACGAGCCGATGAGTTGAATCCAGTGTGTTAGATAAGGGAGACATACAAAAAATGCAGGTTTCCCCGGACATGTTTTGAGACCACTGGTTTATTTTAGATACAGCCTGAATAAGATATTTCACATAAACATGTTTATATAGTCCATAAGAGAAAATAATAGTTTAATTATAAAAGACCCCTTCAAAAGTTATTCTTACTATTGTGTTGTTACCTGAAGACCACATTGGTTTTTTGTTTAGTGATAGTTTTCTAGCGTCCTTTGTTTGTCCGGACATTTCACTCCTAATAACAATCCCATGCATTTTGTATGATCCCTCTTATTTTGGTAAAATAATTAACATTTTGCATTATTATTATTATAATTAAAATGTTTTTGATTCTAAAAACCTTTGACCTCAACTATATGCGTGTATATATAATATATATTTTTTTTTTTTTTTTTTTTTCTTTTTTAGTTCTTTTTATAAACAAAAATAATGGTAACACTTTACAACAGGGTCTAATTAGTTAAATAAATATAAAGTACGAATAGCAAATATTATATTCAATCTGACATTTTTAAGTCTGATCTAGGCCAAATGTGGAAGTATTTATTTTAGTGTCCCGAATCAGAGTTGACAATTTCAGATTCAGTGTGATGTTTGCTTTTCACGCTGTCATACAAAAAACAATGTTACATGAAAAATAAGAAGAGATTATTCAGCCTATGAATAAAATTTATACCATTTTACACGCTTATTCATCTAATTTTTAAGCTCATTTTCTCTTCGTTGTTGCGCTGTCAGATAAATTACCATCTCAAACTCCCGAAGCATCATCTACAAGAATCGAGCCAGACAAACATCTGTGAAAAACGTTCAGGCATCTGCAAAATCTGGCTATGACTGCTTTTACATAAACAGAAATGTTTCAAATGAAGATAACATTAAATACTGAGCAGCGGACGAGACAGAAAAGGTAGTTTACATTCTTAGCCGAGTCGTCTTGATAACAGGCCAAGAGAAATATGAGACATTTAAAATGTGTGCATTAACATAATTTATTGGGCTCCTACTAAGCTCAAGTGTTCTTCGCAGTTGTCCTTTTTTTTTTTCTGGGGCCTGAGACAAATGACGGGGCCCCGCCTCAAGAACGGATGGGAGTAAGAAATCACCTACGGTTGCTAATCGCTTAAAACAACACTATATTTACCGAGTAATAAGCACCCAGCGTTCCAGGCTGTTCCCTCCCTCTGTTTGGGATTTGAGACCGCCGACGAAAAAGCCCACTTGATTTACGTCGGGTTATTCGGGAACGCTTTCATTCGGGATCGGGAGGAGGAGAGCAAACAAAGAGGAGAGCGATTTCATAATTCTTTGTATATGTCTGGAAGTCTTCCATGCATTTGAACCAATTTACGTCTGAGCGGAATGACCCCGGAATTAATGAGGTTCTCGCCTTGAGATCCAGCGCTGCCGAGGTCAAGTAAATCATCGCGTATGGCTCTGATCGGCCTGCGATAACAGACAGATGCGGGTCCTGAAAAATCCCACCTCATTGACACGTTCTGTCTATCCGTCGGGATATATTTCACTCAGAGCGCGCCAGGCACTGTAAACGGGGCTTTTAAGGGAGTTTTAGGCCGGTGATGGACGAGCAAAGGCTCAGCGTGGAGGTCAAAGGTCGCTGTCTTTGCTGCCTGGCTTGTTGATGTTATACGCATTTCTCACTCCAGGGGCTTCCCTGTTTCCATTGCCTTTCCTGAGTGTATTAAAGTTTTATTCGTGTGATTTAGTAGCTCATGCTCCTTTTGAATTAACATTTTGGAGCAGTAATTGCTAAATCATCCAGGGCACATTTATCCTGCGTAAAATTATGACATCATTCATGGACGTTAATGCCTAAAAGAACATCACCACTGGAAATAAATCCAAATGGCAAAAAAGCACAGTTGCTTCGTCTACAACCTATTTACATTCTATATAGTCCGATATAGGAAATAGGAAAAGATATAGGAAAAGAATGACTGCATTTCGCTCTGGGGGCTTTCAGGCTAATATGTGCCGCTAGCTGCTATTAGCACACGATTTACAAGTCCTGCGTTCGCACTGCTGTAGGTTAACACAGAAACACGCTAGAAAGCATCATTTAAACATGTCATGAATGAATAACTTTATATGTTTCAGTCAATCAGAGGTGCCAACATTTACATCCTAGTGATGTCAGAGTACTAACATTACAATACCAGTAAAACTTTAATATCACAGCAAAAACTAACATGCTATTGAACAGACCATTATTTAAAAATGCCAATTCAATATAAAGATGTGTATATTCATGCGCACATGTATATATATATGACTTTACAAAATGACAATGTATTTAAAATAAGGTCTCATTTGTTAACTTAAGTTAAAATATTAATGTAGTTATAATAATAATACATATTTAAATTTTTTTACTATGCTATACCGATATCTTCGATCTATCTATCTAGATGTATATATATATATAATATATACCAATTATTACATATAAATATTAAGTTTATCAATAGAATATAGTTCATAAGACTATTTATTATTCAGTTATATTTGGTAAATATATAATAAATATTTTTAAAAAATTCATTATAAAATTAATAAAAGTCAACATGAACTTCCAATGAAACATACCTCTACATAAGTTCGTTCACGTTGATTCTGCATTTACTCATACCTTTTAGTACGTAGAAGTTTGTCTCTGTTAACATTATTATAACTGTGAACTCACAAATTAACTTTTATTACTTATTAACCCAGATATTAAATGCGTATAAACAAAATACGTTCATCGTTAAGTTAGTAATGATGTTATAAATGATCTTATTGAAAGTACAAAACAACCAACTGACGCCTAATATTTTATACATTAATTTATGATAATATGATCATTACAACTGTTTATATATATATATATATAGATATAATATATATTATTTTGTCCCAACCACTTATTTACATAAGTCAAACCAACTGTTATGTTACAGCCATTTTTGACCAATAAATGCATTGGATTTCTAATCCGCCAACCATTTTACCACAAAGCACATTGCACTGATATGCATGATATATGCATCCTTTTATACAGATGCATATAAAAGCACATACTGTTTATTATAATATATGCATTCATTTTTTAAACATTAGTATTGATTTGCTATCAAAGCAGCAATCTCTCTTGACATCTCTCTACCATCTGATCGCTCATATCGTCACAGTTCACCACAGACCAAGGCCCGTCACTGAATTTACGGAGCGATTAAACAAATTGCTTTACTCCAGTAAAATTTGGTGCGGCGTGCCGTTTTGTTATAGTATTACTCTCAAAGTAGCGGTTTAGCCGATTTATGGATTAGCCCTCCTGACAGTTGTCTGTATAAATCTGGTCTGTCTGCAATTACAGCCATTACATACTTCAGCCACTTTAAAATAAACTATGCCATGATGTCAGCCGGGGCTCCTGAGATTAAGCAGCGTTCTTGGCCTGCGTTTCCAAGGGAACACCTTGATGGCTATAATTACTGTCATGCTCTGAGAGTGATGAGAGACACCAGAGGTCCAAATAAAACGTAAAACGCTTTCGATATAATAGATGGGTATCACTTTGTTTAGAAATTCCACAGGCCATCTGCTGCACATTTGAGACCCTTTCTTAAGTCATTCAGTGGTTTATTGAAGGAGCGTCGCATATGTTTTAGTGTTGCCTTGGCGTTCGCTTTGATGATCCGCTGATGCTAGTTAAATACGGCCTGACTAATCCGAAGGTTTTGTTTATGGAAGCTGTAGGACTGTGTTGGCATGCCCACTGTCAGCACCCTGCTTCTCTAATGCTTCCATTGCCTAAAATGGAACGGACATAAGGCACCGCAAGGCCGACGGGCCCTTGAAAACATGACGGCGAGACCCTAGGAACCAGAAGTCCCATGGGTGCAATCGGTTGGCGATTAATAAACATCAACATCAAAGAAGACTGAAATGGAGAGCGCTCCAGTCACCTGACTGCTTGTACGAAACACCACCTAAATTTACAATGAGACCTCTTTCTATGGCGGAAAAAGATTTACCTGACGCTGCCTTGGAAGGGTTTGGAAAAAGTCAATTTATATGATAGTTTTGGCACATGAAAACAGAAAATCTGTGCGAGCGTTTAAGTCTGAGGTGGTATCAGTCATTTTGTGGCCCAAACCACTATTTGATGTTGCCTTTCATAAGAGTTTCTATTTAGGGATCTTCTGCCCACATTGGGTGCATCCACTTAGAAGAATTTGCCTGTGGAAATATTATTTAGCCATTCTTGGAAACATTATGTGGTACTCAAGCTCTTCTCCATTAAAGTCAACATGAAGCAGCGTCAGTAAGCCATTTTACTTCCGTTTTTTTGATTGAAATGGGATCTCTCAACTTGATTTAACGCATCAGGATCATAAAAAGTCAAAATGCAGTTGGAGACGTCACCTGAAAAACAAATTTCAGAGACGGAAAGTTATTGCATTTTAATGAAAGATAATGAAGATAAACATGATCAACAAAGACCAAAAGAAGAACTTAACCCTGAAAAGCTTTGCGTCATTTTTGACCAATTTTCTTTTCTTTTTTTTTCACACTTTTGTTTAGGTACCAATTCTCACTTTTAACTAACTATTTGAGCCTCAATAAACTCCTAATTTGCTGCTTGAGTAAGGTAGTTTTTCAGTTTACCTATGGGGTAGGATTAAGGGATCTAAAATATGCTCATGCAGAACAAGGGGCCATTTACACAGAACGCGTCTTTGCATCTAAAAATGTGAGGAGCAGTGCTTAGAAAAAAAAATGCAGCGCAGAACTTAAGGGTCTCAAGATACACTTTTGAGACTTGATGCAATAACAGAAATAACAGAGCCTCTTCCATCCTCTCTTCCCATTCCAACTTGCTACTGTAAGCAAAAGCTTACAACGCCTGCCCCGCCTCCGGAGTCTTCTGATTGGTCCACTGTTTTGGAACTGACATTGAGCTGCGCTGCATGTAAAAGTTGAAATTCTTTTAACTTGACACGGCGTCTTAAAGATGCGGCGTTCATGTGCGAGACTGTGCAAAAGACTTGAGCGCAACAGTCACAGCGTCTTGCCCGTTTACATAGAAAAACAATGGAAAAGAAGTGCATTGGAATGGAAAAACGTGTTCTGTGTGAACGGCCCCCTAAGGCATTAATATATTCTTAATAAGTGCTAATAAACAGCCATTATGCTAGTAATATGCATGCTAATAAGCAACTAGATATTAATAAGAACTGGTCCTTAAACTGAAGTGTTACTGTTTTTTTTATATAAAAAGGTTTCCTCAATCCGAGTGGTTTGAAACTTGGTGACTTTTTTAGATATGCCGTCTGAACAACTGACTGCAAATCTAATGGGGAATTAAAGTCTTTTTTTTTTTTTAAGTTTAAGGGGGTAAATGGATAGTTCCACCCCCAAAAACGAAAAGTTGTCCAAAAGTTGTGTTTCCAACTTATAGCTTCTTTCTTCTGTTCATCCAAAAATGAAAATTCTGTCATTATTCACTCATCCTCAAGTTGTTACAAACCTGTATGTGTTTCTTTGTTGTGTTGAACAAAAAAGAAGATATTTTGAAGACAGTTGTTGGACCCCATTGACCTCAAAATACTAAGTCAATGGGGACCAGTAACTGTTTGGTTACAAACATTTTTCAAAATATCTTCTTTCATGTGTTCAACACAACAAAGAAACCCATACAGGTTTGTAACAACTTGAGGAACAACTTTGAACAACTTTCATTTTTGGATGAATAATCCCTTTAAGAAACTCTGAAGTCGGCATAAAAAACTCACACATTGGCCATTTTGCAAAAAGCTTAGGAGGGTTAAGAAAGTACTGTAAATAAGTTGTTGACTTTAAGTGTTTTAGTATCTTATACACATCATCAAGCCGAGCTGCCAAACAAAACACTGAAAACACAGCCGCTGTTTGCAAAAGCAGATGAATTCGTGCCAAACGGTCCAGGTCCAACAACAAAAAATGATTACTCACATGATCTACGCCACCGAGCGAGGATTTTCCATTCCTCCGAGCAGCGTGGGTCCATGTTGAGCTCAAACGGGTTGGTCAGGGAGAAAACACAGCCATGAATTTTCGAAGAAAAGTCATCGGCGAGGATCATCCCTCTTTCAGCACGGGGGGAGACGCACAGATCCCCTATCGATCTCTTTTATTTCAGAAAGTGTGCCAGCGAGTGAAGCACTCATTCAGGGATTTAGAGCGGACTAGTAACAGCACCACTGCTGAGACAAAAAAGCTATTCAAAACCACAGGTATGATTTATGAATGGGGACCAGAGACCAGCACAAAATTAATTGTAGGAAATGCAAGGCTAGGCCAGAGATACGTCCAAGATATACTTTCCCTGGCTTCTGGACCTATGGAAAGCCTGGGTGGCCCTTATGACCGCTTCCTTTGGTTTTCCATGGTAATGTCATTGCTTGGGTCTGCGTGACAACCTCATCACCGCACGCGAGAGATCGGGGTCGACGTTGTTTGAGCTCTCGCAAACTCCAACAACAACTTGCGTGTCAGTGGCTAACACTTCCCATTGCGATATTTACTCTGGTCTCAAAGCCTCGGCTTCATTTCACATCGCTTTCACAATTTGTGGAAAGCCACACTGAACATTACGGTCAGCTGAAAACACTTAATCGTTCCTCGTGACTGGGGAAGCATATTGGTCAGAGGTCTTTGTTTTGGATCGACCGGCTGTTGAGTGATGTTCATTCGCTGTGACATTTAGTTGAGGTGCGATTGCAGCCCAGCGGGCGAGTTGTCTTAACAGGACACACCCAGAAATATTACAGAAATGAGCTGTGAATCATTGCTATTGCTGCTGCTTAAGTAATCACTGCAATACCTTTCGTCAGCAGACATCAAGCAGAGAAAGACCATCCGGTTTTATATTCAATACAAAATATTTAAATGGGTCCCAAGCGAGATCTTTTGACAGTGTAAATCTGTATTTTTGTTATTATGCAGTACTGCTACCCCCCATGTTATATATTACTTAATTATATACATATATATATATCATTATAAAGAATAAAAAAATCCATATTATATATTTTAAAATAATTTCATTCTCACCTTTGTAATATATGCAAGTAAATATTGCTGTTTAAATGTATTTTAGATATTGTCAACAGAAATAATGTCAGAAAAATATTAATAGAATACAGTAATATAAATATAGACCTAACAAAGTTTTTGAAGGAAAAAGTAAAAATGTTCTGCACAGACACATCAATTGATCAGAAGCGACAGTAAAGACACTCAGATTTTTAGAAATTAGCTTTCTATTCATCAAATCGAACAATCATTCCACAAAAATATTCAAAAATCAACATTGATAATAATAATTACATTTTAAAATGTGTATTCAAATAGAGAACAGTTATCTTAAATGCTAATATTATTGTGCAATACTGTTTTTACAGAATTTTTAATCAAATAAAAGCAGCCTTGATGAGCAGAAGAGACTTCTTTTAAAAACTTTTTTTTTAAATGGAACAATTCTATTATTGTAGATTCTATGCCTATGACTATCCCAATTTGACTTATGAATCTATTGCCTAATAAAAAGCTCAGTGAAATCACCACAATATTGACCATGTTGGTTAATTGAATTATAGCCAGCAAAATCAGTTAAAGGGATAGTTGACCTAAAAATTAAAATTCTGTCATTTACACAAACTCAAGTTTTTCTTTCAGCTGGTGTACAAAAAAATAAAATAAAATAATGAAGAATGTTGGTATCCAAACTATTGGCTTCCATAGTATGGAATATAAAAACTATGGAAGTCAATGGGTACCATCAACTGTTTGGCTACCAACATTTTTCAGAATATCATCTTTTGTGTTCAGCAGAATAAAGAAACTGATACAAGTTGAGGGTGAGTAAGGAATGACAATTTACATTTTTGTGTGAACTATCCCTTTAAAATATTCTATGAACATTCAATATCAGCTAGTTGCATCTATACTCATCATGCAAAAACAGACCAGCATCTAAACCTTGAATGAGCTGTTTTCAACGAAGAAATGGAGTATGAAACTCAATGTTTATCACCTCTGCATGCATCTACATCCCTCAGTTCCCGTTACTGACGAGAACACCCTGCTGATGTCACGACGGGCCTTCAGTTACCATTCGGCCAAAGCTGGCACCGTTTTGAGAGCCTCATGTTTTGTGAAATAACAGAGGATGTAAGGCCCATTACTCTATATTTGTAATATTGTAAAGAGGTAAGTGGAAGCCAGTGGAACATTTTGTAAATCTCGAGTCACCCCAAACCGCCGCGTGGACGATAAATGCGCTGGGCTCTCCAACAGGATATCCCCTTAGACTCGCTCACCACAGCCATGATGAGAATAACAGAGGGGGCATTATTTTTCCTCAACAGTTCGGGAAGGTGATAAAGGGCTCTCAAATCCTCTCACAGGGTGTAGTGGTACACACACATTAATTCACATCGACAAAACCTCTGCTTCCTTAAACGAGGATTTTCCCTCATTTGCCTCCACTTTAAGCAATTTGCAGCCATCTACCGTAGCGTTAAGCTAGTTTTCTACTTAACACCCTTGTGTGACCTGGACCTTTAGACAAATAAAGCCACAAGTCCAAAACAGTTTAGCTTATTTGAGCTACAATGCCAATTGACTCACTGCCATGTTAACAAACATTAGCTCTATAAAAGCTACTGTATCATATTTGATACATGAATAAGGCCTCTAAATGATCAAAACTTTGCTGAAAAAACAATTTATTGTCATCTGATTGATAGTTTATACTTTTTTCAGCAAGTAAATTTAGTATAATTGTACAAATGTCCACCAGCTTGTGCTTCACGTGTGCTTATTCTTAACTTGAACACTTACTGGATTGAAGCAACTTAGATTTACTTGATTATCCAGATGTCTTTTTTTTTTTTAGAAAAACCAATAAGTCACAAATATGATCATCCGGCTTTAGAGTAACATTTATATTTGTTCATCTCTCAATCATCATTGTCTTGTATTGCATTATACATTTTGATCATTTAAATAGTATTACTAAGACACGTCGGCTTGAGATATAGCGTGACGACTGTTTATATCATTTTATGTAAGATCTCATTGATTTACATTACAAACATTAGAATTTCATCACTTACCGTGTGTCCGTAATATCAGCATCTGAACCAAAGTGCATATTTTTGCTAATTTTGAGTCTCTGAATAAAATTAACGGGTCATATGATGCGATTTCAATTGTTCCTTTCTCTTTGGAGTGTTACAAGCTCTTTGTGCATAAAGAGATCTGTAAGTTGCAAAGAACTGACAGTCTCAATCAAAAGAGATAATACTTTCTAAAAGTTAAGAGTCAGCCCACTCCTAACCTAAAACATCTCGTTCTAACACAAACACATCCCCATATGTCTACGTAACTGTGTGGTAAGATTTGCATAACACCGCCCAAATGTGCACGCAAAGAAAGAAGGCGTAACTTTTATTCTCGCTGTAGTATTGTTTCCGCCTCCGCCATGTCGTGAAGGCGCTTTGTGCTTCGTTGTGAAAGCAAAACTACTTTGTTGGGCCTTCCAAAAAGATGAGACGATATCTGCTTCTTCATGCCTGTAGCTGATGCGTGCTGGTTGCTGAGGAAATACATCCACTTCGCGCTGTGGATCGCCGGATCGGCTTTCACAGTGGATGAAGCAGAGTTCAGTCTGGGGTCGTCACATGTGGTTGCCACTAGCCTCCTTTGTCGAATCCGCCGGGCACCGCTCACTCAAGCCTCTGTGTGTTTCGTTGTGAAAGTGAAACTACTTTTTTTTTGGCCTTCCAAAAGAGGACATAATTTTCTATAAAGTGGGGCATTTCCAACTTTGCAAGGACAGTCTGGTGCTTCTGACTCACAGCCTGTAAGTAAGTTTTTTATATGTAAGAATTTGCCCCTGATGATTCAAACGCGAGTTTTGAAAAGTGTAGAGTAGCGCTTGTTGTTTGTAAATTCTCCGATCACAAATGCAGACATGGTTTTATGTTTACTCGGCGCGATGCAACGCAACGCGTAAAAGACAGTACAAGTCATTATAATCATTTATTTATTATGTCCCCACTGGATGCAACAATTGCCTCATTTGTAATGGGTTTTATTGGTTTTGTCTCGTCGCACCGGACACATGGAAACCATAGACTGTATGATGGAAACCCAGTATGGTGAGGGGCGTAATATTTCTGTCACACCCTTGAGGTATTCGGCCAATCACAACGCACTGGATAGCTGGCCAATCAGAGCACACCTCGCTTTTCAGACCGATGAGCTTTGTAAAATCGACGCGTTTTTCCTCCATATTTTCACTTTATAAGACAATATCAGCCATAAAAGGCTGATGTAACAAAATATAAAACACGTATGCAAAATGTTTTATTTAGATTTTGTCTAAAGGCTCAAACTATTCCATTTAAAAAACAAAAAAATATTTTTCAGGCTATTATTTCATGTGTCAGGCTTTACAGGATTAAGTTTACCTCCTACGTTTTAAAAGTGCCACAGTATTACATTTCTGAAGGAAATTGACTAACAATGACTAAAATATACCTTATTTTTTACAAGGAAAATGACTATTTTTAACTTTGTCCGGTGTCATTCGTTTGCATTTTATTGACATTTTAGCCAAACAAAAACAGTCTGTTATGCTGCTTGATATTGCAAAATATGAAAAAGTACTGATCATTTATCAAAACTACACTTTAACATTAAATTGTGTCTTTTGTAAGATGAACACATCTAATCCAGGTTTGTGAAGTAATGTAAATACATATCCCTCATTCCTGTGGCTTTTTATCTTCGTTTTTCCCCGTAATCCTCATATACAAGATTCATTATGGCAGGAAGTTGTTTCTCTTCTTAAGTATAGTCGGTTGAAAATATTTGTTTTCTTTGTGTTTTCTTTATTGCTCTGATCTGATTTTACTGGCACTAGTAGCACAAATTCACTTTTTCTACATTTCAAGTCTGAGGTAAAAACACTCATAAACGATAATTTTACCTGTGGGATGTGAGATTGTTTTTCCCTCTTGGCAGGCCCAAGTATGAAATATTTGGGAAACCATCTGCTAAAATTATTACAAGACGTGACTTCCTTTGAAAAAGTGCCTGCTGCTCAAAACACTGTTTGTCAACTGACTCACTACCTATTTGGTCGATGTATCTTCCTGTCATCTGGTCAGTTATGGATATTATGAATGTCTTTAACTATTTACTGCTAAATATAAGATCAACAATATACCTCAACTTTGCATTTGTTAAACAGCTACATGATTTACAAAGCGCCCATCATTAATGGTAATTGTTTGCAAACACTAACAGCACAGCAAGTGTGCCAGTAATGTCATTGTTGCATTGGTAAAAAAGCATCTGCCTGGAAAATGATGTGAAAGTCAAGTTGCATTTCAACTACACCCACTATTTCTTCCCTATTAGTCCGATTCATTATTTTTCAGCATGTCATGATGTCACACAACTGCTAATGTCATTACATTTCTGCATTATCTAGCAAATGAAATGTGGCCCAAATATGATTTAAGTAGCATTGTGACGAGCACAAATCACACTGACATCCAGTCTTGGTCATTTTCATTTGTGGAAATAAAGCTGCTGTGTATGTGGTTGATATAGAAAATAATTATGTGAATCATAAAATAATTTCTGAACCGGACTAAATGAAGCATCACAGAAAGCTGCTGAAATATAGGCTGTATGCATGGTGTCATGGAAAACATGGGAATATTGGGAATGTTACAATTTTGACTTCCAGTCTTGGAATTAAAATCTTTAAAAGGTCAAAGAAAATATTTAATTCTTCTATTTACAGTATGTTTACTTTTAAAAGTTTTGATACTGCTCATAAAAATCCTCAAGTCGTCACAAATGACTTAAAAAGGTAGTTGAAATTAATTGATCAAAAACACATTATGGTTCAAAAGGTTTAGTAGTTTTTTGTAAGAAATTAACACTTTTATTCAGCAAGGATGTATGAAATTGATCAAAAGTGACAGTAAAGACATTTATAATGTTACATACGATTTCTATTCCAAATAAATGCTGTTCTTTTGTACTTTCTATTCATCAAAGAATACTGAAAAATAAAATGTATCACAGTTTCCACAGAAATATTGGGCAGCACAACTGTTTTCAACATTGATAATCAGAAATGTTTCTTGAGCAGCAAATCAGCATATTAGAATGATTTCTGAAGATCGTGTGACACTGAAGACTGGAGTAATGATGCTGAAAATTCAGCTGCGCATAACAGAAATAAGTTACACTTTACAATACAATCACATACAAAACTGTTATTTTAAATTTGAATATTATTTCACTGTTTTGGAGTGTGTAATTAATTATCACAAGGCTCAGTCCGATTACTAATTATAATACTTGAGGGTCAGGAGGTCGACTAATGCCAAAAAGAACATGTTTCACAATCATGCATTATTACACCCTCAAATATTAATAGAAGATACTGATGAAGTACTAACAATTTCTTAACACTAACTTAGAAACACACTTCCTCTATCAGCCTCCACCAAAAACACACAGTTAATGACAATGTGTGTGATAATCGATGTGCAAAGACTCAGATAAAGAGAAACAGGAAGATGAGACAATGTGTCATTTCCAGAATAGGGAAGTTCATTTGCCACAGTGGTATTAATACAGTTGCATGGAGAAAAGCTGGAACAATCACTGTGGTTTCGCTAATTGAAGATCTTCTAACAAAAAAAGACCTATTTATATGGGTATTTTTAGATCGGGGTTACCAATATGCAAGTTAAAACAAATGATGGAGTCGTGCATGGTTAATGTACATGCTTTTTCACTCCTTTCAAAGATTTCGAAGGAAAATTCTCGCTCTCCTTTGGTTACCTGATGCTCTGGTGATTTAGAGAAGTTACAACCACTTTCACACAGTAAGAAACCAAGAACATGTACACATAGGCAGCTGGCTACTCTAAAATGAGGGGTTTCAGTTCTCTTTCAAGACACCTCCGATAAGTTGCAACATCACTGGCCGGCCGTTGAAATGTTTAGATCACATCGTAAGAGTTGCAACACTTAAATGCAAACCGCAATTATTGTGAAGATGTGTCACCGTAGACTGGGCAAGATAGAAAGGATGGTTTCATAAAACGAGAAGTTCTTGCCTTAAAAGCCATTTCATAAACATATATAAATATGCACGGTCCGTGTGAACCAAAAGCTTTCTTACAACACTCGGTTGCAACAACTTAGAAGCTTATAAAGTTCTCATTTAGCTAATAATCAGAGTCATTAAACACCTGAAGTGTGACTGTAGTCTATAAGGATTGTATGCATGTTTCCTAGACTGCAAACTTATACACTGAATGTTCAGTGATATGAATTGTGCTGATTTAAGTATTAAAGAAACAGTTTTACCAAAAATGAAAATGTGTTGTAAATGTACTCACCCTCGAGTCATCCAAGATGTAGATGAGTTTGTTTCTTCATCAGATTTGGAGAAATGTAGCATTGCATCACTGTCTCAGCAATGGATGCTCTGCAGTGAATGGGTGCCGTCAGAATGAGAGTCCAAACAGCTGATAAAAACATCTAAATAAAGTATATAAATCACATTACTTTGTCACATATAGGACTGTTGCCTAAAACAGCTATTTATAATATTTGTTTTGGGGCTTATGAAAATGCTGGCAGAGCAACTAAAAATTTTTACAATGGACCTTTTTCACATTTCCGGGTTTCTCGGCAGCGGAAGTCGTCATAGTTGGGTTAACTTGAAGAGCAGTGAATGGGACAGTACCACAAATATATTTTTTGCATTCCCATTTGTTCAAATAGCAAAAGAAAAACTCCACGATAGTGTTTTTTTATGACTTTCAACAAAAGGAAAAAAATTGAGAGAGACTGATAACGGTTGTCAGAAGAGAGAACGATGTCAAATTTATCATCCCTCCCTGCATTAGAAACACCCTCGCATTAGCGTTAACTCGTTTTTTTTTGTAATTTGATGCAATACGAATTATTGTTTTATCCAATGTACATACATTTAAAATATATAATATCTATATCACAAAACTTTTGAGTAACGTTAAACTCGTCACAGGGTCTTGGAAAAGGGTCGATTCCACGTAACTACTGACCAACTGAACTACAAGTAACAGTACAGTTAGCCAGTCATTATTGCAAAATGTAAGATTAAAGATGTAGATTATCTTAAAGCTTCCCCTTAGAAAAAAGTCCATTGGAATTCCATAGCAACAAGAAAAAAAAGTCCCCCTGCAGTCAAAAATGTTATTCCTTAAAGCTTAAAATAGCTTGAATGTAACTCTACACCCTTGCCTCATTTATTATACACGGATCTATGAATATGCAAATTAGCCCCGCCTCCACTCAGTCACACCAGCCAGGGCCTCCTGATCCACAGATAATGACTGATAAAACTATGTTTTGACTAGAGGACAACTACAGTGAATACTGCAACAGTCGTTAAAGTTACTTACTTTAAAATGCCTTGAAGACTCGAATGCAAGTGCCAGTTTGTGATTCCTAATTCGCGCCCGTGAGCATGTGAGTGAATGTGAGTGAGTCTGACTCGAATAATACTCCCGTTATTATTCAAGTTAGCGGTTCTAAATTCACGTTAAACCACGGCTTCATGGGTTTTTGCTCTATTTTATTTTTGGTTTTGTGCTGGTATTTGGTATATTTAGCATGCAAACTCTATGCTATGATCTCTCAGTTGATTACATTTTTGGTATAACCACAATTTTATTACAAGTACCACTACAAACTATGGTTAATGTTTAATTTATGGTTACTGTGGTTTAACTACAGTAACCACGTTTTGTGTGTGTGTGTGTTTTGTGTCACGGTGCGTGTGGAGAGATGAAGCGACGACTCAAGTACAGGATGAATGGTTCCTTCTTTTAATAATAAAATGAAACTAAAACAACCCCGAGGGTGGAAAACAGACAGGCAGGCTAGGAACTGCACTACATACAGACATAACACACACACACACACAATGAAAAACGACGGATCAGCAAAGGATTATAGACACCAGGAGAATAAATGGGAACTAAACGAGGAGGCTAACGAGGGAGACACATGTGGAGCAACTTAAACAATAACGAGGTTACAAGATGGGAGGGGCCAGACAATAGATAGGAGAGAGCACATGGCAACAGACAAATACAACAAGCCATGTGCTCCCAGAACACAGTCATTTGGTGGCCCTCCTGGGCACACCCGCTGAAGACCCCCCCCCCTTAAGGAGCGGATTCCAGACGCTCCACCAAAAGAAATCCCGGAGGGAGGCGGAACGGATGTGGATCAGGGGGAGGGATGGTGGCCCAGGCCCGTGTAGTGGAAGAGAGCCTGGAGACAGAGATCCACCATGGTGCCAGGGCGGGACCAGCAGCCAGGAGCCAGGGCGGGGTCGGCAGCCTGGCATGGAGCTTTAAGCTTGGGCATGGAGCATTGCAGTAGGTGGGTGTTTCTGTTCAACAGTCCAAAACACGTGAAATAAAGCGCGCACATCCATAATAAAAAGGGCCACACACGGCACCGGGGGGATGAATAAAGGCCTCCTGTAGCAAATCAATACGTTTTTGTAAGAAAAATATCCATATATCAAACGTAATAAACACTTTTCTCTCACTTCCTTTATCTGTCATACGTTCAACCGTTCCAGCGGATGTGCAGGACGTATGCGTCGCATGCGCGCCTCTGAGATATGCTAGTCTCGTGAGTTTGTTTACAGGATCAAAGGAAGCAAATTTTCCTTACTTTGGCAAAGGAAAACTAGTCTCCTCTTGGTTTATATCGTAATCCTCTGACATTTTTCTTTACAAACACTCGTTTTGTGCTTCTAATTCATGACAGGTGTTTTGTGTCGTTCTCGTCTCCGTGTTCGCACTGATCAAGGCGGCAATCCTGACATCCTACAATCATCCCTCTGGAACGGTTTCCAGACCACAGTTAGATGAAGTGAGAGAAAGTGTTTATACATTTGAAATATGGATATGTTCTTATAAAACACTGATTCGCAACAGGGGCCTTTTATTCACAAAACCTCGGATCTGTGTGAGGCAGTTTTTATTATGCTGCACATCTTTATGTGACAGTGTTTTTGGACTGTTGAACAGAAACACCCACCCACTGCAATGATAACGCTTGGAATAGCCAGGATAATTTTAATATAAATCCGATTGGATTTGTCTGAAAGAAGAAAGTCATATACACCTAGGATGGCTTTGAGGGGTGATAAAACACAGCTAATTTAAATTTTTGGGTGAACTAACCCTTTAAATTGAATGAAAACAAGCAAAAATTCCCAATATGAACACTTTATTTAAAATAATAAATATGTAAATATATATATATACGTACCAACGTACCAAATATATTTTTCTGTATGGATTGGGAAGATGTGTGTATGATTGTGAAACATTGTCCTAAGGCTACGAGAGAAACACAGTAAAGCGTTTGTCATGAGGGGTCATGAACACTGAACACCCTCATAGTTAGTGTATTCCCAGCATTACCACTCATTACCGCAGCAGTGCAGTGATTTATACATGCGACTGGGATTATGCACAATGCCTAATGTGCTTATGATTTAAACCGCTCTTGAGGACGGTGGTCTGTATATGAATTCATATTTACACAGCTTGAATTGCACTTCCCTGTAATGTCAGAGTTTTTCATAATTTGCTTCCAGCTCGGTGATAGAGCGCCAAATGAGGAGCGCACTGAAACAGACATACGTGTTGTTAAGAAACGTTTAACCTGGCGGGGGAAGGAAATCGCAGGAGGCTGTCATCCTGGGGGCTTGTATGCAGTCAATTCAGCACATTTATCAAAGTCACCATGCAGGGGCTCATTTGTAGCACAGCTGTTTCTATATATGATGTGTTGAATCGCTCAATCAGACGAAAAGCCAGGACAACTTGTGTCTAAAAGCCCTGAAAGGCCCGTCCTGGGAAGGTATAGTGTTACACGATGGGTGTGACTGACTTACTTCCACATGTGCACCAGTTGCAATTCACGCAAAAGTAAAAATTATATAATTTTTTCATTAACTGATGAGCAAAGCTTGAAAACGCACATGCATGAATGCATGAAATGCTGGAACGACACGTAAATAATAAAAAATTAATTTTAGCGTGAGCGAATCCTTTGGCCACAAGAAAGAATGGAGAAGATCATTGCAATTGAAAGGGTTTGGGTGGCATCGTATGTGTTCATGTAAGAGGAAGGGAGATTTCAGTGGGAGTGAGCTGGCTGGAGAACTAGAAATGAACGCAGTTGACATTAAAAGCGCTTGTGGAAAAACCGTCGGATGAGCTGAAGTGGCCAATCAAAAAATCAAGATTCCTGCATGATCATACTTTACTTGTGTCAAGTTTTAAAGACAACAGAATAAAACTGAATCTACTTATTTTCTCTACTTATTTTATCTACCAAATGCTTCTGGTCTTATTGCGAATTATTCAGCAGTGCATGTCATTTCAATGAAAATGTTTGTCTTCATAATCATTCTTCAGAATAAAATAATTTGCTCTGCCTCTGAAATTACATTACATGTAACAGTTAATATTAACAAACAATCATTTAATGCTTGTTAATTTAATAAAGGTTATGGGTCATTCCTGGTATTCAGTGCCTTTTGTGTCCCCCAAAAAAGATCATGGTCTTATTGCTGATTGATTTAAAGATTATTTTGAAACATTTCACAGCATTTTAAACCAGTAAATCACAATTTTCCCTGTGCCTCCATGGCATCGGTCTTATTTTTATTATATAATTTATATAACAAAGGATTTTCTCCAAATGTACAGGTATATCAGCAACACTTCTCTCTAATATAGTTTCTCCCAGCTGATTTTAAAATGTATTTTGAAAGATTTTACAGCATTTTCAACCACCAAATATCATAATTTCCCTCTCTCCATGCTTATGTATCACAATACTATAACACATACTATACGTGATTTTTTTCTTCTTCTGTTATATCAGCAACACTTCTCTCTAATGTACTTTTTCAATTATTATTTTTTTTTCAACAAATATAATTGAGATTTTAGTGTCAGCTATTTTCCACTACTGTCCATTTGAATGTAGCAAATAAAAATGAATAACCCTTATTACATTAAATAAAGACAGATTTGAAAAAGAAGCATCACCACTGGGATTTGTGGTGAACTTGACCTTTAACCTCTGTCCTTCTCAAAAGTGTGTGCTGGTAATAGTATTTCATAATTTAAATTTTGTTTAAAATGAATAAATACATTTTTAATTTTGATTAGTGCCTCTAAAAATGTCATTTTGTAACCCAGTACAAATTTAATACATTTTTTATAATGGTATTATTCTTACACCTCGAATACAGTTGATTTTATTTTATTTTTTACATTTTACAGCATTTTAAACCACCAAATATTATAATTTCCCTATCTTCATGCTTGTGTATCACATTTTAATAATACATATAAAATTTGGTGATTTTTTTCAAATGTCAGGTATATCATAAACACTTTTCTCTAAAGTACAGTACAGTTTTTTCCCATTATTGTTTTGTAACATTTATAATTGAGGTTTTAGTGTGCCCCCTCAAGTTATTGTCCACTTAAATGTAAGCTAAAGAAAAGATGCAGTAAAATCAAATAAACCACTGGGATACGAGGTGAACTTGACCTTTAACCTCTGTGTCCTGGTCAGATCGCCTCCTCAGAAGTGTGCAAATCCCTCGCAAACGATTCAGATCTGAAACACAGATTCACATGCTTTATTTCTTCTCTGCAGTTTCACTCATGGCATGACAAAAGTAAAATGGCTTGTTGAGAATGAGCCGAGAAGACGTTTTCCAACTATTTTGCGAATGTCAAAAACACTAAGCGTGTTTGTCATCTTTATTATCTTTGTTTTACTACATCGGATGCAAATCATCCCTGACTCGAGCTGCTTTTCCTGTGACACGATGGCCTCTAGTGGAGTTCCCGCAATCAACCGCCCTGCCAGACCCAGCTGGCTTTGACATTAACACCAGGCCGTGACTGACAGAAACCCCGGCCTTGGGCTCGGGCCCCTGGGGGCCACCACAGTGCATTCAGCTCTCCTTTTGGCCTGTTGATTTACTGTCCTCAGTGGCCGAGCGTTGATCCATTTCCCCTTTCAGTTTGCTCACAGGGCACCCCAAAAACCGTCCCCCAGCAATATATTTGCTTTATGATTTCCTGAGGAGCCCGTGAAGGAAAACAAGCCGCGCTCCCTTGCACCTGCTGCAGTTAATGCGGGGCCCGGTCCGCCAGGGTCCCGGGCGATTTGAAAGGGGCCAGTGTGTCGCAGCCCTCAATGTGGATCTTACATCTGCGGCGGAGCAGCGGGAGGACGGGACAGCGTGTGTCCGTGTAACGTGCCGGTCACTGTTTGTGCGCGGCGTGGAGCTGACATTCATAAGGCAAACGTTAGGAGGTTTACGGGAGCTTTACGTGCGGCAGATGTGAAGGATGTATGATTTTCCACGGCTCTCCGTATCAAAGGTGCTTTTCAGAGCTTATATTTATGGGACCTCCAACATTTCTGCTGAGGTCAGAACAGGATACTGAAATATTCTGACCGCTCAAAATAACATATGGCCTAAATATAATCTATCTATCTATCCCAACATATTCAAAAATACTTTATCAAAGCCAACATTAAAAGTTTGTTTTGATCAACTGCATTTAAATAATTTAAATGACTTCATCTTCATTAGGCCTATTGATATATAAACAAGACTGATATAGCTGTAATTTTGTGTTTTAACAGAATCAAATAAAATGGCTTGTATGAAATGACTAATTATGAACTTATTTTACTTTAGTTTAAGTCGTGTAATAACAATAATCAAACAAAATGAATTCTTGATATTAACTTTTAATTTCATTACAAAGCATAAACTTTATTTTTCATTTTATATATTATATATACACATAATTTTATATATTATATTAAAAAATATAAAAAATAATTATTAAATGCTTATGTGATTTAATATATATTAATGTGCAATTTTTAACTTTAGCTTAAGTAGTGTAATAATACTAATTAAATAAAATGAATTTTAATATCAACTTATTTTATAAAACATCTAATTTAATTAAAATGCATATAAAACTGTATTTTAATAAATTAGATATTTCATATATATATATAGATATAGGATTTATTTTTACTAAATAATTTATATTATTATACCATTACATTTAAATTCATTAAAAAAAGAAAGGTTTTTAAAAACAATCATGCTATATATACTGTATATATGTTTGTGTGTGTGTGTGTTGCTGTGGCTCTGCTTTCCGTCCTCCATATGGTAATGCTTTTGTTGCATAAGTAGGATCTGATTTGATGACCCTGAACTGCTGCCTTTTTCCATTCATGTCTGTTTAAGCGTTAATGGATGATTGTGTTCTGTCAGGACCTCACGTCGCCCTCTGACCCCACTCACTGCTAAAGGAAAACCCATAAATACATCCCGGCCGCGGTCCAAGGAAGAGATTCAACACGATACATCCTCGGCCTCTCATTGTATTACCGTATGGACCGCTGAAATACAGAGAATGACATTTGTTCATTTCAGCACACTGTGACCAATTAAAGAATCTGGAACACTTATATTAAATAATTCTATTCCCCTCTGCCATATTGTTATTCAAACAATTGGTCCTCCTCTATTTCACGAACACTCAAACGCACACCGTCCGTCTTCCTTAATGCCTTCCAAAGCGTGTTATTTGAGAACGTCAGTTGCGAGCCTAATTTCAGAATAATCTCACCTCGCTAAATCAGCCCAGGAGGACGTCCAGCTTTTCCTCATGCCGTTGTTTTATTGCGCTCACATTTTTGGACTCGGCAGATCTCATCAGTAGCTGTCCACGGATTTTGGCCCAACTCTACACTTTCCCTTGGCACGGGCCCAGCGGTAAATGGAAGCTATTAGGTCAGAAAGAGAGAAGAATTCACAGAATTATGGGAAGTGTGCATGTGGCACTGTCTGTTATTGCTGTCACGTGTTTAAGTAGCTACCTTTCTGATGGAGAAAATCTGTTTTCTGAGCAAAATGTCTCATACTACGGTGTTTATGTTCATGTAACCATCATATGTGGCTTATATTTTTGGAATATACAAATAATATTAGTTAAACCATTTCCACTCAGAAACTGCTAGTACATTTCACAGAAACGACAAGTAACACGTTGAATTAAACATGAAATTTTGAAGTAAAAAGGATGAAATGTGACCCTGGATCACAAAAGCAGTGTTAAGTCGCTGGGGTATATTTGTACATAGCTGTTTTTACAAACTGAACCCATACAATGTATTGTTATACAAATATAACAATACATTGTATGGGTCAAAATTATTGATTTTTCTTTTATGCCAAAAATCATTAGGATATTAAGTAAAGATCATGTTCTGTGAAGATATTTTGTAAATTTCCTACTGTAAATATATCAAAACTTAATTTATGATTAGTAATGTGCATTGCTAAGAACTTCATTTGAACAACTTAAAAGAGTTAGAGTTTATTTTTTTGCTCCCTCAGATTCCAGACTTTTAAATAGTTGTATCTCGGACAAATATTGTCCGATCCTAACAAACCATACATCAACGGGAAGCTTATTTGTTCAGCTTTCAGATGTTGTATAAATCTCAATTTCAAAAAATTGACCCTTATGACTGGTTTTGTGGTCCCGGGTCACAAATAGTATTTTCTTGCAAAACATACTCTAATAATCTTTAAATAACAATTTTGAAAATGTATTTTATATTTACAGTATAATTTATTTTATCAAAATGTCACAAAGTGAATGTTGGAGTGAATTTTAAATCAAAATGTTTAAAATAAACTTTTCCTTACAAATATTTTCTGGATTGATGATCATTAAGTTTCCAGGTTCCTGTTAATCTTAATTTAAATCACTTTAGATTTATGAAATTCTTAAGAACATTTGGTGTAGAAACTGTAAATTTCAACAGTTGCAAATAAAAGTCAAGTAACACATTGAATTAAAACTGAAATTTTTGAAAGTCAAAAAGCTGAAATAGTATTTTCTTGTAAAATGTAATCCAATAATTTTTGCTTTATTTTCAACTTCGAAAAATTGTGAATTTCACATCAAAATATCGTTTTTGTCATTTCTGGTACATTTTGCTAAAAATATTTCAAGCAAAACATCTTAATTGCTAATAATTTTACAGGTTTTTCCAACGTCTTCAACATCCTGAATACTGTTAAAAAAATGTTGAAATCCTTTTAGATTTATAAAAGTCTGAAAGAAATTGGCGTAGAAACAATTGTTACAAGTAAATTTCACAGACTGTTACAAATAAACGTCAAGTAACACACTGAATTAAACGTGAAATCGTAAAGTAGACTATTTCAAGACTGAAATAATATTCTATATTTGTAAAAACATTTCTAATAATAATTGTTTTATTTACAACGTTGAAAAATAATTTTACAGTAGTTTATTTTATAAAAATACCAAAATAAAGTGAACATAGGGTGTGAATTTTACATCAAAATGTCATTCTTGTCATGTCTCCCAGTGCTTTCTGATCAAAATGTTTCAAATTAAGTTTTCTTAGGAATATTTTCTTAATTGATCATTTTTTCCTACGTCTTCAACTTCATTTTTCAGTTCCCCATTTAATCCCACTGGTAACAATAGTGACCGTAAAAAAAGGTTTTCATTTATAAAGCTCTAAAAAACTTACTGATTAATGTTTTAGTGCACTTCCTTTAAATATGGAAAAAATAAATGGTGTCAATTAAATATGTGCAGTGTCACATGGTTAGTGCAAATTGTCACATGATCAAAGCAGTTTATTTCTTGTTTGCACCTTGAGATGATGATGGCTGCATCAAAGCTGCAAAATGAAAGGCTATAGTAAAGTATGTTAACAAAGATATGACAAAGACTTTTGGTACACATTATCTTTAGGGTGTCTAGTATTAATATATGAATTCACATATATTCAGTTTTGTTGAGTGTGGTCATAGAATAAGTAAACACTTTTCCAAAAAAAATTTAAAAATTAATTCTTGATATTTCAAAGGAATACTAATGACACATCATTTGGATATTTTCATATCTGAGAAAAATTTGGGATTAAACAGGTTAATTTCGTAAAATCCCTTTAGTCTAAAAGTCTGAAAAAATTTAATATTAATAGAAATAATTTTCACTAAGAAATTGCTCATAAATTTCACTAATATATTTGCAAAGAATTGGCAAGTGAATTAAACGTGAAAAGTAGAGGAAGAATTACATTTCCTAAAGCATACTGCAATAATCTTTATTTTTAGTTTAGTTTACAACTTTGACAAAAAATACGTTTTTACTGTTTACCATCATGTATGTTAATGCATTAACTAACAACAAACAATGCATTTGTTACAGTATTTTAGTAATCTTGAATAATGTTAGTTAAATTTCATTGTTAGTCCATGTCAGCTCAGGTCTTTTAAATAACATTAACAGATATAACTTTTGATTTTAATAATGTATTGGTAAATGTTGAACTTGACATCAACTAAGATGAATAAATGCTTTAGAGTTTAGTTCATGTTAACTGTAATGGAGCCTTATTGTAGTTTTACCAACTCTTTTACCAACTCTTTTGTAGACTACTTTCGTAAATACAAACACAGCATATAGTTTCTAGATTAGAGTTCTAAGGTGCTGCCAAACAGGAACATTACAATTTTTTACGGGAGTTGACAAAATCCATCAATCTTCCCGCTACGTGGATGGTGTTAGCGCTACAATTGGGCTAGCTAATTTTTAAAGCAAGAAAAGAAACTGTCAAGGGGGAAAAGAAGGGAATGACATCTTTTTATTCAGATTTGGGGCCATTACAACAATAGGTGCTCGAGAAATACATTAAATAAAACCAGCCGCCCAGGAGCATGAAGTGGATTGCGACTTCCTCCAGCCTTCACTAATGGGTTATGTGAGGTTTAAAACAAGGCACGTAATGGAGGACCCTGCGGCACCGTATCCCCCCCGGGGGGACTCTAATTAGCGTTCACGTGACTTCCTCCTGGGGCTTCCATGAAATAACTCCATCACATGGTCTGTTATTTAATATCAGCTTGGGAAAGTCAATCCTCGTCACGAGAGAGGGATCCGCTCGAACAAACCCAATGAATACCAGGCAAGTCTGGAGAGATTAGAGAGACAGAGAGAGAGGAAATAGTGAGAGAGAGACCTTGGAGAGAGAGAGAGGAGGAGGAGAAGAGCGCAGACCGCGAGGGACAGAGATAGAGAAAATAGGAGAAGGACTGAGAGGAGAGACGAGAGAGAGAAATAGATCGGCGAGAAATTAGAGAGTGGAGTGCCGTGGAAATCGACGGAGCGGGAGAGACGCCTGACGAGGGAGAGAGCCTCCCGCGAGGAGGAGAGGAGAGAACGAGAGAGGAGCAGAGAGGCAGACGAGCGCCTTGCTGGGAGAGAGAGAGAGAGAGAGAGAGAGAGAGAGAGAGAGAGAGAGAGAGAGAAGAGAGAGAGAGAGAGAGAGAGAGAGAGAGAGAGAGAGAGAGAGGAGGAGCCAGGAACGCAGAGAAATAGAGAAAAAGGAGAGGAGGTCGAGTCTGAGAGAGAGAGAGAGAGAGACAGAGAGAGAGAGAAATAGAGACAAAGAGAGAGAGAGAGAGAGGACAGAAAGAGAGAAATAGAGAAAAAGAGAGAGAGACAGAGAGAGAGAGCAGAAGAGAGAAATAGAGGAAAGAGAGGCGAGAGGACATGAGAGAGAGCGAGAGAGAGAGAAATAGTAGAGAGAGAGAGAGGAGAGCGAGTGATGAGGAGGAATAGTGCTGAGGAAACCCTTGTGTGCTGCCAACAGAAGTGGAATCACAAACTGTGGAGGAGAGGCTGAAATAGAGTTTGATTTAAAAAATAAAGTTAAATTAACATTTCCAAAAACACAAATAAAAAACGGAGTGACACGTCGACTAAGCATTTTGTAGAAATTTAGCTTAGTTTGGAAACATATAAAAAAGCTTGAAAATTTACTGTAATAAAATGTTAATCTGTCATTAAAATGATATCTTATGTATTTCTAGAAAGTCATTTTTATGATCTGACAAAAATTTTTTTTTTTAGGGAGGATTCATAATGTATCAATCTATGATTAAATGTAAACAAAATAATGCTGTAAACTAATATATATATATATGTATATATTTTTTTTAACAAATGACTTAAGATGTGAAAAATAAAGATGTAAAAATATGTTTTTGCACTTATAATGGATATACTCTTTGTAACATGTACTGATTTCATGTCATTATACTACGTGTATATTAGACTGGCTATATATTAAGATTGTAAGATTTTGTATTAAATTTTATTTTCTATCTGCTATTCTATCCTATCGTTATCACATATCTTTATAATATTTAGGGATAGTTCTTTAACCTAAAAATCGTATATATATAACATTTAGCACCTTATTATATATATATATATATACTAATTTTTTTTTGGATAATTTTTAAATCAATACGTGTATATTAAACAAACAAAATATATATATCCTGTATTGTATTTTTAGCATTTCTATTTAATTATATATTATTATTTCTATAGTATAATATATAAACACACACATAAAAATAATTAAAAACTATTAAAGCAAAATTATTTAATATTTGAAAATTAAGGTGTGTAATTTGTGTAATATATGTACTCTTTTTTAACTTGTACATAAGAAAAATTTCTTATGTACACAAGTTATTAAAAATATGTTTAATGTAATGTATCTAGTATATAGATATAATATATATATAGATAAAATTTAAAAATGACATGCTGGTAATAAGATGCAAAATATTTGTATAGACAAACATGCACATACATACATATATATATATATATACACACACACACACACACACACACACACACTGTACACATACACATATATAGATTGTGCTAATTATAGTCAGAATATTATCGTTTAATCAGACTGTAACATGTAAAACACATTGACATTTCACTCTGATTAGATCACAGTTTCCAGTAAATGTTGCTGAATGTCCTGTACAATTTGCACCCACCACATTTAACGGCCATTAAAAGACGCAGGTGGTAAAAAAAAAAAAGAATAATAATTTTTGTCTGTAGAGCCTCTTTTAAAAGCCTCTGTTCTCAAATGAAACTGTCATGCTGTCAGTCTGCGGCCTGAAAGGGCAATAATCGAGCAGCTGTATCTGCACCAATGAAATTTCGGCGCCTGCAGAAACAGAGGCCCACCGCTTTGTTGGGTACCTGCTCAAATAACCCCTTCACCGCAGTCCAAGGCTTCAATCCCACACGAGAAAGACGTCGCGCAGACTCCTGAACTCTTATATAAATGCTCACTTCTGAGGGTTCGCTGGTTTGCTGTTCTCTGACCCAAGTGGAGATCTTTCTCTTCCACTCCATCCCTGGAATTTATGAGATAAAACATGCTCTTTTTCACTCACTTTTTATTAAAACAGAGTTGTAAAAAACTGTAAAATTGATTCTACATCCCTTTCAAGCAGCATAATGAAAATATCTTGAGCACTTTCATTGTAAAAGGACTGAAAGCCCTCGGGTCGAGTCTCGATTTAAGCAGATGTAAAGTCTTTTCCTGAATGAGGATCGCTGGTGCTCATTCAGCGTCTCGATGGACTCGATGTGTGAGACCCAGCGTCCCATGACATAATCTGACAATATCCCAGCCACGATTTAAACCTTATTAAGATGTAGAAATGTTCGTTTACTCACGTCACTTCATCTTATGCGTGCAGGACGAGCCGCGGGTTTCTGCCAGATTATGAGAACTGCTCCCAGTTAAAACAAGAAAAGATTTTTTTGACCTCGTCAAAGTCTGGGCTCGCTGAAGCTGCTCAAATGCAGGTCCAGGACTTTAGGATTGCTGACATCCAGAGCAAAGACAGTCATTTTATTATAATATACTATTAGGAAAACGAAGAAAAAGGATCCCCACACTACAGCTTGCATATAAAAATATATCTTTATTAACTACGTTTCAGTCACTTGACGTCGTCATAATGTATAATATACTTATATATTATATTCTACTATAAATATAATATTAGGAGCAATATAAATATTGAAATATAAATGATTAAAAACATGAATTAAATTAATAAAAAAAAAAAAAAAAAATAAAGGAATACTATGAAAATATTGTCGGCCATGAGAAAGATTACATAGAGATAAGGCATAAAAAACACTATGTATATATATAATATTCAGTTAGATATTTAAAAAGTAAAATGTGTTAAAAAAAAATAAGTTGACATTTATAAATATGTTCTTGGTAAGTTGTTTTATGTATATATATCTTACACTAGTATTTCACCAGTACATGCAAAGCTCCATGGAAAAATGCCTCACGTGCACCGCGGGCAAAAGCTTCTTTAACGCAAATGATGGTCACACCAAATGTTGATTTCATTTAGTCAATAGAAGTTCTATTTATGGCATTATTTTTGGCAGCATCCTCACTTTACAGCATTTTTACAAAAGTGCCTAAAACTTTTCACAGTATTGTAGCTTTGCAGGAGGTTTCTTCAAGTGTTCTTCTGGATTTAGTCTGTCTCAGTGTGTTCTGTTTCTTCATGTCACTCCAGACAGACTGATGATTAGATCAGATCTCTGTGTGCAGCACAAAAATATCACTGGATTATTACAATTAATGGCAAAATTAATGTTGGATATGTAAACTGATATTTCCTACTGACATACTACAGCAAAATATATAAATAACTGACTTAAAACCATTTTTTACATTTTCTAGCTGGAGAAAATACTAGTGTTCTAATCATTTTGGCCATCACTGTATGTATGTATATACCGTATATATAGATCATTATATATAATTATATATACTGGTATGTTATCAATAATATAATGTTGCTGGTTTGTTAGTGCTGAGTGCTTCCCCTGCAAATTGCAGTCCAATCAAATAATAAAACACGATTTTCTCAAAAAATCAGTGTAGAATATATTAAAAAATGTCATCAGATTCTGTCTGGGCCTGTTAATAAATGCAGAAAACCCAAACACGGTGGAGTTCAGCCTCGATGCTCTATACTTCAGGAATAAGACATAATCCTAAAAGCAAAACAGACATAAAAAGCACCATGAAACCAAACTGTTTCAATGTCTAAACACACCGTGACCGTGAACCATCTGTTTTCCCCAGCGAAAATCACACGACTCCAGATGAGGTCTACTGCAATGCCTGACCTCGAAAAATAAGTCTATCCTCAGAGATTCCGATCATCTTGTCTATCGGAATTATATTTGGGAACGTCCAATGGCGATCTGTGACCGGTAAGAGCGGTCGTCTGAGAGTTATCAGTAAACACAGACATAAATCAGCTATCACTCCCAGCGACGGGCGTCTTTCTATTACAGTGTTGCGTTGTGGCTGGATTGAATCGGGGTTAACCACATCAGGATGTAGCTGGTAAACTTTCCCAGCTTTTTGGCCGTTGATTTTTAAGATGCAAGAAGAAAAATTTTGTTGCATGGTGCGGATGGCCGGCGCCTGTAGTTGAGTTGACAGTACTGATGGGATCCCGTCTGTTAGCCATTCAACAAAACCAGCGTGTTAATGCTCATACCAGCCACACGGGTTGCGACCTTAAATGTCTGTTTAAGATCCTTCTCTGGGCCAATCATGGCCACTTTTATAGTTGAACCTCAATGCATCTGTCACTCAATACACCCTAGTTACAAGACATGCACTTAAACACATCCTCACGACGTTCAGTTTGAGATCCGTAAGGAACGGCAACTTTATTGCGCTCATAAAAACGTTGCAATTGGCCTGTATTTCCAAGGAACAACTCAAACTGACTGAGATTGCACTCAGATGAATGGGATTGGATTAATGCGTCCCTTGTTTTTCAAGGAAGGGGATTTTCCTTGGAGAAGCAACTCCATTCAAATATTTGTCAACTCCCGTTAGAAATATTTAATAGTAGTAAAATTTATGGTGGCGCTTTCTGCAGGATGCTGCCAGAGAGAAGCATCATTGTGGAAAGGTAATAAATGCTACCAGTGTTTTGGGCCGTTTTGAGTTATTATCTGAGCATGAAGCCCAGCAAGAGGGAGTTTATGTCCAAGGCTGATATTAAGAATTTAGTATTTTATTCCATTAAGAAATAAATCCTCCATTAAGATGGGAAAAAAGAGAGAAATCGGTGCAGTCACTATAGATGTTTGCAGTGCCTACGGACGTATATTCCCCCTCCTTTACAAACCCTAAAACCATTTACACTATAAATAATTCCACAAAAGGGACGGTGGGAATAGACGAACCTGAGCACTAAATCAGCCTGTCTTTCGGCAGGAAGTTCAGTGACAGTAACAGGAGGTTCCTCAGGAATCCACTGAAGCAGCACTTCCAATATTGCGTTCCCATATGGCCGAGATGCAATAGTTGGTATCTGGAGACAGGTAAAATAGAGATGTCAGGCTTGACATATTCATTCCAAGAACTACAATCATTCTTTAGATTTATACTTTAAAATAATGTTTAGGAATATATTAAATGTATTGCATTTTATGAGTATTATAGTAATGAGTATGTATATTTCTACCGATATATAGGTAGGTCTCCATATATATTATATATATATATATATATATGTATATGTATAGATATATCTATATATATTATGTCTCTGTATATGTATATATATATGTATATATATATATATTTTTTATATATATATATATATATATATAGTTATAATATATCTTTTTTTATTTTATTTTTATTTTAACCAATATGTAAAAATAAAAAATCAAATATTTATAAAAAAGTGATCTCATATTTTTTATTATCTATACTTTATATACTTTTTTTTTTTTACAATATATAAAAATAAAAAACAAAACAAATAAATAAGGTACAAAAGTAGCAATTATATATATATATTTTTTTATTTTTTTTTACATATTGTTTTAGTTACAAGTATGTGCCATTAAATTAAACACTGACTTTAAAGGAGAGTTAAGTATGATATTAACCAAGATAATAAGCTATTGGTTGGGTATTTGTTATTAATCTGGAACTATTTAGATTATGTTTACAAATAGGGGTTGTGAGTCAATAAAAACGCTCAATAAGTAAATTAAAAATAAACATAAAAATTTAACATTAAACATAAATGTCAAATATATTTAAAAAATACATCACTCACTAAAAAGCTGCAATTTTTAGTTATTTTGTCTGCATGTCATGTGAAAATGCGTAATCATGTAACGTTCAATTTTTAAATTATTACTTAATATCTTTTATATTAATAATTATCATTTAATAAGTTGATTATTTTTATATATATTAAATATTTTAAATATTTAATCCTAAATATTTCAGCTCAAAGAAAAAGCCAATAAAAAAAAAAGCTTGGGAATCCCTGAATTAGATTTTGTTTTGTTTTTAAATGGGCAACACATTTCAGGCATTAATGTGAGTTTGCTATAGCAATGCCTAATTGACTATTTGATTGTTCATTAATATTAACCATACAGCTTACCAATGATGTCTAAAACTGATGTCGGATCAAGTTTTGAAAGATTATGAAGACATTTTTCCAGAACAACATTGCACTGACGAGACATTCGCAATAGGACCAACAACACGATTTAAAGTAAATGTCAATTCTCTTTCACTGTTTTCCATTACTATATACTCTATGTCATATTATAAAAGAGTTACTCATTTCATGGGCCGGCATTCAAAGCGTGAACGAACATTTTACTGGACGGCGTGGAGTCACACGTTATAAAGTTATTGAAACACAGAGCACAGTGTGTTGTGAATCTGATAATATGGGACAAAGGAGGTCTGGGAATCGTAACCTGCGTGAAATATGGGCCGTGCAGGGCTTGTAAAAGCCTTGTGATAAATTAGTTTGTATTCCTCTGTTTTTCCCTTTTTTCATCCTGAAAACCTAGGGTGTTTTCTTTCGGATGTGCAGCTTTTCTCCTCTTTGTCCATTCAGATCCTCAAGCTGTGCCCGCAGAACATCAGAGCCCAAATTTAAGGGCCTTCGGAGACCCGTACGGTCTCCCTGATGGAAATCTCTCAAGCCACCTAACAGGGATCCTACAAGGTCACGGAGGAAACCCACTTTTTTGGAGAAATAAACAACAGAAAACATCCGCAGGCCGGCTGCAGCGTTGACATCAATCAGCCGCGGAATCTGCAGAGGAACTGTTGTTAAACGCATTACCGTTTCATGACAGTTAAGAGGCAATTTGGCAGATTATCATGAACGCTCTCATGGGTGCGCAGATAAGTGGTTGTTATTTATGTGCAGATGCGCTGAGGGTCATCCAACACAAACGTAAATAATAAAAATAAAGCGTGTTACCAACAAGGAAAGCATCAGGATTACTAGTGTGCATTGTTAGAGAGGGATTTTACAAAACCTGCAACGTTAAGAATTAAACTTCAGCGATTGTGTTACAGAAGGCATGAACGAACCAATTTCGTTTAGAAAAGTCGCTTTAGATAAAACATATGCCAAATGCATACATGCAAATGCTAAAAATCCCCAACAACGTGACAGTGAGTTTTGCATTATTCACAGTTAACTCAGAAAACTATGGGGAAGTCGTGGCCTAATGGTTAGAGAGTCTGACTCGAAACCCAAAGGTTGCAAGTTCGAGTCTCCGGTCCAGCAGGAATTGTAGGTGGGGGAGTGAATGTACAGCGCTCTCTTCCACCTTCAATACCACGACTGAGGTGCCCTTGAGCAAGGCACCGAACTCCCCGGGCGCCGCAGCATAAATGGCTGCCCACTGCTCCGGGTGTGTGTTCACTGCTGTGTGTGCACTTAGGATGGGTTAAATGCAGAGCACTAATTCCTAGTATGGGTAACTATACTTGGCCACATGTCACTTCACTCACTCACTCACTTTTAAAATATAAAAATGTAGTTCTTTCTAGCAGGGAATTGACAGTGAAGTTTGTACTGTGTACCGTGTAGTTTGTGCTCATTTTATGTAATGCTGCTAAATAATAACTATAAAGCAAGAAAAGTTGGTTTACGAGGCGAAAAGATTGTGACAAAACTACATTACCCATCATTCTCAGTGGCTGAGATCAGGGCTATTATAGTTAACTAAAACTAAAACTCATATAAAAAACAATTTGTCACCAAAAAATAAAACAAAAACTTATTTTATTTCAGTTAGCAGTTAGTTTCCAAAGCAACAATTCTCTTTTTTAATTTAGTTTGGTTAGAGTTAGGGTTAGGTTTAGATGTCCTAAAACTGAAAAAAACAAAAACAACAAAAAAACAAGAACCAATAAAAATGACAAAAACACAACAAAATTACTAAAACTTTAACTAAAATTAAAATAAAAAACCAGAAAAATTAAACAGAACGTGAACTAGTTTATTTAAAATATGTACACTTATTTGATTTTATTTAGTTGCCAAGGCAACATTTCTCATTTTCACTTAGTTTATCTTGATGTACTAAAATAAAAATTAATAAAACTATATAGAAGCACATTAAAAAAGCAAATAAAAACGACAAAACCACATAAAAATACTAAAACTCTAACTAAAATGAAAATTAGTGTTGGGCGATATGCTCCATATAGTCATATTTTCCTAGCGTCAGCCTGTGAGATCGCCCATATACGATATTATCATGCTAATTTATTTAATTATTTACTTACCGAAGACTGAACCAACTAAAAGCAGCCTAATGTTAGTGTAAATTACACATGAATCTTTTAGTCAAGAGCATATGTTGTCATGCATAAAATATTTTATTCCGACTGAATTGTTTTTTATGATAACATTTCAATAAAACATTTAGAATGCAATTATAATGCCAACCATTATAATGCTTTCATTTCCTCAGTTATTCAAACAGCAGCTACAGAAACAGCAATAGCAAAGAGCATTTACATTATCAAAGAACATCATCACTGACTCCCGTTATAATCAGTGACGCCATCTACACTGTATGATGAATAAATCTCTTATATTTACATTGCACGTACATCTGCACTGTTGTTTACGATGAGAGAATTCGCGAGCGAGAGCAGATTCAGTCAGCGAGTGCCGTGGCTGCAATGAACGAAACACAGTGTTTCAGTGATGACTAATCTGAATCCGTGATTGGCCATACATTTCGTTAGCACAACACAGGTTGTGTGTGTGCTTAAACGCGCACACTGTAAATGCAATAAAAGAAATATGATGAACAATTTTGCCGTAATATTACTTAGATAATAATACTAGCCTGATACTAATAATAATATAATAATAACGTCTTGATATCGTCAAAGGCATCGTCACTGGCAATATCTCTGACTATTGTTGATACATGATACTATTGTCTATTGGTACAACCCTAATGAAAATTGTACATATGAAAAAAAAAAAAACTACTTTAAATTATTAATAAACATTAATTCAAATCAAATAATATATTTAATATTTAACAAAGGTACAACTTATTTAGTTTCCAAGGCAACATTTCTCATTTTAAATTAGTTTAACTTAATGTATAAAATAAATATACTGAACTAAAATCGTTTAAAAAATAAAAATAAAAGTTAAAAAAAGCTGGTATAGACATTAAAAACAAAACCCAATAGAAATGACAGAAACAAAAAATTACTAATACCGTATTGAACCCGATAAAGACGATGTTTTCTCTGGAAAATAAATCCTGAAAAAACGCGTCTTCTTTTATTCAGGGTCTAGACTTTGACATGTCTATAATACACCAACAACAATAGGTGGCGCCAAATACGCATAAACCGAGTGTGCCATGAAATACGTAACGTAATACGTGTTGTAAAGATCGCGAGTAAAAAAAAAAGAAAAAGAAAAGCTTACAGCTGCATGAGTCGGGACTGTCACGTTAACCTGATGCGACCAAACTCTCTCTGTGATTTTAAAACGTAAGACAGTACCCAGATTTGAAGACTACAGTAAGACTGAACTTCTACTGTTAATAAGATTTTGGTAAATGTCCTAATTCAGATGGGCTACCTGTTTTTGTTTTTTTAATGGTATATCAAAAAGTGTATATTTTTTAAATGTGATTGTTGGTACATTTTACCAGTTTTGACCATACTTTCAAAACAAAAATTAAAATAGGAAAAATATGCAATATGAAAATAATTGAAGACAAAATGTGTTTTACTGAGAAAAAACAAGATTTGGTTTTAAAAAAAACCTTTTTCCAAAAGGTACATCTTGAAAAAGGGGGGTCGTCTTATAATCAGGGTCATCTTATATTCGGCCAATACGGTACTGTAAACATTAAAAGGAAACCCGAAAATATAACAATAAAAACTAATTTAAACTATTAATAATAACTATAACAATCCTCTGCTACAAAAAAAACAGATGGATTACTGACCTAAAACACATCCTTTGCTCTTCATTATGCATCAACTAAAATGCTTCCCGTCTTAGTCTGGAAATGAAAAAAAAATATTTGAAATAATTTCCAGGAGAATTTAAAGGCATAATGGCTTAAATAAAATATCTAGTTACCTCATTAAGAAACATTAGCAATGAAAATGAAATGTTCACATTACAGTAACGCGTGAGAGTGTGCCGTACCTGTCATTTATATGTCAATAAATCAGCACCATACTTAAAGTTTCTGAAACTGGCACAAAAGAAAATCTTTCCTATTAAAAAGAAGAAAAAATTCCAGATCTCAGATCAGCCCTAAAACAGTGACGAATGCATCTCTTGTTCACTGTATAAATGTTCAGGCATGTCATTTACATAATCATTTTTATATCAGCATTAAACCTGTACGATTTATATGACTGTATTTTAATCACCTTATTTCCTCCACTAGTTCATTTTAATGCTCCTGCGGTGTAATAAATGAATTTTTCAAATATTCCAAGAAGTCTCTCAATTACTATGAGCTCATAATAAAAGCCGCTTGTGTAATAATTAAAAAAGCGCTGTTTAAAGTAGTTTCAGATGGAATATCGCATGTCATACCGCAACTATCCACTCGCTAATTCCACGCAGGCCTCTCTGATGCGGATTTAACATATGACTGCATGAACAGTTCGAGTTTCATCCGCTGACATCATCCTTCCCTGCAATGACACACGCGCTGATGCCCAGAAAACAACCTGTACAGCCAACACATAAACAAACAGTGGCTCTGAAATCATGGAAACATATGGAGCAGCTCTTTGAAGTGCACAGGGAGCCGTTTGGGCCGCTGCTTCTCCTGACTTTGTTTACTTTTAAAAGCCAACCTCACCAATAAAATAAAAGGTGCTGGCGAGAACATCAGCCCAGTTCATTATATCTGCCTGAGTGGAGAAAGCTCTCTTCCTTTTCTTAAGACTCAGAAACAAGTACACAAAGGTGTCAATCCTAAATGTTCAAGGGGGCGCTAGAGTTTCTACCAGGTGTGTTATTACTGAAGTAGACAGATTTAAGCATGCAGATAGTTTAAATGGCATTAAATAACCTGCTAAGAAAGATTCTGAAAGAATCCGACAAAAGTGCAGTTTATGAAAGACAAATGATGCATTGATTAATTTCCATGCACAAATAATTATGTAGCATCTTTTTGTAATGATATACCAAATAATTATATTTTAAATTTTACTCAATATACATAATGTGTTAAGTCTGATTTTTTTTTTTTTTTTTTTTACAAATTTTATTTTCATTAAAATGTATGAAGTCAACATTGCAATTTTCTGATAAAAATTGGGTTTCAATGTAAAAACATAATGCAGGTTTGCTGTGTGGACTTTTTTGAGCTGTTGCTTGTTTCTGTGGCACACAATTGGCCAACATTTGTGAATACATATCAATATGACTAGAAAATATAATTAATCTATTTTAATAAAAGTAAGTAAATAATAAGTATATGTTATTATTACTACTCTACTACATACTACAAAAGAGAAAAATTCTGAAGAAATAATTAAAATATTACTATTGCAATATTTTCAAACCTAAAATAAACACGATTTTGAAAAATAATTGTATAATAATTTTGTTTTCCATTATAACTGTAAAATTTTAATACTAATGTTTATGGAAGTTAACGTTTTTATTTTCAAATGTGAAACCATCAAATTTTATTTTGAAGAAAAGCGTTTAAAGTACTTTTGTTCATTACAAGTTTAAGAAGACTGTTGCCATCTGTTGTGTTCCCAAATGCACGCTAAAGCAACTCAAACTCAGAGCAGATGTGGAGATGAAGTTCATGTGGAGCTGCAATTACTGTGAACCGCTTTGGACAATAGAGATGTTCTGAGACACTGAAATAATGTGCTGCTCACGTGCAGATGAACATAGTGCCATGCTTCACTCTGAAACACACAGTGAACATATTTATTTAACTCAAAAATAAAAAAAATTATTTAATTGTGAAAGTAAATTTAAGAATTCTTAAGACCTTTATAAGACCAAGTAAAGAAAATTTAAGGAATAAATGGAAGCGGTCACAAAGAAATTCATCAAAATTAATTGTTTATGATTAAAACAAGAATATTTGCCAATGGGCAAAAAATTATGAAAATCAACTTAATCAAAGGAAAAACTAATTTATTTTTCTGACACAATTGACAGATATTTGTTCTTGTTTTAAGCATAATTTATTTTTGTTAAATTTCTCAAACAAGACTTAATATCTTTACTTCGCATCTCAAATAAATCTTGATTTAAGGAAATATTTGTACTGAAAACTGGAGAAAAATACTGATGAAGATGCAGATTGTTTTGCAGTGTGTTCAACATTTAATGCCATGACCTTATGAATTTAAGACTTTAAGACTGTGCTGATTTAAGACCTTTTAGGCCTTAATTTGTGGAAGGGTGAATAACAACTTTTCAACCCTACCATTCTGTATCTTCAGGGACATTTTTGCCATTTTCATTTTCTTTTTCTTTTTTTGGATCATTTTGGCTGTGCTAATGCGAACAGCATACATTTATATTTTGCTCACAGTTTTGTTTCTTTTAAATCACACTGCACAAAAAATAATGCATCGAAATGAATGTTGTTACTAATCACTGACATATCAAAGACCAATTAATTAAATAATTAAATAAAAAATCTGCTTAGCATTTGGCATACGGATTTTGTGTGTGTGTGTGTTTTGTTTTTGTGTTTTTTTCAAACAAATTGGCATTTAAAGTGTTAACATTCTGAAAATGAATGCATTTTTGGTATTATCAGGACTGACGTTGGTAAAAAGACCTCTGTCAATGAAAGTGGAAATTATTTTTAATATATACTATTTTTATGACCTTTTTTTACATGGACATTTTGTCCACCAAGCACCTCTATGTAGCTTTTATGCACAAGGGTTAAGACCCGCAGAAGCACTGTAATTAAACAGCAGACTTTGTTATTTTTTTTCTATTTCCTTTTCGGTTTCGATTTCGATTTACTGTTCAAGCCCCTAGCTTGCCACTTTCAACAATACAAAAATAAATAATAAAATCAATGTGTGGCAAAAGGGCAAATTCTGACTTTTTACCCCTTGTGTGTCTTCAGGCACATTTTTGTCTTTTTCATTTAGCATTTAGTATATATAAAACAAGTACTTATTTTGGGTGTTCCTTTAAAAAGAAAAATTATGCAAACAAACTGGCATGTAAAGGGATAAAATCATGAAAATGAATGAATTTCTGGTAGTTATGATCAGGACTGCTGTTGGTAAAAAGACCTGTCAGTGAAAACAAATAATAATAATAAAATTGTTTTATATATATAATATATATATATATATATATATTATATATACACATACATATATCTAATATTTTTTATGACCGTTTTTTGACGGACATTTTTGTCCTCTAAGGATTTCTGTGTAACTTTTGCGCAAAGGCTAAGACCCGCAGAAGCACTATAATTAAATAGCAGCCTTTGCTATTTTTTCTATTTCCGTTTTCGGTTTTATTTCGATTAACTGCGCAGCCCTAGCCTGACACGCTTTCTAACAAATATCCCCCCAAAAAAATGTATGTGTGAAAAAAAACCAAGCTCTTCGCGTCAATCTTGAAATGACATCCTCTCTGAAGCTGAGCAGCAGGACTTTAGCTGCTTCCTTTCTGGACCCCGGCGGAATAAACCATTAAACCATAGGGAGGAGAGAAAACCTGTAGAGCACTAAAATAAAGTTATGTCAAAACCATTCAGCTCTTCCTGCTGTCGCTGCTCAACCTTGCGAATATCCTCCGAGGGGCCAAGAACATTACAAGCCATTCAGTTTATATGAATGGGCACTAACAGACTTTTTTGCCATTCTGATATGTCTAAATTTGCAGGCATATCCTGTGGTCCATCAGAAACAGCCTTAGTTTCAATTTAGTGTCTCCCAGAAGGACCGAGCTTCCTATTTCGAGTGGAAATTGTATAAAGTTTTCCCCCCAGTGTTCATATCTTTACTGAGTCAAAAGCAAGGGACCCTTTTACTTCGAACGATGAATGAGCTGACAGTTTGATGTCTTAAGCAAGATTGCAAATCATTCTGAATCATTAAAAAAACTTCAGTCTCATTCACAACGTCTGTGCATATAATGCATCTGTCATAGAGATGGCCAGCATTTAATTTGATCACAGAACTCTATAAAATCGAAGGGGAAAGGCCTCGTCATTTTATTGCTGCGCCTCTGTACTGTAACTCTCGCCGAGGGCTAAAGTAAATGATTTTGGAGCGGCGCTTCTCCACCAATGTCAGTTTTTTAAGCAGCAGATGTTTAAGGGATGATGTCAATGTGTCAGGACAGCCGTATATCTTTCACAGCACTGAAAATACTGGTGAGGTGGATCCGTAAAGATGGACCTAAGGATTGAGTCGTCATCATTGTAATACCATCTGCGTTCGTTCTCATTCACCGTTCATAACTGTAATCATGTTATAGTCACGCGCTGCATTAAACAATAGTCATGCGAATCCCCACAAGTGCTGTAAAAAAATACAACTACATTTTTTACAGTTTACAGGACCTTTTTTTTTTTTACAGGACAAATACTGAGAAAAACTAAAAAAATCAACTTGACTCATTCAGATTTTTAGGTTGTCTTAAGTAACTCTACTTTGTTTTGCAATTTGCATTTGTTAGTTTACTAAACTATTCATTGATTAACTTCTTGTTCAGCAATTAGAAACATAATAAACAGATCTATTATTTCGGTAGCCATATATGTTTATATAATAACTTTAAACTACATAAAAGCCCATGTTAGTCCATCAGAATGTCCCAAACACAGTTGTCTAAACAACTCATTTTAAATTTAAGGATATTGTTGAAATGTTAAGAGTTTGTGCGTTCCCACAATAAATAATGCGGTTACTGTTACAGGATTATTGTTTATTGCTGTTTGCAGACTTTTGCTATTGTGTTGTCACAATTGTTAGTTATTTTTGTGTTGTGATGTTAAGCAGCGCTGCTGAACTGAGGCTTTTCAATACAACAGCGATCTGTCACACCACATCGAAGAGCGTTAAAATGACATTTATTGTTTGAATTTCCTGGGGAAAAAATTGACATAATTTGAAAGATGGGACTTATTTGGGACATATTTATATAATTTATTGTGTTACTAATTGACAATCTGTAACTACAACTTGATGAATTTATTGGATGAATGAGGCATTTTGCATTTAGTGAATGAACAAATTCAAATTGGCAAAACAAAGGAATGTTACTTTGGACAATTTTTAAGACAATAGTTGAGAGAAAATACAAATCTGAATGCATTAAAGGGCACCTATTATGCCTCTTTTTACAATATGTAAAATAAGTCTCTGGTGTCCCCAGAATATGTCTGTGAAGTTTCAGCTCAAAAAATTATAGCATTTTGAAAATGCCTATTTTGAGTGGAAGCAGAAACATGCTGTTTTAGTGCATGTCTCTTTAAATGCAAATGAGCTGCTGCTCCCCGCCCCCTTTTCCTGAATAGAGCTCCGCCATTACAGCTCCTACCTGCAAAAAAAACATCTGTTTGGTTTTGATTATCAAGTACTGTCTATCGCGCTGAAATCACACATTTTAAAGCCATATTAGTTTAAACTTCTGATAGACGGTTTTCTGAGCACAAACATCCAAAGCACGCGTATAGAAAGTGGCTGCACACAGCATGCGAGTACTAAAGTTCTCTTTCACACACAAGTTTATGTTAAAAACATGCATAAGTTACAAAAACACAGTCAGTTACAGTATGTTTGTGAAGGTAAACATCTGGGAAAGAATCGCATGTTTATTTTAGATCTGTGTATTAAGTAACATCAGCATAATATACAGTGCCTATACTGCTGTCTATGCTATTAATATGACCCAAAGAATAAAATAAAAGCAGAGAATCACTTACTGCTCTGGACTGAATAACGTCTATAGCTGTAATAAGAAGACATTTCTTACTTGAATGCTGCTTTTAAATGCTCTAGTGTGAAGATAAACATGGCGGACTGTGTGAGGCTCGTGTCTGTTAGCTTACGGCAGTGTCAATCAACAATCGAGGGCGGGGCTGGTAAATTATAATGTCACACTTTACAGACTCTGTGATTGGCTTGCTCTGAGACGCTGCTAATGATATATGGAGATTTAAAATAAAAGAGCGGGTGGATTTTTATCATTATAGGGTGGTTGTGTTCACACTCTGCCAACACACATTTATGTCTAAACAACATGTGAAAGTGAATTTTGCATAATAGGTGCTCTTTAAGTTGAATTCTTTACGTTTTCTAAACAATTCCTTTTTTACAGTCAGCCTGACACAATCTGTCTGATTAACAGAAGACAGATAGACAGTGTTCAGGAACTTAGTTTGGAATTAAGCACTACTGGCAATTTCATTTGGTGTTGCTACTGGTTCAAAAACTGCAAATGCGAACTACACATATTCGGAAATACAGAAAGGATCTTTCACATAGAAAAATCCAAACACAGGAATATACCTAAAAACTAGAAGGCCATAGACTTTGCTCACAAAGGGTACAACAACTTCCCAACATTTTTTGATAATTTTTGTAATTTTTTGTGATCTTGTGGTGTTCCTGGTCAAAAATGACCTGACAACTAAATTTTTTTATAAATCTCACATTATGCACTAGTATTGCATTCAATCTTTTTGTCAACTTGTTTTCCTTAAATTAGCACAGGTTTTGTATCTATTGTTGGAACGGACTGATCGTAGGCCTCAATGATCTGAGCTTATACCAAAATGATCCACAAATAATGCTTTTTTTCACTCAAAAATTGAGGTGCATAAGCTCAGATCAATGAGGTCTATTATCAGTCAGTTCCAAAAAGAAATACAAAACTATTTTGGATTTTCAGCAAAGCACTTGAATATTTTTTTCTTTTAAAAGAATTCAGATAAGTTTAATGTTATTATGCAATTGTGGATAAACCTTATGTTGAACCTGGAACATTTCTTCAGCTCCAAACCCAACCATAAATCCCAACTCCTCACTAAATCAACATTAAGCTGCTATTTTCGTCAAAAGTGAACCTATCTACTAATCTATTTTACGTGCTCAGTTGTAAAATCTTACGCATCTGACCTAAAATAAAACATGGTGTGGGAATGATAAAGTATCATCTGGTGGTGAACTGGATACTCGTTCAGGGAGCGCACGGGAGTTGGCTGTCCCCTGCATATGTTGCGCTGGTGTGACCGTAATGAGCGCCGCGCCTTTGCTCCCGGGCTTAATCTCTCTGCCCGGAGAGGAGCCCGCAGCGTAATTAACATTGCAGGCATTGCAGTCTGACGTGTTGAATAATTACCCGCTCCTCAATGACACGCCAGTTCCTGCGCAGGTGAAATCGTAACCTTATACCGAGCAGCTGCCGCTTCAGTGAGGCCGTCACGAATGACTTGACCTTAGAGAGATGCTACCAGTGGAGCCACTGCGGAAGACTGGAAAAATGAGGCACAAAAGACACAAGTGACTTGTTACTTTTCAAAGACAAAATAAAAACAAAAACAAAAAAGCATGATATTTAAATGTGTGGAACAAAAGTTTAACTGTAATATATGTGACTCTGGAGCACAAAACCAGTCATAAGGGACCATTTTTTTAAACTGATATTTATACATCATAATCTTTTCCATTGATGTATGTTGTTAGGATAGGACATATTTGGTCGAGATACAACTATTGAATATCTTGAATCGGAGGTGCAAAAAATCTAAATATTGAGAAAATCACCTTTAAAGTTTGTCCAAATGAAGTTCTTAGCAATGCATATTACTAATCAAAATTAAGTTTTAATATATTTACGGTAGGAGATTTACAAAATATCTTCTTTGAACATGATCTTTACTTAATATCCTAATGATTTTTTGGCATAAAAGAAAAATCTATATTTTTGACCCATACAATGTATTTTTGGTTGTTGCTACAAATATACCTGTGCTACTACTGGTTTTGTGCTCCAGGCTCACAAATATACACACATATTATATATACACAGTTATATAATTTATACATTCAATATAGAAATAATATTTAGCATTAGAAAATTTTCAGACCATTACATTTTTTTTTGTTGCAAAGACAATAAAGCAATTTTTCTTCTCTTGGCCTTAACTTTTTTAGGATGAAATCATTTTAACATTATAAAAAAATATTAAATTAATTAATATTTTTTAAATCATTGGATAAAAATATTCACCTCTAATATGTATTAATTTTAAAGATTTAAAATGTTTTTTACTTAATTTATTGTTATAAAATTATTTAAATGCATTTAAATAAACCATTTCATTGACAACATTTTGAAAGAAATTAATACTTTATTCAGCAAGTACTCATGAATTCATTTAACATAGGGTAAAGACATACATTTTCCAGATATTAGATTGATTTCTGAAGGATCGTGTGAGACTGGAGTAATGATGCTGAAATTCAGCTTTGTCATCACAGGAATATATATTACATTTTAAAATATATTCACACATAAAACAGCTATTTTAAAATGAATTAATATTTCATGTTTTTTCCTATATTTCTCATCAAATACGTGCAGCCTTGGTTAATTCTATAATTATTTGTCAAACATTTTCCACAGAAAATATTTGTAAGCTGATGGTAATCAGATTTTTGGGTAACCTCTTCATAGTGGCTCTTGATCTTTACTGTAATGTCATTAACATAGCTCTCTATTTTCTTTCGGGTAAACTGTGAGAGCATGTATTAATATAGCTCATGTTCTTGTACCATTACGATTTTAGTGCATGCAAACTGTTAAAGAAGACCCCCCCATGTGCTGTTCTTTATGGGTCCCATTTGACTCACTGTGATTCCTTGCGTCTGATCCCATTCAACAATTTGCCTTGAACTGGGAAAGACGATCGTCTCGGGTTTCCCATTGGAGTGGACTCTCATCTCAGACTACTTTGAAAGTGTCTCCTGACATTCTAATTAAGCTCCCAACGCCGTCCCTCTGGGAGGTTGCCCTTCCAAAGCCATCCGGCAGGTCAGCGCGGAGTTATTTGCACTGGGTTTGCGGGCAAACTTAATAATTCCCCTAAGAAAAAGGAAAGAGTCTATCAATCCTGTGCAGAAAGGGCAGTTACAGCCAGTGAAGGAACAGGTTGAAATGAAATCAGCGCTGGGCTCAACTATGAATCCTTGATTTGATTGTTTGTCGTAATGTTCTGAAATTCCTTTGTTAGGTGGGATTTCCACAGGTGCAAAAGCACGTTTTGTTTTTGTTTGCTCTCGGCCAATTAGCAATTTCTGTAGTTTCGTAGTTCATTAGTGTTTTTGAGGATATCATATCACTTTATCAGCAACAACTCTCAATTTGTTTAACTGAAAGGAATCTGAACAAAGTTGTTGATGACAATTCAAGATTTTTAAAAAACAATATATTGGTTTCATATTAAATTTCCATATTTTTAGTTTAATTCTCTTATTATGGATTAAAAAAATTAATTCAGATAGATGTCTTCTGATGTCCAGGTCATATTATTTCACTCCAAACAATCTAAATTAAAAGGTATATAAATGATTTATATAAATATAAATGTATAATTTAACAGAAAAATATATTTATTAAAAACTTAATAAACACTTTATATAGTTAAACAATTTAATAAAATGATATTTTGCATAAAGAAAATGTGTGACGATTTTCAAGACAATTAAGCTTTTTTCCCCCCAAAATTCTCAATACTGTAACACAAAACAACAGTATATTACTAAAATGTCAAGTGTTTATTTAAAGTATCTGTACTATTATTATAGTATTTGTACTATTTTTAATTTATGCTGATTTAAATGGAAAAGAAAATCTTCAGTCAGATATTTAAATGATTGTATTACAGTAATAAGAATCTAATGAAAATCATTCTTGAGAATTACAGTGAAATGAAATGGGAAAACAAATCAATGTAATGTTTTGAAATTATTGTATTAATAGTAATGAGGAACACCCTAATAAACTCTTGTGAATTACTCTTGTGAATTGTGTTCATTGTTAAAAACAACATATTTATGAGGAAAATAAATAAATGTAAGTTATTGACAATGAAGACAATAAAGCATTTTGCCCAAAATAAACAATTAAGCCGTTTTCTCTTTAAATAAATGCAAAAGGAATTGCAGTGTTTATGCATCCATCATCATTGCACTAGTATGTTGAAATTTTTCTATTTAATTCAGCATGTCTTTTAGTTATTGTATTGCAGTCACAAAAATCTAATAAAAATCACTATTGAGAATTGCAAAAAGCTCAGAAGTGAAATATCCATTTATTTATTTTTTTGTACTGCAAATTATCATTCGAGTGGGGAAATAGGCTTAGTTGTTACAAAAATAATTCAAAATAAGCATCATATTCAAAGTTGCTTTTTTCTTTTGCCCAATACAAAGATTTTTAGATCATAAAATGTGACTCTGCGCTTTCCTCCGGCTCTCCAGTCGATCTGATCGAGTCCATCTCTCGCTCCCTCCTGATCCGAGCAATATGACCTCTCGCTGTTGTCACTTCGGAGATTTATTGAGGCCACATGCATTGTGATCGTCCAGAGGACCTGCCCGTGACCCCCCTTTATGAGCTCTCTGGACTAATGCCACATAATGTCTGTAAGTTAGCCTGTGCAATTATAAAGCCTGTGGACTGAAAGACAGCTGTCATTAGGATGTGCTTAAGGACAGCGGCCTGCTCAGTCTGGCCCCGGGACAGGACGGCAAATGGACTGGGAGCCGTAAGACGAGCCGGGCCAGAAGGGAATAATTAGAGCGTTTTGTCCAACGTTGTTGATATAAATATGACAAAAGCCCCTCCTGTTCCTCACCAACACGCACTCATTTACCCACTCTACGAGCCGCCCATAGACATCAGCCTAATCATCATGTTCAACAGGTGGTGGGCAAATGCGAGGGGCACGAAACCGATACCGTGTTTCCTGCAAACTGACAAACGTGCTAATTAATCCTGATCTTTTTTCTTCTTCCCCCGCCTTATTGTTTTCCATCTGTGTGTAGCGTGTGAGGCCTCGCTGAAAGAAGTTTTCCTGCAGTCGATGCGGTGCTAAAAGAGTCAAAAATGGCAATTCTGTCATCATTTATTTATTTATCATTTATTTTGTGTCGTTTCAAATTCGTGCCATTTTATTTTGTTTGGTTGAGCTTCGAAAAAAGCACCATCAAAATGTTATTGACAATGAACACAATGAAGCATTTTCCGCAAAATGAACAATTACACCATTTTCTCTTTAAATAAATACAACAAAAAAAACAATTAAAGAATTTATATATCATGGTAGTATTTGTTGTGCTATCCTCAAATTATGCTGATTTAAACGGGGGGGACGTCCGGACGAAACAGGATTAAGAGCACGTTTATAGGATTATTGAATTACAGTAATGAGAATCTAAATTACTTTTAAGAATTACAAAAAACCTCAGAAGTCAAATATAAATTAAATAAAGATATCAAAATGAGCAGGGAAATGTGCTTAAATGTTATAAGAAATAAGCAAAAAAATAATGCACAAACATATTTATGTGAAACAAACCAAAATTTAAGTTATTGACAATTCAGATTTTTTTCCCCCAAATGAACCACATTCAAATATTTTCTTGCAAATAAAACAAAAAAATTTTATTACAACATAATTTCTTCATAATGGTAGTATGTTGTTGTTACTATCTTTAAACTATACTGGGAATTAAATGGGGCGGGGGATCTAATTAATATTTTGTATTACAGTGAATGAGATCAAATAAAAGAATGCAAAAAATAAAAAACAAAAAAAAGAGTTTATAAGAAACAAACAAAAATTTCAGTAGGTTTAAGACAATCAAACATGTTCACCAAAACAGCATTACAATTTCTTTTAATCAATACAAAATGTATAATAATAATATATTTACCTATGGCAGTAGTTGGTAACTAGTAGGTGGGTGTCAGTACAATCTAAGTAGACTTAATGTATTGATGGGGTTGGCGAAAAAATCTTCATATGGGAGTCCAAAGATATCCTTTAAATTAAAGACTATTAAAATCATTTATTTGGCATTATCCAAGTAATGCTCATTTGAGTGGGCAAATTGTGCTGAGATTATATGTAGGACAATATAAGCAACTGGTAAAACGCAAAAACAAACAAAATGTAATTATGGTTCAACTTATGGAATCTTTTCTCTTTAATGAAGAGTTGACATTATTTGTCCCAGAGCTAAATTTTAGGACATTATTTGTAACGTGACATATGCTAAAGTGCTGGAGTTTTCAAATCACTGAACATCAAACTTGGCATATGTGAATATACGTGACCGGGCATGAAATTTCGCCAGGCTCTATTAGTCTTCCATAGAAGTCAGTGTCAGTCAACGGGTTCAGAACGCCATGGAGGGTGAGTAATGATGGACAGATATGATTTTTTGGGTGAACTATCCCTTTAAGGGAGGGTGTAATATAACAAAATCTCTTTCAGACCATGTCAGTTAAATCCTGAAAATGAAAGATTGATTTGCCTTTGCAAACCAGCATGGAAATGAAACCCAACATGTTGCTTTTAAATTCTAACAAATGATATGTGTGGTAACAGAATATGTGTGTCAGTAGTGAAAGCACTGATTCATCAGCCGTGATGAAGAGGATTTCCCATTCTTTGTAGTTTTATGGAGCTACACGGTGAATGAAGAACATCTCACAGGGAAAATATATTTTGAGGTTTAATATATTAACTATTTTTATTTTTTCATGTATCACATGAAATTCCTTCTTTGTGGTCTGTGTCATAAATTCTGGAAATAGGTTTAACTTGGGGAATTGAAATTTGGCTCAAAAATAAATCTTGTGATCATTTATTCACCTTCATGTCGTTCAGAACCAGTATGGCTTCCTTTCTTCTGTTAAACACAAAAGATTATGTTTATCAAGACCAAACCAGCTCCTTCCATGCAATGAAAGTGAATGGGAAGTAAAACTGTTGAGCTCTAACTGCCACATAGCTAACACATAGCTCGACTGCCCTGAAATATCAGTGGAGACCAGGACATCTAGATGTGCCCCAGAGACTGATCCACTCCGAAGACCTCGTCTCCTAGACGGCCACCGGGACAACACCACAGGAACCAGATGATTCCTCTGCAAAATGTGACTTTGCTGCAGCCTGAAATTAAACTGCTGGTTTTGTCTGGCCAGAGGAGAAAGACACTATTTCGACACACTATTTTCCCATTTAATACTGTAAAGCTGCTTTGACACAATTTGCATTGTAAAAAGCGCTATATAAATAATGGCGACTTGACTTGACTTGACTCTAAACATGATCATAAATCAGTCCATATGACTAGTGCACTATATTTCAAGTCTTCTGAAGTCACATGATGTTTTGTGTGAGGAACTGGCTAAAATTTAAGTCATTATTTGTTAAAATTCTTACTCTGCACTGTAGCAAACGGGGGGAAGGACTGAGTGAAACCTCTCTTTCTATGAGACACATAAACAATGACATTTGAGGGTGGTAAGGTTACACGCGTTTACATGGGTGTGGGTGGTCGAAGCAGGGGCAGCGAACCCGCTAAGGGGGTTCAATAGATGTTGTAACTACCACTGTATAGTAAGATAGTGTGTTCAATATGTGTAATTTGGTAAAAAGCATTTCAATGTAGAGTATTAAATTCACATTTATAAATGTTATTATTACAAATGTATATATAAATGTATTATGATAAACTATTATTTAATGGTATATGACATTTTAATGTTATACAAATAAAATGATATTTTAAAGGTTATATATTTTCTTATTAGACGATATTTATTCGATTATATTATTATATATACTGATTATAATATATATTGCTAGGATATATGTAAATATTAAGATGTGTGGGTGTAAAAGATTTATATATGTATTATTATTGAAATAAAATAAGAAATATAACTAATTAGTATATTAATGAAATACATTTCATTAAAGGATACTATATCCTAATCATATACCCGTGGATATATTGGCTAATTAATTGCTATATATAAAATGCTTAGATATGGTCTAATTTAGCCAAAATTCTAAATAATTTTCTTATATTAAAATTACATTAAATGTATTTATTTAATAACATTAATATTTATGTTATTATTTTTTTAATAATAATTACATATAATACAGGGTGCGATTTGCGAGGGGGATTTCCCCCCCGTCTGGCTATGCCCGGGTTTCCCAACCTTTTTAGTCGCGGCACCCTTTGGAACTTTTAACAAAACTTGTGGCACCCTACAAAATAAATAGTAACAATATTTGAATTTCTAACTTCGATATATGATCATTTGAAAAGTATAGATATTCGGTAGAACAGGGAAGAACTGCAGAATATAATGTTATACAGATATTTTTTATATTATAAAACAATTTTGTCCATCAATTGTGGCAATCAGTAGGCTAATTTCTAATGAAAAAAAAACTATTTATATGACAGATTTTAATGTAGGCTGTTATACATATGTAAACATTATTTAATTACCATTATAACTAGCTATCTCTCCAAAATTTTTTTCTCACGCAGTGTTTTTTTAATTTATGTGGGGTATTTTGGTGCCCCCCCCACCCCGTAGCACGAGATAGCTTGATTTAAAACTTTTAATTGAATAAAAAATTACAAGGAAGCAGTCAGTAATAAAATAAGAACAATAAAGAAATTAATAATGATAGCACAAAAAAAAAATAACGACAGGCCTTCAAATTAAATAAATAGCTTTTTAGTTTTTTAGGTAGGTCTAAACAGAGGTCAGAATATCATTTAAAAAAATAACAAAACAAAAAAAATTTTACTAATGATCCAAATAATGTTTAGTCCTAGAAAGCTATTATTATCAGAGCACGTGAGCATAACATAGCGGTTAGCTGATCAATGAATGAGAGGGCAGCGTTACGAGAGTTGCCCATATACAACACCATGTTACAACACACTAGGGCTATTGCAGACAGAAACAATAATGTACTACATCGATGTTTCCTGTCAGATAGATTTTTGAGCAGACTTTGCTGTTCCGATGAGCACGAACGGTATATGAGTGGAGCACTCACACGGGCCGTGAGCGACTGAGCGGAGCGCACACACACACATAAGAGCGGGATAATACGCAGAGCGTCACACCACGTGAAAGTGAAAATAATTTTCGGTGAACTAATTTTCGGCAGCCTGAATTTCGGTGCGTCTCTAATTATTGGTGACATCAGAAATTGATATTATATAATGGCTGCTTTTTTGAACATTTTAGCAATGTAAAAATATTAAAAAGAGATTTTTTACACGGCACCCCTGCTCTCAACAAATGACACCCCGGTTGGGAAACACTGTGCTAGACATCCCTGCCTATGTTTAATTATTGTTATCCCCGTGATAAAAAACATTCCCGCAAACGCTGCTCCGGACGTCCAGATCTAAACAAAAATGATTCGCGATAATGCTTTGAGAGTCCCGTCGGAATCAAATGATTCGCCGATACACGCTTTGAAGTCTCGATCCGCAATGGTTTAACTGATTTGGAGTTTCAAAAAGCTCCGTTGTGTTCTTTGCTCGATTTCTCTATATAATTTATTCGTAGTTTGAATAACCGTGGAAATGAAATCATTACAATTAACAGGCCTAACTTACAATGTTTTTAATAGATTATGATCACGTTAAATACAGTTTCCAGGCGTTTGTAAAACCTTTCATAAGTTCAAAAGCATACCCCCCTCTGTTTCTTTCATAAAGCGACCCTGCTATATATATATATAAACTGTATATATATATATATATATACATAATATATATATATATATATGTATATTTGACATATATTATACATTTATATATATTTTCAATAAATGAAATGTGAATATATATATATATATATATAGTGTGTACGGAAAGTATTCAGACCCCCTTATTTTTTTCACTCTTTGTTATATTGCAGCCATTGCTAAAATCATTTAAGTTAATTTTTTTTTCTCTTTAATGTACACACAGCCGGCTAAGTATTATAAGTATTCAGACCCTTTGCTGTGACACTCATATATTAACTCAGGTGCTGTCCATTTCTTCTGATCATCCTTGAGATGGTTATACACCTTCATTTGAGTCCAGCTGTGTTGATTATACTGATTGGACTTGATTAAGAAAGCCACACACCTGTCTATATAAGACCTACAGCTCACAGTGCATGTCAGAGCAATGAGAATCATGAGGTCAAAGGAACTGCCTGAAGAACTCAGAGAGAGAATTGTGGCAAGGCACAGATCTGGTTAAGGTTACAAAAAAATTTCTGCTGCAACTTAAGGTTCCTAAGAGCACAGTGGTCTTTATAATCCTTAAATGGAAGACGTTTGGTATGACCAGAACCCTTCCTAGAGCTGGGCGTCCGGCCAAACTGAGCTATCGGGGGAGAAGAGCCTGGTGAGAGAGGTAAAGAAGAACCCAAAGATCACCGTGGCTGAGCTCCAGAGATGCAGTCAGGAGATGGGAGAAAGTTGTAGAAAGTCAACCATCACTGAAGCCCTCCACCAGTCGGGGCTTTATGGAAGAGTGGCCCGACGGAAGCCTCTCCTCAGTGCAAGGCTAAGTTACGCATGAACATAGCCCGCATGGAGTTTGCTAAAAAACACCTGAAGGACTCAAGGATGGTGAGAAATAAGATTCTCTGATAGAACTTTTTGGCCTTAATTCTAAACGGTATGTGTGGAGAAAACCAGGCACAATGCTCATCACCTGTCCAATACAGTTCCAACAGTGAAGCATGGTGGTGTCAGCATCATGCTGTGGGGGTGTTTTTAAGCTGCAGGGACAGGACGACTGGTTGCAAACGATGAATATCCCAAGTACAGGGATATCCTGGACCAAAACCTTCTCCAGAGTGCTCAGGACATCAGACTAGGCCGAAGGTTTACCTTCCAACAAGAAAATGAACCTAAGCACACAGCTAAAATAACGAAAAAGTGGCTTCACAACAACTCTGTGACCATTCTTGAATGACCCAGCCAGAGCCATGACTTAAACCCAATTGAGCATCTCTGGAGAGACAAAAAAATGGCTGTCCACCAACGTTTACCATCACATGACAGACACTGGAGAGGATCTGCAAGAGGAATGGCCGAGGATCCCAAATCCAGGTGCTGAAAAACTTGTGCCCCATCTTTCCAAAAAAGAACTCATGGCGTATTAGATCAAAGGTGATTTAGCTAAATATGAGCAAAGGGCTGAATTACTTAGGACCATGTGGATTTTCGAGTGTTTAGTTTTTTAATAAATTTGCAAAAATGTCAACATTTCTGTGTTTTTCTGTCAGTATGGGGTGCTGTGTGTCCATTAATGAGGAAAAAAAATTAACTTAAATGATTTTAGCAAATGGCGGCAATATAACAAAGAGTGAAAAAATTAAAGGGGTCTGAATACGTTCCGTGACCCACTGTATATATATATATATATATTACATACACACACACACTCTTTATGCATATTCTTTTATGAGGGTAGATGGTGGCAGAATTTTATGTGATTTTTATGTGATTTTATGCGAACGAACCCTTTGCTATAGGTGTATGTGTTTGTGCGTGTATGTAGATACATACATACATACATTTTACATCTTTTATATACATCTTTTATGAGGGTAAACGGTGGCCGAATTTTATGTGATTTTATGCAAACTGACCCTTTGCTAAAAGCATAAATAGTTGAATAGAGGTTTTATTTTCTAGAGTGATGAATCGAGCCTGTTATGTGGTTATAAGCCATACCTAACATGAGCGTAGTGTCCAGAAACTTCCAGCATTCCGTCCCAAGAATCCCTGCAAGGGGACAAATGGCTGAAGAGGCATGTGAGGCCACTCAAGTCCAGGCCCAAATTCACTGTCAAATAATGGATCACTGGGGAGCAAGAGAGAGAGAGAGAGAGAGCTTGAGACAAGAAATAGAAGAAATTTACTACGCTTCCAAGAAACTGCTGGAACGCTAAGAGTATTACGACTCGTTTTTCCATTTTACTCGAATGGCCTGTTGACCAGAATGTGTGATTATCTTGTTTCATGTCAAATGTCTGATTCATTGACAGTTTGTCCTCTGGGCTAAAGGAACCTGCAATAAAGCGTGCACGCGATTCCAGCGGTTTTGCGCAAAGCTGGTGTTTGAGGTGAAGCAACAGCGCGCGGCGGAGTGGCGTGAGCCTTTAGGGCAGCGCTGGACGCTTGTGGTTTCGCTTCTTATTTCTACAGAGAGCGTTTGTCCACGCTGGCACTGCAGACCAAGGGTGGGCCTCTGGATTTGAGTGATTTATGAAGACGAGTAGAGAGGCCAGGCGGTCGACAGTGCTGTCACATACAGGGGAGGAGGAAACCGCATCAGGACATCAGAAAGGCTCGCAAGCGATGGCCAAAACTGCACGCCGAGGGCCCCTTCATGACAAGGAAATGAAATCCGAGCGCCGTCCGCAGGGACGAGGTGCACCGGGAGGAAGCGAGCACATTTCCATCAAGTAAAAGCTGACAGGGGAAAGTCTGCATATTTCATCCAGCACATGTTTTGCGAGTGCAAAGAGGCAAAACCTTTTCCATTTTTCATCTTATTATTTTGTTACCCCGAATTTACCCATTATTAGCTCACACGCAGCTGCGTGCACCTGCGTTAGAGACTCAATCTCACGGCTGCGCGCTGCTCCAGATGTGCATCGCGCATTTCTCTTCGCATTTATGTCACGCTGGGATATTTGTGAAATATATGAGATCCCACCAATCACCAGAACACTCCATCCAAAATCCCATCAAACGCAACAATGCAACACATCCATAACCTCCCAAAACCGACTCGCTTATACTCGCTTTGGGATAACACTTAAGAGGTTAGAAATGTTTTTATTCGCATTAAAGTCAAAATCAAAATGGACTGTTTTACTTTTCTAATGCATGTTCCTGTTTTAGACTTTGTATGATTCATTAGTGCAAAACTTTTTTTCTTTGGAATAATGTGCAGTATAATCAAAATGCAATAATACTGCACTCAACAAAAAATGTTACGGTATAAATGTAAGATTTATATAGTCACTTGTGCTGATATATTGCCAAGTATATCATATTTATGTTTTTGTATTGAGTTCCTCAGTACTCTCCTTTATCTCTATATGACCTCTTTACCCGTAGCATACTCTTACCACCCAGTTGTTTATGAGGTCACTTTACCTCGCTCACGCACCACCTATTTGTCACCTCCTCACCAATGTCCGCCATCCTTCTCCCTGTACCCAACCTACATTTTCATGCAGCGACCCTTATGGAACGGCCAACATCGGAACTCACACAAAAAACATATAGATATTATATATATATATATATATATACATAAACAGAAAATGTCTTTCAAAAAAATGCTTAGGGAATTGTTTATATATACAGTGGGTACGGGAAAGTATTCAGACCCCCTTAAATTTTCACTCTTTGTTATACTGCAGCCATTTGCTAAAATCATTTTAAGTTAATTTTTTTTCCTCATTATGTACACACAGCACCCCATATTGAAAAAAAAACACAGAATTGTTGACATTTATTAAAAAAGAAAAACTGAAATATCACATACTAAGTATTCAGACCCTTTGCTGTGACACTCATATTTAACTCAGGTGCTCTCCATTTCTTCTGATCAACCTTGAGATGGTTCTACACCTTCATCTGAGTCCAACTGTGTTTGATTATACTGATTGGACTTGATTAGGAAAGCAAAACACCTGTCTATATAAGACCTTACAGGTCACAGTGCATGTCAGAGCAAATGAGATTTATGAGGTCAAAGGAACTGCCTGAAGGGCTCAGAGAGAGAATTGTGGCAAGGTACAGATCTGGCCAATGTTACAAAAATATTTCTGCTGCACTTTAGGTTCCTAAGAGCACAGTGGCCTCTATAATCCTTAAATGGAAGAGGTTTGGGATGACCAGAACCCTTCCTAGAAATGGCCGTCCAGCCAAACTGAGCAATCGGGAGAGAAGAGCCTTGGTGAGAGAAGTAAAGAATAACCCAAAGATCACTGTGGCTGAGCTCCAGAGATGCACTCGGGAGATGGGAGAAAGTTGTAGAAAGTCAACCATCACGGCAGCCCTCCACCAGTCGGGGCTTTATGGCAGAGTGGTCCGACGGAAGCCTCTCCTCAGTGCAAGACACATGAAAGCCCGCATGGAGGACTCCAAGATGGTGAGAAATAAGATTCTCTGGTCTGATGAGACCAAGATGGAACTTTTTGGCCTTAATTCTAAGCGTATGTGTGGAGAAAACCAGGCACTGCTATCACCTGTCCAATACAGTCCCAACAGTGAAGATCGGGGTGGCCGCATCATGCTGTGGGGGTGTTTTTCAGCTGCAGGGACAGGACGGCTGGTTGCAATCGAGGGAAAGATGAAGGCGGCCAAGTACAGGGATATCCGGGACGAAACCTTCTCCAGAGTGCTCAGGACCTTAGACTGGGCCGAAGGTTTACCTTCCAACAAGACAATGACCCTAAGCACACAGCTAAAATAACGAAGGAGTGGCTTCACAACAACTCTGTGACTGTTCTTGAATGGCCCAGCCAGAGCCCTGACTTAAACCCAATTGAACATCTCTGGAAAGACCTAAAAATGGCTGTCCACCAACGTTTACCATCTAACCTGACAGAACTGGAGAGGATCTGTAAGGAGGAATGGCAGAGGATCCCCTAATCCAGGTGTGAAAAACTTGTTGCATCTTTCCCACAAAGACTCATGGCTGTATTAGATCAAAAGGGTGTCTACTAAATACTGAGCAAAGGGTCTAAATACTTAGGACCATGTGATAAAGACCATGTCTTTTTTAATAAATCTGCAAAAATGACAACAAATCTGTGTTTTTCTGTCAATATGGGGTCCTGTGTACATTAATGAGGAAAAAAAAATGAACTTAAATGATTTTAGCAAATGGGTACAATATAACAAAGAGTGAAAAATTTAAGGGGTCTGAATAATTTCCGTACCACTGTATATATATAGATTATATAAATATAATATAATTTTTTTTTTTTTTTTTTTTTTTTTTTTTTTTTTTTTTTTTTTTTTTTTTTTTTTATATATTATATATACACCAACAACAATTATTAATTAATGCCTGTTTAATTTAATTTAAAATGAAATGTGTTTATTTAATTTGCTTAGATTCAGTATAAAATATATTTATTGTGAAAACAATTACTTTTATTCAGTTAAAAAGTAAGAACATTGTTCAAATATATCTTGCTGTGAAACAAGCAATATTCAATCACTTAAAATGAATGAGATTGACTAATTGGATTTAGTGATGATAAATATATAAACCTGGTTATTGTATTTAAAACACATTCAGTTTATTAGGACTATTACAGAAATCTGAGCTGTTTCATTTACAGTATGTCTGACAAATATGCATCACATTAAGTTAATTAATGTTAAATCTGTGTAATCCAAACAGATGGATTTTATCTACAATTCAAATACATGACTCTTAAATTTAGGCCTAAATATTTCGCTCTGAAAAGACCTTCCTTTCCTGATGACATCATTAAGCCCTTTTATGTAATTTTTTAATTTTTATTTTATTTATTATACACCCCTTTTTTACATTCCAAACAATTCCTGATGACAAACATCAAGTCCCGCCCTAATTTTTTTCTTGTTGAATGCACCACATTACCAAAGTAAAATGGATTCCGAATGCTATTTTTTGTTGACTTTAACAGATTACGCAATATCTGAAAGTGGTTTACTCACACTCTCTGGTGTGTTTCAGGCGGATTGCGTAACATTATCAGCACAGTAGTTGAAATATTCCCACAGCATTCAGTAAAAACATGCCGTGTGTTCCTGTAGCGCTTCCGGTCTGTAAGAACGTGGGTTAAAGCTCTCAGTGGCAGCTGAGGTTCAGGAGCTGCGGGTCACGGAGGCTGCGAGCGAGAGACTTCCACTGCACAGCACATTAAGGAAGCAGCTCTAACATTTATGTTTTGAAGCATTGAGCCCAAGTGAAGCTCAACAGCTCCCTGGATCACAGCGAGGAAACAGCCCGCTCGGCCTGACAACAGCAGATCAGGGGCCTTTCCTGAGAATCACAATGACCCTAAACAAAACAAAAAAAAAGTACATTTATGAGGCTTTTTTATGTCACTGGGTTGAATGTATAACACTGACATTGGTGAAGCAGATCGCTCCGTTCTAAAAATAAAACTGAACTGCTTAGCTGTCTATATAGGCAGTTTACTTCTAAAGAAGTATCTTAACGGAAATGGATACCAATAAGCTCTATACACAAGTGCATGTTTATAGTGTTATAGTTTTTGTTAATATTCTGAATTACATTTTATTGGTACATTTTCAGTTTTCACTTTAATTTGACTTAGTTTTAGTAGTTTTGTTGTTTTTGTAATTTACCTTTTTTTATAATTTTGTTTTCATTTTTTATGTCTGTATAGTTTTTATTAATTTTATTTAAGTTTTAGTTATTTTTTGGTGTGTAATGTGTGTTTGGTCATTTTAATTAGTTTTTTTGTTCTATATAGTAATTAATTAATTTATTTGATAGGTTTTTGTTTTAGTTCTTTTGGTATCTAGATTTAAATTTTATATTTTCTGTTTTCGCTTCATTTTAAAGTTTTAGCAAAAATTGTGTTTTTCTTTTTTGTTTTTTAATGTCTATATAATATTTATTCATTTTTATTAGTTTTTGTTTTATTTTTTATTTTAGTACTAGATTTTATTTTTTAGTTTTCGCTGTAATTTTAAAGTTTTTGTCATTTCTGTTTTTCTAAATATCTATGAAATATTTATTAATTTACCTTTAGTTTTGTTTATTTTAGTACTAGACTTTATTTTTTATATTTTTTCACTTTTAAAGTTTTTGTAATTTTTTTGTGTTTGCTTTAGTTTATTGTAGTATTTCAACTTAAACTAAAGAAAAATGTTACCTTGGCAGCTAGCTGAAATAAAATAAGTATATTTAAATGACTTAACTTTACATGTTATGTATATTTAAATGTTTAACCTGACATGTTATAACGAAAATATTTTTCACGGTTTTAGTTTTAGTTAAACATAACAATCCTGCACTGATGCAAAATATGTGAAATCATTCCCAGAAATGCTAAGTAGGCTGCACTGTTTTGACCCCATTTATAAATTTATCTGAACCCTTTTATGCTCAGTGTATTTTAAGTTTGTCATGCAGACATGCTTTTATTTGGCAATTGCTCATTCACAGATAAGATGTCAAGGTTCGCATCAGTGAGCGGCTAAAACGCTCCCCAGCGTCGCTGCCTTGAGCTCATAAACTCATAAACTCTTCTGCTTTACATGCCAGGAATTCAGCCCCTTTGTTTAGCCAAAAATAATTGTCGCAGTTTACCGTTTCTGCAGTCCATCAAAAGGGCCGGAAGTGATTACTGTTTATTAAAACATCTAATGACGTGCACTAACGGCGTGTTGTGAGTGGCCGCTCGCTGACGCCTCAGAGAGGTAAACAAAGACAGGAAGATCAAATAATGCATTCATCACATTCCCCAGGGCCGGGGGCCAAGTTCATGTCAAATCCATAATAAGGAAAGTATCCTCCGCGCAGCTCGTTTCCACACACGCACGTCACACTCTGCTGGAAATCTACGCAGAGGATGTACTGATATTCCTGGTGCTTCCTTTCTCACAAGCTCAATACAGGCTCGTCACATCGCAAGTAGCAGCGCACATCTCCCCCCCCCCACCATTAAACACACAATTATAAACCATTAGGCTGCCAAAACGGGGCCTTTGTTTTGTGTTTGGGTTAGTTTTTTTCTTTCTTTTGGAGGGAAGGCTATGGTGGAGTGCATAACAGGCCGGTAGTTTGTCTTGCCTGGAAAATAACAAGATTTAAGAGGTAATGAGAGTCTAGGACAACAACGAACAGCTGCCAGCAGCCTGCTGTTTCAATCATCTGTTTAAATCTTGATGCTTTATCATGTCCGCTGATGGACAAACAAATATAAACTCTATGTTTTCTCACACAGCACTGTTCCACAGGAAGAAACATGGTATTCTGACATATACATATATACATAAGATAGATATCCGGTGGCCGAGACATGCAAAACAAATCACAATTATGAAAACAAAATAACAAATTACAAACGCAACACAACAACAATTCCGAAAACAGTATAACAAGTCAAAAAACACAAGACAAATTGAACAAACACAAGAACAAGTCAGAAAAACAACGACAAATCAGCTCTCATAAATGCTACTTTATCAGGCAGTTATTTTTGTTTTCAGAATTGTGATTTGTATTGCACTTCTCGGCCGCTGGATGGATAGATAGATAGATAGATAGATTACTCCAGTCTTCAGTGTCACAGGATTCTTCAGAAATTATTCTAATATGCTGATTTGCTGCTCAAGAAACATTTCTGATTAACTGGCAGTGGTGTAATGTAACTAAGTAATAATACTTTGTTACAGTATTTAAATATTTTTTGGGAGTATCTGTACTTCACTTGAGTTTTATTTTTTCAGGAAACTTATTACTTTAACTTCACTACATTCCTAATTAAAATGTATACTTGTACTCCGATACATTTCCCCGAAGCATATTCGTTACTTACTACAAAATAGTCAGAAGTCAGAAGAACACGGACTGCAGGAAAGCAGGTTTGACAAATCAGTGGTCTGGCGTCTCCAAGTTATGGCGCTTTTCCACTGCGTGGTACGACTCGGCTCGGCACGGATCAGTACGGAACGGCACGCCACGGGCACGGTTTGCGTTTCCACTTCAGTTCAGTACCGCTTTAGAGTGGGCAGGATTACACACATGTCGTTATAGTTGCGCCGCCTATACTTCCGCGACTCCTGGAAAACTTTTTCATTCCGCGTCGCCCATCAAGCTCTCGCTGGATCCGCTCCTCTGCTATCAACGAGAGGAACGTCGTACTTCCTCAACAGGACAATGAAACAGACACTTTTTGGTTGTTAAAAAACGGTGCGCTTGTTCAAAACAGTTGCGTTCGATCCTTCGCTGGCTGAGCTGATTTAAATCTAGCGGTTCTGTTGTGTTTGTGTCGCAAGTTCAGTGAAGCAGGTAGTGACGATTCTCTCCGGCCAATTCGGGATCAGCAGAGTTTACACGTCACGTTTAGGTAACGGTACGGTCACTTGGAACTCAACCGAGGTGGACTAAAAAAAGTACCTGGTACCTGGTACTGTACCCAGTGGAAAACCCCCTAAAATTGAACCGTACCGAGCCGTACCGTGCAGTGGAAAAGTGCCATTAGACTCATGCTCACGTGCAAACAAGTGCGCGCACAACCGCGGATGATTCATTTTCCACTCAAGTCGAGTCTGGGGTGTGCGATATAGTATCGTCGATACAGTATCGTGCACGCACGTTGATTCATTAGTCTATTAAAACTATTCAAATTCCAGGCATTCTAAATTGAAGAAGGCAAAAATTCGTCTGTATGCTTTTTATATTTATATAACTAAATATAGTTAACTTAATCTATATCACAAAAAGAGTGCCATTTTTCTGCAGATATCAGCATGAACAAATTTAATAATCAGTTTATACAAGTTCAATAAAGCAATTAGTGACTTACATTTTAGACATAATATATTGCTAGTTTTTGCTCAATTTTGCCAACGAAAAATAGTTGCAAACAAAGATCACAGCACTGTTTTGCATCTCTAAGCAATGGACAGTGTTTACTTATTGAATGAATCAGCTTTTTGAACGAATCGGTTGAATGAATGATTAAATCACTCACTCATTAAAACAGGCAAAATGCTTGGTTCCTGAACACTCAGTTGTTTGAATGAATCGGTGAATCTCAATGGGGGAGCTCACTCATTAACATTCATGCTGTCAGCCTACTGGCGGTTTTTAATTTTCACATGCAACTACTTTAGTTTGAAATGTTTTAACTTATTGTAAAACATATCCGTTATCAAGTATTTATGTTAAAAACTAAAGATTATTTATCCATCTTTAACTGCAGTTTAAATGCATCCATGTCGCCTCTGTGATACATAAACTGTGTAAAAACATCTAAATGCTATTTCAGATGCAGTTTCCAGAAATGTTTTCTTATGTTGGAACGAAAGACACTAAGTACCGGATGAAGAGCTTCTTATTCTTACCCAAAAATACAAAATGGACGAAAGAGTTATAACTGAACACACTCGTGTCCTCCAAGCGGTGCATGAACATTTTAGATATATTTATTGCTTCGTTTCCATTTTGCCTTACTTCGTACTATTTCCTTGTTCAAGAATACTTCGGAGGGGGATAATGCTTAGCGCGCAAGACGGGTGCGGTTAAGATTGACAAACGATGCTTCCTACTCTTACCCAAGATATGTTGTTCTAATACGGTGAGGGTGTACATTTAATTTTCAGGATCTGTGATGAACAGACACCGTTTCAGAAACGATGAGCATCTTTCGTGTACATTATGAAATGTCTTTGCTAGTCGGCACCAATAGGGGGGCCCAGAGATGTTATAGGGCTAGCAAAAAACCACGGACAGAGATATGAGCACCGGTTGCGATGTCGAGGCGTTAAAACCAGAAGTTCACGAGCTCAACAGCTTTGTGACCTTTATCATCTCGATCCCCCCCTTGTCTCCCATTTCGCACCCAGTTAATGTAATGATGGCACTGTCCTTATAAAAGCAAAAAGCGAAGTTGGCAAAAAATAGAATATTTATAGTTACGAAAATTTAGTAGTCAAAGCGCCCGGAGTGTTAGCTTGGTTTTTTTTGTCAGACGGCAATCACATATTTTATTGAATTATTGCCACAAAAAATCAAATAAGAAAATCAATTGATTGTAAAAAAAATTAAATAAAAAAAATTTTGCAGGTAACACCCCAAATATATAAAAGAAATGTTTGTAAGAAAGTACAAAGGTGGGTATTGTTCTTTTTTCTATTTTTGTATATAGTTATATATATTATATATGTTCACATAGTAAAATATTTTTTTTTATTAATTTCATTGTTTTTGTGTATTTTGCTGTTATTTTGTTACTTGATTTAATTTTATATTCTGTTTTGGCGGAGTGTAATTTCAAGCGTCGAGTGGAACAATGAGTACATTTCTGCATGTAGAACATACATGCCAGAACATGCTTTAAATATTGCGCTTACTTAACCTTTATTTGTGTTAAGAGGAGTATCTGTTGATGTTTATATCTATTTTTATTTCCAGCTTAGTAGCATAATAAAAGTTTATCGGAAGCAAACTACTCAGCTATCGATATCTGATATTATATATAATATACATTAATTATTAAAAACTATTAAATATTCTTAGATAATACATAATATATATCTTCTTGTCTCAGTTCTTCCTACGATTGCAGGGAACGATAATTCGAATCTACTCCAAATATATAGCTTGGACACATAGTGCGGGAAGTTTCACATTCGGCGAGGACAAGCCGAGTGAAACAATGGTTAATATGAAAGGAGAGACAGAATCATATGCAGTTTGTTTGACTGGCTGTAAATGAAACACTGGTTCCCTTGTGGGCGGCTACAGAGATCTCTGTCAGAGGGTGAGAAAAGCTGCGTAGTGGTCATGCAAACACACTACAGCTGCTGCCGACAATTAACTTGAACATGTGAATAGCTGTAATGATGGCAAAGAAAATCTCATAATCCTCATCTGTTGAAGTCGTCAGATATTCAAATAGAATCAAACTCACTGAGCCAGTGAGAGTGAGTCATTCTGTCAACATCTCACTCGATTAGTGAATTTAAATTCGTATTTTCTGCATTGTAAAACCAGTTGTTCCCAATGAGGAAAACACTATAGATCATGAAACCTAAATCAGTCGCATACTTGTTCGGGTTGTTCATCTAACATGTAGTTAACAATATACTAAACAATTCAATTTTTAAAATAAATTAGCTATAAAAATGCTAGAAAATAGTATATTAATTAGAATGTGGTGCATACAGATTATTTCTGGTTCTTATATAACAGCAGTTAAAGATAAAACATGCATTTTCTGCAATAACATTATTATTTAAATTGAACATGTTGAAATATTAACAACAAACAAGATTAAAAAAATGTTATATTAGAAATATGTGCCTACTGATTTATTTTGGTTGTACATATAAAGTGTAGTTAAAGACAAAAATGTAAAAAAGTAATTTCTGCAATTGTTAATATTTTAATTTTTTTAATTGCTGAAATATTACCTTAAACATGCTAGAAATATGCACATATTCATTACTTTCTGGTTGCTCATATAACATGTAGTTAAAGATGAAAACATTTGTATTTTAATTAAAAATGCTGAAATATTCATTTATACAGGCTAAAAATACGTTAAATTATAAATGCATGCATACAGATGACATTTTGGTTGTTCATATAACAGATTTAAAGATTTATAAAATGTAATTTTTGCAATAAATAATTTTTTTATAAAAATGTTGAAATATAAACTTAAACATGCTAAAATGTTGATTAATGTTAAATAAGTTAAATCAGGAATATGTGCCGATGGATTTCCACCTCTAAACAAAAGTATATTTCAATACTGCATACTGGTTTTTGGCCAAATGATACAAACTAAAGAAGTGAATAAGTGTTTTTCATGCATGCACCCAAAATCCTCTCTTTCATTATACATGCTAGAGCTGTAAGTCTAGCAGAAATGATGAGGGTCACTTTTCCAGAAACAAAAGTATCAGGTTTCAGGTCCAGCATGGAAATAACGGTGTGTGGTGGCCAAAGTCTCCATGATGTTAACACCACACCAGAAAAGCAGAAGAGGAGAGGAAAAAACCTTCTTACCTTAATGGTAAGCATGGACACTACAGTTCAGTCCTGGAACGAGTGCGAGAGAGAGATTTAGAGAGTGAAGAAAACTGCAAACATACAGCCATGGTTTCCTCTCTGCTCCTGAACCCACCTGAGCAGCAGACCGTTTAACTACTCGGGGTCAATGTTTCACTGCACAGCAGACAGAAGAAAAGAAGGAAACACATCACGGCGGCTCCATCTCAGACGCAGACACTGTAATATAGCAATGGAAACTGTATTCAGACCATATTTCAAAAAATGAAGGCATGGTTTATTTATATAGCACATTTTATACACAGTGGCAAATCAAAGTGCTTACATAAAAGTGATTTAAAAAAATTATAAAAGATGCATAAAAATAGCAATAATAAATAAATCAAGCAAAAAAAGAAAGAATTAATTGTATAAAGAACAAAAAAGTCATTATTTTGAAATTATTAAATAAGTGTGTTAACAATTAAGCACGATTCTCTCCCCCCAAATTCAATTGCTGTAATGCAAAATAACATAAGATACTAATACCAGTAATAATCATTATTATTATTCTATACGCATAATAATAATAACAGGAAATAAAGAGACACTTTTACAAGAGAAATTGCATAAAGTTTTCAAAAACAACGTCTACTTATAGGTTTTTATAAAGTAGTTATTGAGCAATCAAGCACACTTTCTCCCCCAAATTTGATTGCGCTGCTAATGCAAACTAAAAAAACATAATAACAACCAACAACACTAATACTAACTAATAATAATAAAGGCAGCGAATGAAATAAGGAACTAAAAATATTGGCCAGCTTAATTGATAAATAAAAAAGGTATAATATAAGATTTCTTAGATTTTTATTTACAATTAAGTACACTTTGTCTTCAAAAAGCCATGCTGTAATGCAAAAAAAGAAAAAGATATTGAACACACTAACAACCAATAACAAAAAAATAAATGAAAGACGAAATATTATGTACATTAATAAAAAAAACAAATACAAAACAAATTGTAGAATGTATTTATTATGAATTTATTGGACCAATTAAGAAAATTCTTATTCTAAAGTCGGAGGCTGAGTGGCAAAATACAAACTATATATATAAATAATAAAACGCATTAATAATTAATATAAAGAAACGCTAAAAGAATTATTTCCAATACTATTTAATTAATTGCATAAAGAATGCAAAGTATAATTTCAGGATATTTTAATTGACAATTAAGCACACTTTCTCCCCAAAAACTAATTTCTGTAATGTAATGCAATGCAATGCAATAAAATAAACATTTACACATTGCCCATTTTTTTGTTTTGTTTTATTTTTTGTTGGTTTTTTTTCTTTAAATTTTTGGGTGAAATGTCGCCTGAAAATGTTTTCATTATCCTTTAAACTGTCTTGTGTGATTAGCTACAGTAGATTTGTTAAAGAGCAGAGATAAACCGAATGAAGTGTGTATGTGTATGTATGTGTGTGCGTGCGTGCGTGCGTGTGAGAACTTCTCAAGGGTGCCCACTCTTCACTAATGGAACTGTGGTAGTGAGTTATTCACAGTCTTAATGAGCTGTAATAAAATGCGCGGGTGAGCAGAGCCGAGGGTGTCTCGTTTCAGCAGCCTCCGCCAGACACCCATCATCCTCCAGTCATGCTGCTATCGGGAAATTCCCCACAACGCACACGCTACACCGTTCTTTGATTACTTCATTCATTAACAGAGTAAACTGAATTGCACCGTCACATTCAGGGTGAGCAATTAACGCTGCGATCCTCTTTCAAAGGGACAACAAACCATTAACAGGGACGGCGTGAAGACCGAAACATATTTTCATAGGTACACAAACACTGAATATGAGTCCTTGGCCGATGCATTGAATATTATGGTGGTCAGAAATACTCAAGGGGTCGACGTTTCCCTCAAATGTCTGTGCCATTAAACCAGATATGTTATTATTCAGGTAGCTAGAAGCTAAGAAGGCCTAAGACTTTCCCTCAAACATCCACCCTGTGTTTGTGATTAATAGCTCATGACAATTTAATGGAGAAACATATAGCCTGGCACCCTGCAGTTACTTTCATAAGTAAATAAGCCCCATTAACACCATATGCTAGCGATGCCACACAAGGCGACTGGCTCAATTTAAACTCAATCACACTCACATAAGTCAAAGCAGGAAACATCCTCAAGGTAGCAATTTCAGAGTCACATGAACGCCATAATTCACTATAGCTTTAAAAGAAAAACCACGGTCAGTTAAATTCCTGCCAGCTGCTCAAAGGCGTTTTGTGCTGGAAAAGAAGCTAGGGAACACAGAAATAACTGTTCTCTTAATTACAGCGTTAAGTCTGTATAATTCTTGTCATAGTACAGCAATCACAGTTTATCACGGTGTCTTTATCCTCGTAACAACACTGAGCACATTAATTAGATGCAATAAAGTGTGAAATGTCAACAAATTAGTTCTAGAAAGTCTGTAATTAGCACATGAGAATAAAAGGTGACTTATTTTTTAATTATATTTTATCAGAAAAGTGTGTAGTATACACTTATATATGCACATTAATTATTATTATTAGAAATATTACCTATTAATGAGATTTAAATTTTAATTGAAATGTGTGTTCATTTAAAACAAAAGATTTATAAGAATAATAAAATAAATATATAATATTATATTTACTAACCGATCTAGTAAATTGATTATAGACACACCAAAAACTACACAACACAAAGGAATATATGTAAATTTAGATATATAAAGATTATTAAATGGCAGTACAGTATTCTATAAATATATTAGTTAGAGTATAGAAAAGGAGGATACAAATATTAATACAATATACATAAAATATTATTAAATAATTAGTTATTATTCAAGTTGTATATTTTATTTTAATATATTTTTATTTATTTTATATTATAATAGATATATATAAATATATATATAATATATATTATTTCGTATATACACACACCACAAACCATATATATCCACTGAGAAGATAGATAGATAAGCTAGATCGATAGATATACCATATAAAGTATATAAAACTGAAAAAAGAAGAAGGTAATATAACATTACAATTAAACTAACTATACTATATACTAAAAATATGTATATGTATAAAAATATGTGTATCATCACAAACTCTGCATCTCTGCATTGCAAAGGGGGCTTTGGCTGATAATCAGAATCAGAATCAGAATGAGAATGAGCTTTATTGCCAGGTATGTTTACACATACGAGGAAGTTGTTTTCGTGACAGAAGCTTCCACAGGGTAACAGAATGACAGTGACAGAACAAAAAAAAAACACAGATAATAAAAAAATAAATAGAACAAGTAAATAAGGAATAAAAAAAATATAAATTGACAATTGTATGTACAGGTATAATACAATAGACAGTTTTTTGTATGTACAGGTACTGTATATCATGTGCAAATTTGAGGTGTAGGCTGAGGATGAGTGTTAGATAAATAAGTGTATGAGTGAATAAATAGTGGTGTTCCACGGTTATTGTCAAGTGTTAATGAGATGGATTGCATGAGGGAAGAAACTGTTCCTGTGTCTAGCCATTCTGGTGCTCAGTGCTCTGTAGAGTCGACCAGACGGCAACAGTTCAGAGGGAGTGTGCAGGATGTGAGGGGTCCAGAGTGATTCTGCCAGCCCTTTTGCTCACTCTGGATAAGTACAGGTCTTGGAGAGAAGGGAGGGTTGTACCAAAGATTCGCTCAGCAGTCCGGACTACCCACTGAAGTCTTCTGAGGTCAGATTTGGAAGCTGAGCTCAACCAGACAGTTATTGAAGTGCAGAGAATGGATTCAATGATAGCAGAGTAGAACCGTTTCAGCAGCTCCTGTGACAGGCTGAACCTCCTCAGCTGGCGAAGGAAGTACAACCTCTGCTGAGCCTTTTCAATGGGTCAATGTGAGTGTCCCACTTCAGGTCCTGTGAGATGGTGGTGCCCAGGAATCTGAATGACTGTACTGCAGCCGCAGTGCTGTTCATGATGGTGAGTGGGAGTGCAGGGGGGATTCTCCTGAATTCCACGGTCATCTCCACAGTTTTGAGCTCCAGGTTGTTGAGACTGCACTAGACAGCCAGCTGCTCGACCTCCTGTATGTAAGCAGACTCGTCACCGTCCTGAATGAGGCCGATGAGTGTGGTGTAGTCTGCAAACTTCAGGATCTTGACAGAGGGGCCTTTAGAGATGCAGTCATTGGTGTACCGGAAGAAGAGCCAGTGGAGAGAAACAAACTGAGGAGTCCAGTGCTGAGCGTACGGGTGCTGGGATGTGTATTTTCCCGCTCATCGCTGCGTTGTCTGCAGGAAGTGTTGATCACTGACAGACGGAGGTGGGCCGGAAGAGTGAGATAGTTTGGGCAACGCGGCGGTTTGGATGATAGTGTTAAAGGCGAGCTGCAGCCACGACCCAGGTCCTCCCATACGTCCCTTGGTCTGTCTAGTGTTGCAGAAACATAAGGCAGTCCCTGTTACTGCACGTCCCAGCCCTGTTGCGTCTGATAAGGCAGGGAGCTGAGACAAGGAGGATGGGTCAGCAAAGGCTCCCAGTGAATGTCCCTCAGGGGGGCCAAGCTCAACCAGTTTTTCCCCAGACCTTCCTGACACAGAGTTCGAGCCGGTCGTGTCGTCAGTAAGTCCCAGTCCTTTGGGTTTCTTCTGGACGGGGGGAGATGGTGGAAGGGGGGGGGGGGGGGGGGTGCGTTTCGCTGTATGACGGGGACTTCGCACAAAGCTCCGTGCTATGTTGAAAGCCTTGTGTGAAGATGAGGGCGAGCTCGGGACGGAACAAAGAGATGTCCGAACAGGCGAGGTGTAACACAAATCTGGGCTGGTTGCTGTTTTTCGACTATTTCTGATTACGGAAGACTGCCGGGCACTTCTTATTATGTTTTTGTATTCTAGTCTTCGAGGACTGCCTTGGCACAGGTGTTGAGGCTGTGTAGAGGGGGGTTGTTGGAGGTGTTAGGCTCTGGAGTGTGTAGAGTGCGAGGGATTGGGGAGTGGTGTGTGGTCGTTTTTTCACATCCAGGGCTGCAGTCGACGAAAAATTGGTTAGATCGTCTGCACAAGGTGTGAGTAGCTAACAGATGCATGGTGTGGGATGTGGGTGGTTGGTGATTAACCTTTTTACGAATTTTCCACACGGCTGCGGACACACAAGTGAAAGAGAATTGAATCCTTATTTTTTCAGAAGAATTCCTCTTTGCCACTCTGATCTCCTTTTCTAGTGTGTATTTAGCCTGTTTATACAAGACATTATCCCCATTCCTGTGAGCATCTTCTTTGGCCTTACGGAGCTGTCTGAGTTTTGCAGTGATCCATGGTTTGTCGTTGTTGTAGGTTAAATGAGTCCTGGTAGGAATGCATATATCTTCACAGAAACTGATATATGAATTTACAGTCTCTGTGAGTTCGTCCAGATCGGTGGCAGCAGCTTCCAAGACGCTCCAATCAGTGAGGTCAAAAAAAGCTTGTAAATCCTGCTCTGCTTCACTAGTCCATCTTTTTACAGTCCTTAATAAAGATGTAGCTGATTTCAGTTTCTGCCTGTAGGTCGGTATAAGATGAACTAAACAGTGCTTCAGAGCAGCCCAAAGCTGCGCGGAACAGAGGTGTGTTAGATGCCTTAGTTCATTTGCGCGCATTGTAACTGTGATCCAATATATTACTGTCTCTGGGGGGACATGTGATGTGCTGTCTGTATTTTGGCCGTTCACGGGAGAGATTTGCTTTATTAAAATCCCCAAGATTTTATTTAATAATGCGAGTATGTGTTCCGGGTGTTGCGCTGAATTCATGTCTAAGTGGGTCAGAAATCAGCGACGCAGCTTCTGTAAAGCGGTGCTCACGTTGTGCGCTTGGGAGGAAATCAGGAATGTAGCACTGACGAGAATGAATGCGCAAAACTCCCGCGGTGAATAGAACGGCTTACAGTTAATGAAGAGCACTTCTAGATCGGGACAACACATCTTCTTTAACACAGTTACATCTGTACACCACTCTCTTGATGAAAAGATGTCCCGTACAGCTGCGGCGGCACACACACACACTGTTGATTCTTGCGTCGGGTCCTCTTTGACAGCTGAAAAACCAGAAGACTTCAAGGCGCTCGTCCGTGCTGGAGTCTTTTCAGTCCGGTTACGACACGTGAAACGCAGAGCAGACCGAGTTAGAAACATCCTATTTGTATGGGAGAGCAGAATGCAGTTCGTCTGTTTTGTTGGGTAAAGAGCGGAGGTTCGCCATATGGATGCTAGGCAACGGCGTTCTGAATGCGCGCTGTCTGAGCTTCACGAGCGCGTCGGCTCGCTTCCCCCATCTGCACGTCTTGAAGCGTCTGAACAGCGCCGCTGCTCCCCGACTACATTGTTCAGCAAAACATCAGAATAATCGAAAACTGGTTAAATATTGGGTGGTGTGTACTTCCGAATGTCCATCAATTCGTCTCCGGTGAAACTGATTGCAGGGATATAACTAAAGACAGGACAAACTAACAAAAACATAAAAACAACTGCGGAGCACGCCACGGAGGCAGCCATCAGCGTCGGCGCCATAAGGGGAACGTCGCTGTAGCTGTCTGTTCAACAGTCTTAATTAGCATATATACACACATACAAACAAGTATGAACACACTCTTACTTCCAATTCTATTGATCTAATTCTACACTGAAAATACAGCTGCAAAAATGATTATTGCATGATAATCCGGCTTTAACACCTGAGTAGGGATGGGTACCGAAACCCGGTATTTAATCGGTCCCGGGGCTAAATTATGAAAGACCGGAGTATCGATAAGCTCTGACATTAACGGTTTTGTTATTGGTACTGGAGAAATTAATAAAACATACATACATTTATTATTGCTATATACACATTATCTTGCAAATTCTATCTCACCAGATTCGCCAGCTGTTTTTCAAACATTTGTCTATGATGCATTTTTGCTATTCTCAATTCAGAAGCGAGATCACGCTCACGCAGAGGAGCTTCAGCACGCGCAACATGAAAGCCCTGTTTAATTATGATAACTAAACATTCAATCATCTGCTTACACTTTAGGCCTGTGGGGGTTTTATTAAGCTAATTTTATTTTTTGATTTTGGCTTCTAAGGATTATAAAAAAGAAGACATGAGGTAAAGCTATTAAAGACTTATTCAGTCTGAATAAGCTCTTTTGCACTACTAATCATTATATCTGCACTGTTGTTACTTCACTGGTTTGCACTCTATCTGCCATGCGCCTTGTGCTTTATATATATATTTTTTTTTACATTTTACCTTATTTGTAAAATTGTATAGTCGTATTTTATATTTAATCTGTATCTATCTGTATTTATGTTCTACTGTTAGTGTTATCTGTATGCACCAAAGGGTCTGAGAGTAACGCAATTTCAAATCTCTGTGTTTATGTGCTGTACATGTGGAAGAATTGAAAATAAAGCAGACTTTGACTTTAAAAGCTAGCTGGTTTCGGTAGTGCGCAAATCTTTTCCCTTCACAGCGGTGCGCATTCGTTCCTCCCTAAAACACAAACTTAACGTCAGAATCAGCTCAGTCTGTGATTGTTGTAAGATGCTGTCTTTACTGTTGCTAAATTGCGGGACATGTTAGATAATAAAATGTTGAAAGCACAAATCCGCACAAGGAGACGCTGTTCCTCAGGCTGAAATGTGCGCGTGTGGCGCGCTCCAAAACTGACAAACAAATGACACTGAGCTTCGGGCGCATGTCCAAACGATCAAATACACACACAAATATGTCAAAATGGAGAGTATTTACTTAAACACAGTTAATGTCTTAATTAAGTGGAGGAGAACAGTTAGGAGAAAATCCGATGCGTGTCAATATATTGTCTTAAAGTGACAGACTGGCGCTTGGGCCATCAAAATGCAAATCTGCTCTTAATCTGAATAACGTTATAGCTTTAATAAGCATTAATCTATCAATACATACACTAAAAACTATGCAGTGTTCATTTACATTTGATTACTTTTAGATTTCTTTTGTAGGCTATTACTTAACTGAACAGTAATGTTAGTAGAACTTCACAGAAAAAGGACAGCACTGTTTATTTCATTTCATTTGATTATTTGTTTTATTGTATTTGTCAGTTTGTTTTACATTTTCTACTGTATTTATCTTATGTATATAAAACACTAAAAATGCCTGCACACTGGTGTATTTACAAATGCTTTGATGTTTTATATTAATTTCATTAATATTTATTTTACATTTCATAGTTTAAAGTAATGTTAATTCAGCTTTTAATTTGTCTCTATATATATATTCTATCTATATATCTAATATATTAAAACAGAAAAGTCCCGATAAGCATACCTGTTAAAGTACCAGAATCGATAAGCCGTATCACGGTAGACGTAGTTCTGAGTTACGTAGTCAAACCTTACGATACCATTTTGTTTCTAGACCTGAGTCCTTCCGGATGATGATTTGTGCAACTCTGATATGTGTACTGGTACCAGTAGGTTTTTCGTTAGTGCAGCACCGCACTACCGGAGCAGCAGCAAATGATCACCATCTAGCTGCCGTGACACAGTGGAAACTGAATCCTCACTTTTAGGCTGCAGCCAAAAAAAAAACTCCTGCTTAGCTTTGATATGCCCAGCAGTATACATTGGACACATAATATTATTCAGTTTGAGCTGGGGCCGTGCTAACTCTATCAGTCTGTTCTTCTTAAGAGGCACTAATAATGAAATAAATGTTCACAGGCCTCAGACAGCAGTCACGGCCTCCTACCTGATGTTTTAAGAATTGTGGTGTTTCTGATTTGCCGTCACTCGCGAGAGATTTCCCGGGGTTTACCCCTTTGTTGCGAGTACAATGCGGGGCCCGTCAGATCCTATATATGGACTTCTAGCGTACATCTAAGATCTTCACATCAACAAGTAGTGATTGTTTACACCTTCTGTTATCTGTCTGGCACGAGCCTGAGTTCACATAGATCATCTCAAGGTACTGCACAAAAGTAAACCGTAACTAAACAAATCGGGCCACAATTTATACACACGCATGTTGTGATGTGTGTGTGAGCGGCGTGTAATAGCATGTCTTGCAACGCGAGAGTGTATCAGACATCAAACACATTAAACAACACACATTAATGACAAGGTACACAGGTACAATAATTATTATACTAACTTCTAATTGTATATAAACTGTATGTTGTGTTTTAATATAATAAGCCCACCAAAGGGAAAAAGCTATTAAAATTAATTAAAGTTTTTAGTATATAGATATTATAAATATATAAAATAGAAATAATCAAATATTGTATAACAACTATATAACATATTATATGCTAGCAGATAGTAGTACCTATACGATATTATATATTATATATATATATATATATAATATATCTCTGTATGTGTGTTGTGTATATATAAAAGATAAAATACATGTCAAAGAATATAAATAAGTTTTATATATATTCCTATAAGGTGAATAACCGTAATTTTATTTTTATTAAATACAAATTTCGTTTATCTATAGGCACTAAAGAAATAAAAAACAATGATTACATTATACAAGGTTTATACATTTGTTCACATTAATAACCTTAATTATGAGCAATAATCTGTCAAGCATCCCCTTCCATACAGCTTCAAATCTTCCCAATATTTAAACAGCAATGATGCAAATCCTCTAATATCGACGTCTGAATTAGTTTTTCTGTTCGCGAGTATCACAGCCGGTTTAAGACCTACACAACATCTTGACATGCGATGAGTCTGCGCTCTACAATAACACTCGTTTTTCTGCCAGCCGAGAATGTGACCACGAGTCAAGCTAATCCAGACACACGAGTCTCCAGTAAACTCAGTGGCACAGAGAGTGTTTCTCCCAGAGCTGTTTACTGGAGTCATTGAGCGGCTCTTCTATAATAGGCAATGGGGATTGTGTGTTTTATTTAGAGAAGGTGTAAATAATTCTTGTTTTATGGCGCAGGTTGAGCCGGTCTGTCAGGATGTCAGAGAGCTGCGCAGATAAACCCTGGAAGTGAACAACAGACTGATGCGGCCCATATGTGATCTGAACAGGTGGCCTGGTGGTTAATGAACTGAGCTGGTAACTGATAGGTTGTAGGTTCAAACCCCATGAGGACTGAACCTGTAATGAATTAGACCAAGACCTAGACCAGTACCAAACCATCAATGCCAAGACCAGGTGGTCCAAGAACAACAACAAAAAAGCTAAATGTATCAAAATCATTTATACTGCCTAATTGAGTTTTCAGTTTTTGTAATAACAAAAATTATAAAGAAATCTATGCTTTTACATTTACAAAAATCAAATTAAACATGGTACACTTTAATTGGTACTGTCAGTTCATTGTGGATTTCAAATATAAAGACTTCCAGCTTTATTTTCCTAATGTCTTGTCTGACATAATTAGTCACTTTTGAAAAGCAATATGAAAATGTTTATTTTCTACGCAATCGAGTCCTTTTACTTGACAAGTATATATCCATAAATATAAGGTATTAAAAATTACTCAAGCTTTTCTCACTTTGCAAAAAAAAAATATATATTTATTTATTTTAACATATTTGTAATTTTTATTTGAGTAACAAATAGGTAAAAAGTGGGTCGCAAGAGAGAAAGTGTAAAAAATAAAATAATAATAAAATATGATTAAAACAAATAAAATTAAGTAGATTCGGATAATAACATTTAAATATGCTTTAAAAAAAATTAATAAATAACCATTAGACTTAAATAACATTACAGTCCTATAATGAATGTGTAGGAAACAAATGTAATAATGTAACTTAATAGAAACTAGATATTTTCCAAATAATATTTTGGCATATTTTTAAAATATGAAGTTTTCCACATTATGAATTAGGGCTTTATACAAAAACTGACATACATGGGTTTTACATTTTAGGATTGGTTCCTTTGCACGAAGATTAGCCTATTATATTTGGGGGTTATATTAACACATAAAAGCTTGAAAACCCCTAATTTAATCAATTATTAGCTTTTCATCAACTGACAACCCCTCTGAAGCTCCTTCAGGAAGGCCAGTTTGGGAAACTCTGAACTAAAACAACATCCTCACAACAAAGAAGGAAAGTTTCCTGCTCACAAACAATTCAGTTATGACACAAGATGGCAGTGAAGTCCTACAAAGATTCGAGCGGGCTTCTTTCTCAACTGAGCTTCTTTTTTACTGTGAGTTTTATTTATGGGTTTCTCTCAGTGTTGCCAACTTAGCAATTTTGTTGCTAAATTTAGCAACTTTTCAGACTACCCTAGCAACCTTTTCTTCCAAAAGCACCTAGCAACAAATGTAGCTATTTTTAAATTTTATTTGGCTACTTTTAGAAACTTTTGATAAGTGACTCAAACGATAAAAAGGCACACATTTTCCATCTAAATTTCACAAAAAGAGGAAACCAAATATGCCTTGAAGTACACACATCACATGAATTAAGTTATTGCTATTTGCAGTTGTTCAATTTGATAATAACAATAATAATTGAATAATTGTTCATTTATGATACACCTTGTTAGTAGCTTGTACATGTGATTGTTGACCAGTTAGTACACTGTAAGAAAAATATCTAGAAAAATGGCAAAGGTACTAGTAATTTTCCAGGACATTATCCAACTTATCAGTTGTAACCCGAAAACACAAAATACAATGAGTAATGCAGGTAAAAACCTGTGATTTATTTTCTTAGAGTGTAGCACACTGACTACTAATACACTGCTTAAAACTATAATTGTTCAGAACGTGTAGTTTTACTAGTTTACTAGCTAATAAAAACACTTGTAATCATTAAAAAATTAAATCGTTCAAAAGTGTTCAATGTTGTATATAAAAATAGTTATTTATATTTTAACATTATATTACGCATTTATATTATTTTACGAGCAAATCTAAATTAACATATAAAATATATTTTTGCTGAGATTTGATGTAGTGACAATTTTTGCGTCGTGATTACGTAATGACGTCATCGCGCTGTGCATTAGGGATGGGCGATACCACTTATTTTCTTTTCGATACCGATATTTTTCAAGGCAGTATCGTCGATATCGATACCGATACCGATACTTCTGAACTAAACTTTTAAATGATGAAATGTATTAAATTATTAAATTACTAAGAGTAAAATGGGTAATGATAACCACTTTGTTTAAAACGCATTTTAACATTCAATACGCCTTAATTGTAACTTATTAGGTTATATTTTTGTTTACACATGGTTCAAATGTGTTTTTTTTTACACATGATTCGAATCTACAAATAATACAGTTGAACTACGGTTACTTTAGTAAAACCACGGCATTATCATAAGGAGGACTGCCAGGACAGGTGTTGCATGCATAAATGCAACATTTGTGTTCTGACAGTGTCTGATTTCTATTAACATTACAGAATAGAACATGATCAATATGAACTTTTAGCGTTCAGTTTAAATAAATGTAATTGCACAAACTATGTAGGCTACGATTTCAATTTGTTTATTGTGAAATAACTCAAACGTATGTTTTTTTCTGTCCTCTGATAAGCATTGTTCAGGGCTGCCATTCCCAAAAGCTTTAATGCTCTCTTATGATACTTTTGGGAAAATCAGCTCTGTTTGAAAGCACTGTCAGAAGTGAGTGAACGCTTTCTTTGATTGATTAGTTCTGTCTTGCAACATATTCGCGTTTTGATGAGCAGGAAAATAGTTCTATCCTTCACAATTATTTACTAACATAGGTTATTTGTCCAATTCAATGCATTTGTACGCATTATTATTATTATTTTAAATAAACAAAATCACTGGTAAATAAAACACACCGTAATATCGATATTTTTAGTTTGAGTATTGATACTTTCGATACTCGCGTCAGTATCGATATATCGATACTTAGGATCGATACGCCCATCCCTAAGTGACATCACAACGTGATTTAGCAACTAGTGATGGGAAGTTCGGATCATTTTACCGACTCGGACCTTTGAGTCTCGTTCAGCAAAATGAACGAATCTTTTTTCGAGTCATTTCGTTCATTTTAACAAAATATAATTAAAATGTTACATGTTACTTCCCTAATATGTCTACTACTTACGCAAACGTTGATCACACTACAAACAATACAAAACTGCTATAAGAAACAGAAAAGATTAATTCATTGTTTACCTGAGTCTTCAGTCTATGATTAGCTCACCACCTCTTATCTGACAAGTCTTCGGGTTTGGGTTTATGGGGCTGTCACGTGATGAATGAACGACTCAAACCCGAAGACTCGAAACAGGTGAACTACTTGACTAATTCCAGTACAGAACCTATAGGATGTTGCGCATGCGCGACTGAACGAATCACTCCCCGAGACGACTCGTTCTTCCCGAGTCACATTAAAGATTCGTTCAAAACGAACGAATCGTTCAAGAACATTAGCAACAAGTCGACCTTCCTTTAGCAACTTCCCCTGAAAACTAGTTGGCAACACTGGTTTCTCTAGACTTGTATAAGATTTTCTCCTTAGTTCCTTAACATTTGAAACTCTATATATCCCTGCATTTTACTGCCGATTCCTCCTCTTCGTCATTCATTAAAGATGACAAACAGCAGTACCTTACCGATGAGCTCCACATCAGATCGGAGGGTTTGTTTTGACCTCTGAGCTGTTGTAGAGTCAAATCTTCTCCTATATGACTTTAATTAAAGCTGTCATATGGACGACAAACTCATAAGCGTTTATGAAGGCCAACATTTAGCCTGATTGTGTCGTTTTCACCTACAGTGAATGGTTAATTGAGGGAAAAGGCAAGCACTCGCTGATGGTCACCTAATTTCTGCGCCTCACACAGTAAACTAACTTCACACAACGTGACCCAAGTACTCTAATTAGCACAAAAACGCTGTAAAAACTATTTTATCGATGTATATAATTTGTGGTGAGATAAAAAGCGTCTTACCTCAGCAACCGCCGTCTGCGTCAGAGCGAGCGCGCGCAGCTTCCGTCAGTTTGAGCGGGGGGAAAAATTAGCGTCTCGTGCGCCGATTCAAAATGCTGAAATAATGCACTAATCGCGTGAAATGCTGCTTAGTTGCAGTTAAAGAACGATTTGCTATTAAACAAAGTCTATTTGTTAAAGTTAAATGATATAGACAAAATAACATTCCCCCTGCATTGAGGCCTTGTTGTATTATGATACTTTCACTACCCATTAAACGCCTTGAAATACAGATTTGGGTATAAACTTATGATAGATAATAAAAAATGTGGTCTGTATTGTGAGTGAGTCGAATGTAGCCTACAGGTATTTTCAACAAAATGAAAATCGTGTGTTGCTGCCTGTGCATGTTAGCATTTGGGTTGTTTTGACTCAGCGGTTGGGTTGTTTTGACCCAGCTTTTGGGTTGTTTTGACCCAGCTTTTGGGTTGTTTTGACCCAGCTTTTGGGTTGTTTTGACACAGCTTTTGGGTTGTTTTGACCCAGCGGTTGGGTTGTTTTGACCCAGCGGTTGGGTTGTTTTGAACCAGCGGTTGGGTTGTTTTGACCCAGCGGTTGGTGTTTGACCCAGCGTTTGGGTTGTTTTGGCCCAGCGGTTGGGTTGGTTTGACCCAGGCGGTTGGGTTGGTTTGACCCAGCTTTTGGGTTGTTTTGAACCCAGCAGTTGGGTTGTTTTGAACCAGCAGTTGGGTTGTTTTGACCCAGCTTTTGGGTTGTTTTGACCCAGCGTTTGGGTTGTTTTGAACCAGCTGTTGGGTTGTTTTGAACCCAGCGGTTGGGTTGTTTTAACCCAGCTGGTGGGTGTTTTGACTCAGCGTTTGGGTGGTTTTGACCCAGCGGTTGGGTTGTTTGACCCAGCGGTTGGGTTGTTTTGACCCAGCTTTTGGGTTGTTTTGACCCAGCTATTGGGATGTTTTAACCCAGCTATTGGGTTGTTTTGAACCAGCTGTTGGGTTGTTTTGACCCAGCGGTTGGGTTGTTTTGACCCAGCTGTTGGGTTGTTTTGATCCAGCGGTTGGGTTGTTTTGACCCAGCGGTTGGGTTGTTTTGACCCAGCTTTTGGGTTGTTTTGACCCAGCTTTTGGGTTGTTTTGACCCAGCGGTTGGGTTGTTTTGACCCAGCTTTTGGGTTGTTTTGACCCAGCGGTTGGGTTGTTTTGTAGATACTGGTATTTTCAACAAAAAGGAATGGTGTTTGCTGCCTGTGTATGCATGAAGGCCCCTTAAATGTGCACTCACTAGGCTAAATTTACCCTTATTATTAGTATTTTTTATACACATAAATAAATTATTAGCACTTTTTGAAATCAGTACATTAATGCACTGGCTTACAGTGGAAGTCTATGAGGCAAGGCACTAACATTAACCCTTTAAAGCCTGACATGTGAAATAATAGTCACATTATTTATTATTATTTCATTTTATTTTTAGTGGAACTGTTTGTTGTACCTTTAGACACAATATAATAAAAATACATTTAAAAACACTGACGTACGTTAGGATATACAGTGGGAATATTGAGAAAAAAACTGTTAAATTTTATTCAGAGGCCCAAACTGAGCAAAAATATGCAATAGTTTGGTGCAGATGCTGATACTTATATGGACATGAAAGTGATGCAGTTCTGATGCTTGTAATGTAAATCAGTGAGATCTTAGCAGTCAGATATAACAATATAAATATCAGTTGTCACTCTAAATCTTTGTAGATTTAGATTTTTTTTTAGATTTTGTGCAACACAACATGTTCAACATGTTGAACATTTAGAGGTCTAACAGGACATATAACCTTCTCTGTGCATGTTTACAGTATGCCCATGATTTGAGTCTGATCTGAAATCAGTGCCTCTGTTATCATACTGTTGACTGACAGCTCAGCGCTCTACTCAGTAATGTACTGTTGTCATTTAGAGATACAGCACGGCCATTATAAATAGCTCCTTTATTGTGACTGTTTCATATTTCAGGCTAAAATTAGATTCGGGACATGTGGCTGGAACTAAACAGGGAAGCATCTTAACATTACATCTAAATGCAGAGTGATTTCTTCCAGCAATGCAAGGACAGATTTTCATTATGGCTCTCATTACAACGGAGAAACTTAACCTCTTGCCCAATGCCAAATTTAGCGTCAACATTACTGCTTCTGTTTACCCTCTGTTTACTGTGGATATAACAACCATGACTCGAGACACACACTAAGATGATGTTGTCTGTAAATATTGAATGGATTTACAGCAAATAATTTGCTCCTAATTTGGTATTTGATGCCTGTAATATAAGGGCAGAAACTATATGCAACATTTTAAAATAAAATAAATGTAAAACAATCAAATCAAAAATAAAATAAAATAAATTTTTAAAAAAATGAAATAATGAAACATATAACATTACTGTGCACTATAGATACACTCTAAAAAAATGCTGGGTTAAAAAACAACCCAATTTGGGTTATTTTGGCAACCCAATGCTGGGTAAAATATGGACAAACCCAGCGGTTGGGTTGTTTTGACCCAGCGGTGGGGTTGTTTTGACCCAGCTGTTGGGTTGTTTTGACCCAGCGGTTGGTTGTTTTGACCCAGCGGTTGGTTGTTTTGACCCAGCGGTTGGGTTGTTTTGAACCAGCTTTTGGGTTGTTTTGACCCAGCGGTTGGGTTGTTTTGACCCAGCTTTTGGGTTGTTTTGACCCAGTGGTTGGGTTACCGCTGTTGGGGTGTTTTGACCCAGCTTTTGGGTTGTTTTGAACCCAGTGGTTGGGTTGTTTTGACCCAGCGGTTGGGTTCAAAACAACCCAATAGCTGGGTTTGTCCTTTTGACCCAGCATTTTTTAGAGTGTAAACTGTCCTGTCTATAACAATGAATGGATTTCAGGGATCAGGGCAAGATATTTTCATACTCTTTTTCATGTAAAATAAAATAAAATAGTATATTTGTTAAAAAATCTACTGTGGAATTCTGCTCAACTCCCCCCAATGTCCTTATTGGAAACATTCTCCACACAAGATTGTCTATCTAAAGGGCGGATTACCCAATTCTATAAGATGCTAATAGAGAATCATAAAGAAAGTGCTGAAAATAAAAGACAAGCATGGATATATGATTTGAATAAAGATATTTCACTGGAGGATTGGGGTACAGTGTGCTTAAAGGCACAAACGCAAACCTTGAATACTCGGTTGAGACTCTTACAGTATAATTGGATAATGAGAAGCTATATTACCCCTGTAAGATTAAAAAAAATTATCCCTGACCTATGTTTTAAATGTAATAAAATACAAGGTACATTTTTTCATTCTGTGTGGGAATGTGAAGAAGTGCAAAAGTTTTGGGATGGGGTGATTCAGTATGTTTCTCAGTTTACCTCTTCTCAGATTCCTTTATGCCCTGTATTGTGTGTATTAAGTATTTATGGAGACAATTGTTCTTTATCTAGTAAGGAAAGAAAATTAGTGTACTTATGTCTACTACAAGTCAGACGTTCTATTGCCCTATGTTGGAAGAATGCTAATTGCCCTTCCCTTGGACTATAGTTAAAAAATGTAATTTCTAGCTTGGCTCTTGAGAAACTTACATATGTAAATAAGGAAAAAATCCTCGGACTTCAATGATATCTGGAAGACATTTTTGAACTTTGTTAAAGAAGGAGATATTGATGAGGCACTAGATGTGTGAAGATATGTAATATAAATATAACAACAATCAGGATTGTATTTATTTATTTTATTTTATTTATTTTGCCTGCCAAGGCTTTGTGGTTGTGGGGATGGGGAAGAAGGTTTGCTCATAAGTGTTCCTTGTTTATTGTAAACGTTGGGAAAAGTTAAAAAGATTGTAAAAAAAAAAAAAATCTACTGTGCATATAAAGATTTGTTCCTGAAGCGGAAGTATGACTTCTGCTTCCTGAAAAAAAATATATTACATTAATAATAATATATTCATATCAAGATTTCTATTTCAGTACAGCCTAAATAACAACAGCGTAATACTTAATAAACTTTAATCTGTTTTAATAATAATGCATAAAAGAACAGCACAGTTTTTATATATAAATTTATATTCTTATAGTCTCGAATATTGGGAGTACGATTTTATTTTATTTTTATATTTTATATTTTATATTTTCCCCTTTTTTGGTAGCTTCGGTAGTTTTGTTGTGTTTTTGTCATTTTTCTTTTTCTTTTTTTGTAATACGTCTACACGATTTTTTATTATTTTTTTATTTATAATCTTTGTTTTTTTTAGTTATTTTAAGTTATTTGCCTTGGCAACAGGCTAAAATAAAATACATTCAAGTTTTTGTACTTTATTCTACTTTAGTTTACATTTAATTTAGTTTAAGTAACAAAAGTATTATTTTTAATGGTTCTAGTTTTAGCTTTAGTTAACTACAATAATCCTGAACTAAAACTTTTTTTGTCTCTAATCATTAACATATGTCAAGCCAAGATACTACAAGGCATGAGGCATGATTGCCGCTCCCTCGAACACATATTCATATTTCAAGAGCAATTTTTATCTCATGACCTGATTATTTTTGCGCTGACCTTATGGGATTACGTGTCTTCATTGTTGCATTTTTAGAGTGTGATATATCGGCTCTGGTCTGCTTGTTAAAGTCTGCAGCTGTTGTCTCCAGAGACGCCCATCGAGGTTTCATATAGAGCCACTTCTGAGTGAAAGTATCTCCAGAGATCATTCCCAACAGGACGGCCTGAAGTGGGGCACAAAGACGCACAGCAACAGTAACCAGCCAAAACACACTTACTGTATATACATGAGGTTTAAAAGTGGAAAGCAGTGACATTGTTTAGGAACAGCGTGTCTCATCCTGTTTAGCAGCTTCTGACCAACAACCAGCAGAACATCTTAAACATCTTTACAGGTTCCTTTACGATCACTCATTGATGGAAGTGAAATGAAGAAACTTGTTTTACCTCAACATATCTCGTTTTAAATGCAAATGCATTGCTCTTTTAAAGCTCACAGGACGTTTTAACACCATTTAACACCAGTTTCTTCTAAAGATCTCAAATGAGCAAATGAGTCAGTTGTTAACATGCAATGAGAAGAGCTTTAATGAAACATCTGATGATTTTGATGAGAAATGTTTGAATTGTTGGGGTTTCAATTGTTCAGTTGTTTCAATTGAAGAAAAATTATTCAGATGAGGCAACAAAATGATTTGATTCGCTTTTCATTTTCCATTATTTATTTATTTACAGTTAGCACATTTACCCCCAAATCATCATTGTTATAATGCAACATTCTTATTCGTCTATTCTTAAAATATAAATAATATAAATATTAAAACCAAAAATGTATATATTATTTTAAAAGTGTTGGGGTTGTATGTGGTATAGGCAAAATATAGACATAGATATATAATTACAATTTACAGTTACATATTAAAACAAAATATGTATTATATAATATATTCATTAATTATATAAAAAAATTTAACTATATGTTAAAGGTGAGCTATGTGTGAATGTGGGTGTGTGTGCATATATAGATATATATATATACATATATTTTTAACAATTTCTAGATAAAATCTCATTACAGTAATAGTCATTTTTATTTAATTGCAATAATAAATACTCATTCAGTATACAACAAATACACACACAAATACACATATTTTACTAAATATTTACTTTTAGTCATTTGATGTTGGAGTGAAGTATGACCTAAACGATTACAGTCAAATGCATTTTGATGTCTTGATTGACCAAATGTACATGCAGAGAGAGACTTGAGAGGAACGCTGCAGGGCTCAGATCAGTGATTCACAGAGGATCTCCCAGATCAGATGCTGCCTGCCGTCAAAACAATCTCAAATGTCACTGTCATGTATGTCGCTGCCAACTTTTCCCTCTCCAGAACCACTTCTGACATCAGCAGAGACGCTTTTTATCGGTTGTATAAAAGGTAACAGAATAACGCCACGAATTAGGATATTTTAAGTGTGATTCAGTCACGGCACACTTTAGAAATGTCATCACTGTGAAAGGTGGGACAGCTGACCCTGAATCAGACGCCCACAAGGGTGCCATTAAAGCCACATGCTTCAATTCCCATGACACAAACCCTGGAAAGAGGACACACGAATGACAGATCAACGTCTCAATTCTTTCTCTCAGAAAACCAGTGTCTCAGATCTTTCTCCTGAGACCCAACCCCATTTGGGTCAGTTTGAGTTGAGCTTCATCAAAGTTCAACTTTCCAGGGAGTCTCATGAAACCTCGGAGCCCCTCCTTCAGTTGTCAGAGCTTGGCTTTGCCTAATACGTCCATAACCCGGCAGCGCTGTGATCACGGCTATTCTAGTGCGGCCGACTGACAGCAGCGATTGGAGCAAATTAATCATCACTTCTAATTAGAAACCACACTAAAAACTATTTTTGGCCTCTGTTCCTATGGAGAGAATTCAAGCCTCCCACCCGGACAAACCCAGCAACAGATATAGACGGATACGAACGGCAGCAGAGTGACACGGCCTCCGTCTGGGACTGTGAGAGTTAGTAGGAAGAATGAGTAGCCCATACTGCACTTTTCCCAATATTTCAATGCATAATAAGCATTAGTATTACAAAATAGATTTTTACATTTTCTTTAGAAAATGAACGTGTTTGTTTGCTCATGCAAACTTATATTATATTATATATATAGATATATATATATAATAGGATAGATATACTAAACAAAAACTGTATAATTACATTGGATATATATAGTGCATTCAGACCCCCTTCACTTTTTTCAATTTTCTTACAATCCTGTCTCTGAGCTCTGCAGGCAGTTCCTTTGACCTCATGTTTTGGTTTTCGCTCTGATATCTGAATTTAATTTACTACCAATCAAGGTGTAGAAACATCTCAGCAACGATCAAGAGAAATGGGAGGCACCTGAGCTAAATTTCAAGTGTTGTTGCAAAGGGTCTGAATACTTATGTAAATGTGATATTACAGTTTTTTTTATTTTTAATAAATGTAGGGGGGGGGAACATTTCTAAAATTCTGTTTTCACTTTGTCATTATGAGGTACAGAGTATAGATTAATGAGAGAAAAAAATGAATTCAAACAATTTTAGTATCAGTCTGCAACATAACAAAATTGAAAAAAATTTGAAAAACTTTCTAAATGCACTGTATATGCTTTAGTTTTAGTTAACAATAACAACACTGGCTCTGAGTAGATTGTAATGCGTTGCTATGCACATGCTTGGACTTTGTGGCTGGTTGCCAGGGTGTTTGCTATGCGACTGCTGAATTGTTTTTTTATTTTTTATTATGTTTTGCTCAAATACAAATACAGCATGAAAAGTAGTAACAGTGATGCTCATGTGATGCATCAGTTTTTCTTGAGCAACCATCAGCTTTAGAAACACTAAATAAGTCATTCAAAATCTTTTCATTTTTGTGGTTTATTTCCAAACCCCACATTACAAAATAACAGTGTTGTGAACTCTGACATTTAAAGAGAGCTCTTGGCTTACAGGAAGACACTTTACCAAAGCAGGTCATGCAAAAACAGTGTGGAAGGCCTCCAGCGTCGTAGCACCTTTGTGGGAAAATAATAAATAAAAAAACAAAAAATTCAACGCTTTTTTTCTTTCTTTTTTTTTTTTTTTTTAAGTCAGTGCAAAAATATAAACAATGCATAGAAATCCATTAGCAAATGTCTACCGTCTGCTGAGCGCACCCAGAGAGTTTTTGCCCTTGAAATCCTGGAGCCGGATTCAGATGGTCCGGGTCGCGCTCGTACAAGCACAGTGTGACAAAAGTGACACTAAACCAGCGTTTGAAAATAAAAATACACTTTGCATCAGCTGAACATGAATGAGACAGAATATGCACCTTTAGCATACCGCGGTAAATTTACAGGAAGCTTAAAAGATTCAAAATGTGCTTTGCATTCCGTTTTTATAATCCAATATTTTCAAGTTTAATGATAATCGTAGGAGGTGATAGGAAGCCGTTTAGCCACGAAATAATTAATTAATTAAAAAGGTAATTGCGACTTTTTATCTCACTATTCAGACTTTTTTTTCTTGCAATTCTGAGAAAAAAGAAGCAATAAACTCAGTATTCAGACCTTTTTTCTCACAGTTCTGTTTCTCTGTCTTACTTTTTTCTCATAGTTTTTAGGACAAAAAGATCAGAATTGCAAGATATAAACAAGCAAAGAGTTGTGAGATAAAATATAATTATTTTCTCCTCAGAATTCTGAGTTTTTTTCTTACAATTCTGAGAAAACAACCAAATATAAACTTACAATTCTAACAAAAAAAGTCAATTGCAAGATATAAACTCAGAATTCTATTTTTCTCTTTTTGCCACAGAATAATAAAAATATATAATTGCAGCTTTTTCTCACAATTTCTCTCACAAAAAGAAAAAAGAGGTCAGAATTGCTAATATAAACTAAGATTTGCGAGAAAAAAAGTCCTCAGAAGCTTTTTCCTCATAACTTTTTCCCCCAGAGTTCTGAGTTTACATCTTGCAATTCAGGTTTTTTTTATTCCACCATAGAATAAAAAGTTTAAAAAAGGTAACTGTGACTTGTGTATTCTGAGAAAAAGAAGAGAGATAACTTAGAAGACTTTTACAGTTTACATCTCACAATTCTGTTCTTTGTTTCCATCAGAGAATTAAAAAAAGCCATCTTTTCTTTCAGTTCTGAGTTTATATGTTGAAATTGTGACTTTTCTTAGAATTGTTAGAAAAAGTCAAAATTGTGAAATAAAAAGTCGCATATCCCGTGGCCAAAAAATAAAAAAGCTTACATATAATGAAGCTGCAATAAAAACTAAGAAAGAGAAAAAAGTGAACAAGTGGGTTGTTTTCAGATATTGGCACAGCGTCTGATCTACTGCTTTGAATATTATAATTTGTAATCATTTCTAATGGCCTGATAAGTAGCAAGTCAGAAGAATATGTGCGGGATGGTTTTATTAATATATAAAGTCTGATTTTACTGATTGTTAGGAACTATTTTAAGTCATTTCTTGCTTTGTCCACATTGTCAATACTTTATATATATATATATAAAAATTACAAATATAGGGATACAATTTCACTGAAACCATTCAAGGTAAAATTTCTAGTTGCTTTTCTAAGCGCACTACTTGTTTTAGTTCAACAAAAGCGGTAATATGCAAGTTTTCAAAATCGTACGGCCAAAGTGCAGGAGGTTTGTGTAAAGCTGAAAAACTCAAATGTATTTTTTAGAAAAACTCTTAATTGTGAAGATTGACAGAGTCCAGGTGAAGAATAATAAACTGTCCTCTTGTACACTTTGCATTTCAACATTTAGACGAGCCCAGAGTTTTGATATTTCACAGCGTTTCAGTTCTGTTATGAGACAAAAGAACATACCGTGTGATTTAAAACCACACATAACCACGATAAAAATCAACCTTTTGACTCTTCAAACACACAGAAACACATCGTGCTCCAGTTTAAAGCCGTTACCTTTTCACACACTCCAAAAAAAAATCACAAAAAAATGAGTTAAGGCACCAATAGAGGCACGATTCTTACGTGTGCGCAAAAAGCTGAACTTCACAAGCATCCATCCATCTTTCTGGACCGTCTGAGGTCATGAGAGAGTTGAACCGTTAAACACAGTGAAGCCCAAAAACATACAAGCGTAATATACGTTAGATACGGATCCCATTCACACTTACAGAAGCAGAAACAGACCCAATGTGCAACGCTGACCAAACTAATATGAAAACAGTCAATGCAAACAAATAAAACAGCTCGTTAATTCTCAAGCAAATGATTTTAGCTATATGTCAATGATAATATAATAGCAATATAGTTTCGTTTTATTCTTGTCGTAATCATGCAATCGGTTATTTTTAAAGGACATTCAAATGAGGTTTGTTCTGATTGTCAGCGATACTAAAGACATAAATACACAAACAAGCGTCTGAACATATACACTACCAGTCAAGCGTTTTTGAACAGTAAGATTTTTAATGTTTTTTTAAAGAATTCCCTTCTGCTCACCAAGTCTGTATTTATTTGACCCAAAGTACAGCAAAACAGTAAAATTTTAAAATATTTTTACTGTTTAAAATAACTGCTTTCTATTTGAATATGTGTTAAAATGCAATTTATTCCTGTGATGAAAGCTGAATTTTCAGTATCATTACTCCAGTCTTCAGATCCTTCAGAAATCATTCTAATATGCTGATTTGCTGTTTAAGAAACATTTTTATTATTATTATTATTATCAATAATTAAAACAGTTGAGTTAATTTTTTTTAGGATTTCATGAATGAATAGAAAGATACACAGATCAGCATTTTATCTAAAATCCAGCTTTGTAACATTAACACGCTACCAGAAAAAGCTTTGGAGTCAGTTTTCCTTTTGGGGGGGGGGGGGGGTGTAGTAAAACTATCGAATAATACTTTTATTTTGCAAAGATGCATTAAATTGATCACAAGTGACAGCAAAGACATTTATAATGTTACAACCGATTTAGATTTCAGATAAATGCTGTTATTTTGAACTTTCTATTCAAAGAAACCTGAAAACAATTCTACTCAGCTGTATAATAATAATAAATGTTTTTTTGAGCAGCAAATCTGCATATTAGAATGATTTCTGAAGTATCATGTGACTCCGAAGACTAGAGTAATGGCTCTAAAAATTCAGCTTTGAAATCACAGAAATAAATTACAGTTTAAAATATAATAAAATAGAAAAAGTTATTTTAAATGGTAAAAATATTTCAACATTTTACTGTTTTTGCTGTACTTTGGATCGAATAAACGCAGGCTTGGTGAGCAGAAGAGACTTCTTTCAAAAAAACATTAAAAATCTTACTGTTCAAAAACTCTTGACTAGTAGTGTACAAAGCTGGTTTTAAATGTCGTAAATCAGTGCCTAAACGTAAGAAAAGCCCAAAATTACGCAACTAACCGGGTGGACCGAAAGTCTCGCTCTCGTTATGTTCACATCACGCACCCGGCTGCTTTCCACACAGACGTTATTGCACAGTGAAGCCACCATAGGTGTATAAAAATAGAGTAAGTACATTGAAACGAGTGAAATCCAGCCTCTTCTGGGGGCTTTAGCCAGCACCAGCGGCCAAGAGCCGTCGCATGACCGCAGCACAGTGTTTGGCTGAACACCGACAGGACGCTCTGATTTCCTCATGCACGTCTCATACAAAAATCAAGGATATTCCATCTGGAAAGGAGCCACTATACGACAGTCTCGAGGCCGGTGAGTTTGGGTGTGAGTATGCGTGGAGTAATGCCGTTGTTCAGGTCTTCCTCGAACTCTAAAAGTTGGCCCATGAAGTTGAGGTTGGGCGAAATGATGGGCCGCCGGGACTTGACGAACTTGTATGCGTCTGTCATGGTCATCCAGGTGTGTTTCATCAGGTAGGCGATGACGATGGTGGCGGAGCGCGACACGCCGGCCTGGCAGTGAATGAGGAGCCCCCGACTGGCCTGGTGCGCCTCCTCTGTGGACGGGAAAAACAGAGAACGTCAGCAAAAAAATGTCCCGATCATCAGCATTTCTCAGAAAACGTTGCGGTACCAAAGCATTTGTCAAGTCACAGATGTCCCTGTTCTCAAAAATGTCCTTTTTTTACCCTCAGTCAGGTTGAATCTCAAAGAAATATCTGCATAAATCAATCAATAAAATACTATAAATATTTGGCTATAATTATTATTGTTATTAATTATACATATTGCAAGTCTTTATATATATTTATATGTATATATACAGTATATATACATATATACAATTTTTAATTATATGATGTAATTATGAAATTACGTTAGATTAATTGATATATACATCTATTTTTACCAAATTGTAATTAGAATTTTAAATTTTTAACATTAATTAGTTTTATTAAAATAATCAGTTATTCTGTATTATTATTATTACCATTATTCATATTAATATTTGTAATTATAATTATTTAATTATTAACATATAACATATTACATACATTAATGAATAATTAAAATATATCAAGAATGTATAGACATGGAATCATTAATCATTTATATAATGTTACAATACATATAACTGCACAACTGTAATTATCATTTTATTATTTTACTATGAATTATAATTATTATAATTTATTAACCTTTGGATGATTTATTAGGCATTGGTATGCCATTTTTTATATATTTTAAAGTTAAATATATAATTACTTTCAGTGTAATAGTTAATATAATTATTACAAGAATAATTTACATAACATTTTGTATGATTTTATATGCATTATTATATGTTTTTTGTAATATATAATATACAGCGGGTGGCCAAGAATTATGGACAGTAGTATTTCCAAGCACTATAAATGGTTTTTAAATCAGATATTTTTATCTTTTGTTGTAGTGTGTCGGCAGGAAATATCAGTTTACATTTGCAAACATTCATTTTGACTTTAATTGTAATAATGCAGTGAGATTTGTGTGCTGCACACAGAGATCTGGTCTGATCATCATCAGTCTGTCTGGAGTAACATGAAGAAACAGAACAAACTGACACAAACTCAATCCAGAAGAACTGTGGCAACGTCTCCAAGAAACCTACCTGCAAAGCTACCTGAAAAACTATGCTCAAGTGCACCGAGGGCAAAAGCTGCTTTAAACACAAAGGATGCTCACACCAAATGTTGATTTCATTTAGTCAATAGAAGTTAACGGATTAAGAAAATCTATTTATGGCATTATTTTTGGCAGCATCCTCACTTTACAGCATTTTTACACAAGTGCCTAAAACTTTTCACAGCACTATAGCTTTTTGGGCGCGCAAGGGGAAAAAACAGGGGGGGGGGGGGGTTTCTCGAAGCGTCGTTTCTTTCTGGGTTGAGTCTGTCTCAGTTTGTTCTGTTTCTTCATGCCACTCCAGACAGACTGATGTGATCAGATCACATCTCTGTGTGCAGCACACAAATCTCACTGCATTATTACAATTAATGGCTAAATGAATGTTTGGAAATGTAAACTTATTTCCTGCTGACACACTACAGCAAAAGAGAGAAATAACTGACTTAAAACCATTTTTAGCTGCTGGAAATACTACTGTCCTAATAATTTTGGCCACCACTATATATATATTTATTATTTAATTATAATATTTAATATAACACTTTATATCATAATATATATTCTTATTTAACTATACTACGATATATATTATTACTAGTATCTATTATTATTTTATTATGGAGTGTAAACACACACAACACGCATACATACACATGCATAATAAATAAATAAATAAAATTTTTTGATTCTCTTTCAGCAAAACTGTCATCCTGTCTTCCTCCTGATCTTGCAGCTGAAGTACTCTTGACAGGTTCTCTCTGTCGTACCGATGAACTCGAAGGCCTCCTCGAAGTACTGCCGCAGGTTCTGCTTGTTGCTGTCGCTGGCGGGTAAGCGCTTGTACTTGAACAGGCCGAGCTCGTAGTGGTAGAGCGGCAGGTGCGTGGTGACGTTCAGGATGAAGCCGATGTCCATGCGCTGCATGAGCTGCAGGTCCTGAGCGTCCCGTTCGTTGCCCAGGAACAGGAAGGGGAGGATGGCCGTCAGCTCTGCGTTCTCGATGTCCGGTGTGGAGGGCAGGGAATGAGGTAGTGCCCCCGACAGGCCCACCGCGGTCCTGCCGTCCTGTCCTTCCTCCAGGTGAAGAGAGTGCTCGCACAGATCATTGTGGCTCTGTCGGAAACCAGCGAGGCCTCCTGCGAAACATTCATTAAAAACAATCAACTGATCGCTCTAGTGAAGCTCAACCAAAAGAGAGCCCTTGCTGAAACATCACAAATAAAGTGTGAAGCTTGACACTTAATATGTGAGCCTGCAGCACAAAAGCAGTCTTAAGTAGCACTGGTATATTTGTAGCAATAGCTAAAAATACATTGTATGGGTCCAAATTATAGATTTTTCTTTTATGCCAAACATCATTAGGGATTAAATTAAAGATCATGTTCCATGAAGATATTTTGTAAATTTCCTACTGTAAATATATCAAAACTTAATTTTTAATTAGCAATATGCATTGCTAAGAACTTCATTTGAACAACTTTAAAAATGATTTTCTCAATATTTAGATTTTTTTGCACCCTTCCAGATTTTCAAATAGTTGTATCTCGACCAAATATTACAAACCATACATCAATGGAAAGCTTATTTATTCAGCTTTTAGATGATGTATAAATCTCAAATTCAAAAAATGTACCCTTATACTGGTTTTGTGGTCCAGGTCACAAAAATCGTTCCACTGAGTATTGTAATTTACCGATATACAACTATTTGAAAATTTGGAAGGTTAAAAATCAATCTAAATATTGAAAAAAATCATCTTTAAAGTTGTTTAAATGAAGTTCTTAGCAATGCATATTACTAATCAAAAATTAAGTTTTGATATATTTACAGTAGGAAATTTACAAAATATCTTCATGGAACATGATCTTTACTTAATATCCTAAAGATTTTTGGCATAAAAGGGAAATCTATAATTTTGACCCATACAATGTATTGTTGGCTATTGCTACCAATATCCCCTGCGACTCAACCCTGCTTTTGTGCTCCAGGTCACATATAATAATGTTTTAATGACACTTTTTGTCTGACAGTAATTAACTGTGGATAATAGTCCAGGCTGTTGCGTGCTCATTTGTCTCGTCATAACAGACGTGTCCTGTTTTTGAGGTCACACTGAAGGATTTGCATGTAATTTGCATTTCAGGTTGAATAATTTCCAGATCGCGTTACAGATCTGTCTTATTTGCATGCAGAATGATTAATAGTAGCCTATCTCCCGAGATCAGTCAGAGCTTATCACATACTCTATTAGGTCATAAATTCACTACATTTAAGAAACATGGCAAAAAATATGACACTGAAATTCCAGACATGTTGAATTTATTTAATAATAAATATACATAATAAAATTGTAAAATATTTTTCCGTGATATACTTATTATACCGTTTTAATTATAATGTTTATACTACATAATACATTATCTATATTATATTTCGGTATTATAATTTTATCAGAGTTGGGTTGATATTTATTAAGAACCTAAGCTTCATAATGAATGAAACATTATTTATAATGTTACAATATATAACATGCAACGTTCTATATATTATACTAGATGTTATAATAAATTGTTATATAGCATTAATATAATCATATTAGTATATCTGATAATATAATCTCGATTCCATTTTATAATAATAATAAAATCTCATAACTCTCATTTAATTTAAGCCATTTAGTATACTTTTATCCAAGCATTATTGATTAAACATTAATAATTATGTATATAATACATTAGCTATTATAATATTATGTATTAGGTCGGTTATTAATTATGTCCAATTTAAAAAAACTGGATAGTTAAAATATTACGATATCCAAAAACAACAACATTGTATATTATTATATTAGTATTGCAAATTATATTTGTATAAGTTTATGTCTTACAATATAATCTAAACTTGCATTTTATAATAGAATATCCATACTTAAAAATGTTCATTATAATATTGCTATATAATATAAAAAACAACATTGTATACTATATTAGGTCATATAATTAATTAGTATTTGTATAATATAATAGATCTCCCATAATTTACATTTAAGCATTACAATGCTTTGTTCTAAGCATAATTTACTTAAAGAAACTTAATACTTACAACATTGATAGTACATATACTAAAAATAACAACAGTATATAATATTATATTTAGTATAATTCATCTTATTTTTTAATATAATATAATCTCCATTTTCCAAATGATGTTATGAGCTTTCATATGTGTACAGAACAGTCTGTTAAACCTCTATCAACACCTGAGGCCTCGAGCAAACAACAGCTATAACACCGACGACAAAGAACAAGCATCAGCAAACCAGCAAACACCCTTATAATAAATGTTGAACTTGTCATACTGGACATCTGCGCTTCCCCCAGTAACATACATCAGATGAATACAGCGTGTGAAGTTATAGTCTGTAAAACTTCAGTTAGTCAAATGTGAAACCTGTAGCACCTGTTAACCTGCCTCTCATTCACAACTGCTGAAGAAGACAGCTCACTGGACTGATTGAATCTCGTTAATCGCACCGGAAAGCACCTTCAACGCTCGCTCATTTATAGAAACCCACTCACACTGTTTCTAAAAGACTCACACTGAAAAAAACTCAAATCCAGGTTTCTCTGAAAAGCTATTGCTTTCAACTTTGGATGTTTGGGATTAAGTCATATGCACTTTTGAAACCACCTGTTTTTACTCGGGGTTAGCACATAATCCAAATGGGTCTTAACAACGATACTAATGTCACTATATTTCTATATTTATCTTTATTAAGGCTAGTTTAAAATATGATGTTTGTTTTATGTACTTGAGTACACATACAGTGGGTACGGAAAGTATACAGACACCCTTAAATTTTTCACTCTTTATTATATTACAGCCATTTGCTAAAATCATATAAGTAAAATTTTTTTCCTCATTAATATACACACAACACCCCATATTGACAGAAAAACACAGAAATGTTGACATTTTTGCAGATTTATTAAAAAAGAAAAACTGAAATATAAAATGGTCCTAAGTATTCAGACCCTTTTTTCAGTATTTAGTAGAAGCACCCTTTTTATCTAATACAGCCATGAGTCTTTTTTTTCACACCTGGATTTGGGGATCCTCTGCACTTCTTCCTTGCAGATCCTCTCCAGTTCTGTCAGTTGGATGGTAAACGTTGGTGGACAGCCATTTTTAGAGATGCTCAATTGGGTTTAAGTCATGGCTCTGGCTGGGCCATTCAAGAACAAAGAACAGTCACAGAGTTGTTGTGAAAACACTCCTTCGTTATTTTAGCTGTGTGCTTAGGGTCATTGTCTTGTTGGAAGGTAAACCTTCGGCCCAGTCTGAGGTCCTGAGCACTCTGGAGAAGGTTTTCGTCCAGGATATCCCTGTACTTGGCCGCATTCATCTTTCCCTCGATTGCACCAGTCGTCCTGTCCCTGCAGCTGAAAAACACCCCCACAGCATGCTGCTGCCCCCACCATGCTTCACTGTTGGGACTGTATTAGACAGGCCTGGTTTTCTCCACACATACCGCTTAGAATTAAGTCCAAAAGTTTCTATCTGGTCCTCATCAGAACCAGAAATTCTTATTCTCACCATCTCCACTCCATGCGGGCTTTCCTGTGTCTTGCACTGAGGAGAGGCTCCGTCGGGCCACTCTGCCATAAAGCCCCGACTGGTGAGGGCTGCAGTGATGGTTTACTTTCTACAACTTTCTCCCATCTCCAGACTGCATCTCTGTAGCTCAGCCACAGTGATCTTTGGGTTCTTCTTTACTCTCTCACCAAGGCTCTTCTCCCCCGAATAGCTCAGTTTGGCTGGACGGCCAGCTCTATGAAGGGTTCTGGTCGTCCCAAACGTCTTCCATTTAAGATTATGGAGGCCACTGTGCTCTTAGGAACCTTAAGGGCAGCAGAAATTTTTTTGTAACCTTGGCCAGATCTGTGCCTTGCCACAATTCTGTCTCTGAGTTCTTCAGGCAGTTCCTTTGACCTCATGATTCTCATTTGCTCTGTGAGCTGTAAGGTCTTATATAGAGAGTTGTGTGGCTTTCCTAATCAAGTCAAATCTGTATAATCAAACACAGCTGGATTCAAATTAAGGTGTAGAACCATCTCAAGGATGAACAGAAGAAATGGACAGCACCTGAGTTAAATATATGAGTGTCACAGCAATATGAATACTTATGACCATGTGATATTTCAGTTTTTCTTTTTTAATAAATTTGCAAAATGTCAACAATTCTGTGTTTTTTTTTGTCAATATGGGGTGCTGTGTGTACTTAATGAGGAAAAAAATTACCTTAAATGACTTTAGCAAATGGCTGCAATATAAAAAAAAATGAGTGAAAAATTTAAGGGGGTCTGAAAACTTTCCGTACCCACTGTATGTCTTGGCTAGTAATGCACATAAATGTAACTAATGAGGTGTGGTGGTTATAATATGTGAGCCTGAGCAAACCAGAGCAGTGTTAAGTTGCTGGGGTATATTTGTAGCAATACCCAACAATATATTGTTTGGGTCAAAATTATCGATTTTTCTTTTATGCCAAAAATTTAGGATATTAAGTAAATATCATGTTCCATGAAGACATCTTGTAAATTCCCTACTGTAAGTATACTAAAACTTAATTTTTGATTAGTAATATACATGGCTAAGAACTTCATTTGGACAATTTTTAAAGGCGATTTTCTCAATATTTTAGATTTTTTTTGGCACCCTCAGATTCCAGATTTTTCAAATAGTTGTATCTCAGCCAAATTTGTCTTATCATAACAAACCATACATCAATTGAAATATTATTTATTCAGCTTTCAGAAGACGCATAAACCTCAATTCTTAAAATTGACCCTTATGACTGGTTTTTGTGCTCCAGGGTCACAAATACCTACTTGCATCTAACAAAGCAAGAGTTACATTTGTTTAAAACTGAATAAAAAGTTGAGCCAAAAAAAAAAGGTATTGCTGAAATCTTTCAAAATGGAGAAATGTATTATTCTGCCTGTATCCTCTGCAGTGGGTGCCGTCAGAATGAGTCAAACAGCTGATAAAAACATCACATAATTTAAAGATAAGCCTCACCACTCGTCATCAAGTTAACTCTTGAGAAGACAAAGCTGAAGCAAAATCTATCATTAAGAAGTCCATAATCCAATAACTCTTTCCTCCCGTGAAAAGGTGGTCCTGGTCTAATCAGATAGAATCTGCACAGAATCACACCATTTACAAGCCAAACATCTTGACAATATGTGTCTGGATTTTGATGTGCTTGATGGATCTTTTTTTTCACTGGAGAGCGTTTATTATGGATTTTTGGCAGAAGTGATGTTTCGAATTAAAATGTTTTAATGCCGGATTTGATTCTTACAAAGTGCATCTTTGCTTCACAAGAATTGGTATGGAAAAAGGAAGTACATGACGTGTGACCAATATGGTGTCCCATACTCCGGAACCTGTTCTGCAATTTCACCCTAACAAGTTGCACACACACACACACACACACACACAACACACACACTGACTCCCCCAACGATACCGAGACTTGAACCCATGACCTTCGGGTTACAAGTCCCTTTGATGGACTGGAGTGGTGTGGATTACTTTTGGATTATTGTGATGTTTTTGTCAACTGTTTAGACTCTGTGGAACTTCATTCGAGGCACCATTCACTGCTGACTCCTTGATGAGACACTGATGCAATGCACATTTCTCCAATCTGATAAGACACAAACTCATCCTAATCTTTGATGCTCTGAGGGCGAGTATATTTTCAGCAAATGTTTATTTTTTGGTGACTAATTCCTTTAATCTCAAAGAGCAATAGTTAAAACTCAACAGTGCCAAATGTCTGCATGGATACAGTGCTGCATTGCACAAGCAACATTTGGTGGCCCAGATGTTCTCAAAGTCTGCCGCTCACAAACTGGTGAACGTCAAATGATGCATTGAAGGACTAGACACAGCAAATTCACATTAGACTGAGATCTTTTCTTCGTTTTTAAAGATCAAGACCTCCTACGCAAATTTCCAAGATCCTTTGATTGATGGAGGAATTAATAAACACGTGGCCTTTCCTGCAGAGCTCCATGAGATTGAGGACAATATTGACTCTGAGGAGATTTAAAAGGAAAAAAAACATAAGCACGCGGGTCTGCATATGAACAGCTTTTACGCACTGTAAAAAATTATTGTGATTTTAACAGTAAAAGACTGTAAAAATGCTACAGTAAAAACCTGTTAACTGGTTAACAGTAAGTTTCCATACTATATTCGGTGAATAAATGTAATTACATTAAATGTAATTTTACTGTAAAATACGGTTTTTGGAAGTGAAAAAGAAAAAGTCATTGTATAATTTACAGTGAAAAACTGTAAATTGACACTCCCAGAATTCCATGCTTGACACTTCATATTTGATGTTTTTTGTTGAAATGACATGTTCCTTAGTTTTTTTTTTCTTATCAGTTGTGTACATTAGGGTTTAATCTTACATCTAATGTTGTTAAATGAATGTTTATTGCATTATTTCAGTATCATGTGTGTCACCATGATGGGGTTTAGTGTTTGTGTGAATGACACTGTGCACCTTCTATATATAAGTATTGCCCTCCTCAGCTCGTAGAAAAGTTGTTTGTGATGAACTTTGGTTCATCATGTGACTTTCTCATCACCACCAGTTTTTGGTGGTTATCAGTGCATTACAACGGTTCAAAACAGATAAAATATTTTGGTTTATTAACATTACATCAGTTAAAGAAATACGTTTTTTATTGTGAATTTAAGTTAAGTATGTAAAACCTAAAATGTTGCTACCATATTTTTTACGGTGAAGTTCTGGCAACCACAGCTGCCGGTATTTTACCGTAAATGCACCGATTTGTTTTTTACAGTGTGCAAGCATTCTGCAAGAGCCGTGATACGCTCGCTAACACACACACACACACACACACACAGCGCATGAGAATGACAGAGAAGTCTGAATAGCATCGCATATACCCTTCCTGGAGAAAACAATCCCAGAATGCAATGCAAGCTTAGTGAAGCAATTCATTCAAGATAACTTGATTCATCAGTATTTTAAAAACCCATTTTATCACATATCATACATTATTAGATGTAGTTCTAAATTATAATCATTATAATTATATTTTATATTTTAAAATGTAATATATTTCCATTTCATTTTTATATTAAATAATCTCCATACATTCTAATTCACTATTAATATAAATAATGTATTAATATTAAATAAATCTTGAATATAGCAATTAGGTGTTATAAATATACTAGTATCATGTCTTATAATTTTATAATATAATAGAATCGCCATAATAATAATTCTAACATCATTAATTATAATACAATATTACTATATAATATAAAACATTACATTTTATTAAATTAGATACTTAAATTTAAATTAGTACAATTAGATTTGAATCATTTTATAATGAACCATTTATAATATATGCAGTCCCATAATTACAGAAGTATTATGAATAATATTAAGTATATTTACATGATTAGTAGATAATATAATATTAAACATTATTATAATAGATATTTACTATTTATATAAAATAACATATATATTATTAGAATTGTGATACACATTATATTGGCATATTACATCTAAAATATAATATACTATACCCTAACCCCCCCCCCCCCTCCCACCCAAAGTTCATGCAATTATTGATTTAAAATTTTTCAAAATCACAAATATCTAAGCTTTCATTAAATAAAACAACTGAAAGTAAATTGTAAAATATTTACCAATAATTTTGACCTCAGTTGTATACATATAATATTCATTTTCCAAGTTGAGTATTGTATCAGTAGCTTAACAACATGCTAACACCAAACTCTATAGAAATCAATAGTGAGGGGGTTTCCGCACATTGTGTGAGGAGTGCTATATGCATAACCCACATTTTCATGTTGTAGCCTATGAAGAGCATTCCAAACCAATTATGAGATTCCGGTTTCAGCTGCGCGTGAGAAACTAGACAGCAAGGCAGCTCACTTAGTTTTGAAACATAGATCCCTGATGTGTGCGTAATGCTGACATATCGAGCTCCTTTCCAAAACCCTAGTGTGCTGACTTACGGTCTGCCCTCCTAAAGCAGTCAGCCTAATGAATATACACAGTACACACACATATGTGACCCTGGAGCACAAAACCATTTTTAAGTCGCTGGGGTATATTTGTAGCTATAGCCAACAATACATTGTATGGGTCACAATTATAGATTTTCCTTTTATGCCAAAAATCATTACGATATTAAGTAAAGATCATGTTCCATGAAGTTTTTTTTTTTTGTTGTAAATTTCCTACTGTAAATATATATCAAAACTTAATTTTTGATTAGCAATATGCATTGCTAAGAACTTCACTTGGAAAGGTGATTTTCTCAATATTTTGATTTTTGTTTTGCACCCTCAGATTCCAGATTTTCAAAAGTTGTGTCTCAGCCAAATATTGTCCTATCATAACAAAATGATGATGTTTAAATCTCATGTCAGAAATGGACTCCTTTAATACTGATTTTGTGCTCCAGGGTCACATATTTAATAATTTGTCCAAAACAAGGTAACTTAGAAAGCATCCCGTCAGAAAAGAACGCACGTATGATGCCAGCCTAGGTTTTGGAGCAGATGCATGCAGGGGACGTCAGCTGACAGACGCGCTCTGTCCTCGTCCCTCGACTCTCCACGCCAGCCAAACAAGGCAAACGATGGCAACAGACTCGCACGGCTAGAATAGAGCTGGCTCTTCCCCGTCAGCTGATGCCAGGGGCCGCAGGAGCTCAGGCATGCGGACACACATGGAGGAGCTGGACATGCCTGCATGCGTCAACAAGCTGAGGTCAGATCAACTGCAGACGTAACACAACTACTGTACTGTCTGGATAGTTTGCTGACACACCTCACAGTCCTACTGTTCTAGCCTCATATCATTCAATTAACAGTTGCTAAATCAATTTATTACAAATTATACAATTAAGCAAAAGTGCAATGCCGTACAAGTCTCTTCTCACACCAAGGCTGTATAAAAATACAGTAAAACAGGTAAAAATGTAAAAAAAAAAAAAACATTTTCACCTTCAAATAGCTTTTTTTCGATAATATGGTAAAATGTCATTTATTCCTGTGATTGCAAAGCTGATTTTTTTAGCAGTCATTACTTCAGTCTTCAGTGGCACATGATCTTCAGAAATCAGTCTAATATGCTGATCTGCTGCTCAAGAAACATTTCTGATTATTATCACTGTTGAAAACAGTTGTGCTGCACAATATTTTTGTGGAAACCGTGATACATTTTATTTTTCAGGATTTTTTGATGAACAGAAAGTTCAAAAGAACAGTATTTATTTGAAATAGAAATCTTTTGTAACATTTTAAATGTCAGAAATAAAAGTCTTTACTGTCACTTTGTTGCCATCCGGATTCCTTGCGTATAAAAGTATTCATTTCCTTCAAAAAATACTTTGAGTTACAATCACGACTAAAAGACATTGTGATAAAAACGTGTCAAACACCAGTGTTGGGCAACAACTAGTTACTAGTAACTAGTTACAGTAACAATATAACTTTTTGCAGTAACTAGTAGTGTAAATAATTATGTATTAAGTTCAACAATTCAATACTTCCTAATTTATTTTCATAATTTTACTCTGGTTATACATGGCTTGCAACCACATCCTCCTGATCCCAATATAATGTGTTAAATCTTTTTAGAGAACGAAACATTTTCTTCTGATTTCTTTTGATGAAATACATGGAATATAATCGTATATGGGTAACAGAGAAATTATAGCTACAATTAGCTTCAAGCTCCACATGACAATTTTACTTAAAAGTCACTATCAATCACCATTGGTGTTTGTAATAACTTCTGACTGCGATCCAGTGTGGATTTTGATCAAATGATGAGGCAGAAATATATTGTTAGTAACATTTTAGAAGAATTTTATGGGGAAGATATGCAATTACAACTTCTGTGGGGCGTGAAAGAAAAGTAATGTAACTAGTAGTGTAACTAATTACTGTTGCCAGAAAGTAATAAGTAAAGTAATAATATTACTTCTGGAAGGAGTACCCCCTGGAATTCCCCCCAGGAATCCTGAAAGTTGGATTAAAAGAGCCTTTGTGGTTCCATTAAGAACCTTTAACATCCATGGAACCTTTTTCATTCCACAAAAGGATCTTCATAGTGAAAAAAGGTTCTTTAGATCATTTAAATGTCTTTCGGACTAAGAAAAAGAAAAAACCTTTCGAAACCTTGGCTTGTACTGAACATTCTTTTTAGAATTTATCTCACAAAACTTTTTTCTTTACAAGATTTCCATGAATCTGGCCCTAGAACTCTAAACGTTGGAAGAAAAAGCATTTGATCGATTCCTCGAAGACCCTTTCACATCCATGGAACTTTTCCATTCCACAAAAGATTCTTCAGATTTTTTTTCAAATGTTCTTTAAGTAAGAAAAAACTGTCTTTAAAAAAAAAAGAAGGTTCTCTTTCGGAAACTTTATTTTAAACAGTGCACTCAACATTCGTTTTAGAATGTATCTTTTTTCTTAGAAATTCTAAACGTTGGCTGAAAAAACATTTCCAAACCTTCCCTCTCAACAGCAGGCCTACCTTTCAGAACGATGGGGTCCTTTCCTTCCCTCCGCAGCGACTCCAGAACCACTTGCAGAGGCTGAGATGGCGTCAGCCGGCCCGGGTCCACCGTGCTTTCGTCGTACACCACCAGCTCTTTGGAAAAAATCCCCTTGAAGGAGTCCTTGCTCTGCCGGCAGGAGATGAGGTCCAGGACGGTGATCTTGCCCTGCTGGAGCCGTCGCCGGCTGATCTTGTCTGAGCAGTTGATGTGCACGGCTCCTCGGATGTGGCTCTTGTTAAACTCCATGAAGGGCCGGCAGTCGATGATGACGGGCACCGGCCCCACCGGGTGGCCCAGCGGGCAATGCGTCAGCTTCTTGGCCAGTTCGTTGGGGTGGATGACCCGCATGCCGCCCCTGCTCAGGCCGGAGGTGAGACTGGGAGCGCTGTAGGCCTCCGTGGGGATGCCATAGCCCACTCCGGAGTTCAGGTTAGGGCTGCTGGCGCTGACCTGGCCGTCCTTCTCGTAGGTGCTCACCGTGCAACAGCTGGCACTGCTGCATCCACACGTCAGCGAGCGCGTGGAGCCGCTGGACGAGGGCATATACGCCTGGATCTTCACCACGGTGGTGCTGCTGATGACCGTCGACTGACCGACGGTGCCCACGGTGGCTTCCAGGTAGCTGGTGTCCAGGCGGAGTCGGAGTTCCTGAGGTCGTATAGGCCTTGGCAGCGCCACCACAATTCTGTCGTCTAGAGGAGAAGGAGGCATGGAGAGACCACAGAGGGCTGGCACACCACGGAGAACTCAGATGTCCACTCGGTCGCAAGCTGCTCACTGAGAAACACACGAGAATCACAGATGAATTTGAAATGAAGCTGCTTGCGCCGGATGCCATTGAATAAGCATTTTGCGTTACCCATGGCAGAACAAAATCTAAAGCAGTTTTTCCCAACCTAGTTTCTTTGACAGCACACCAACACTATACCATTTTCGAATTGTGTTAAATAAAGACATTATTAATTTAATGATTAGTTTAAAATAATTAGAAATTAAATATTTATGTATATTTATTTTTTTTATTTGTTATAAAATATCCTTTATTAATGAAAAAAAATGTATAATAACATTTAATTAAAAATAAACGAAAATATTTGGTGGTCTTTTAATATGTCAACACCCTAAAAAAATTTAAATCGTCATTAAAATAAATACAACAGAAGGGTAATATACTCTACCAATCAAAAAGACAGAAGACGGTGAAACTGTTTTAAAGGGACACAGTGTAAATGCAATGAAGTAATGAATACGTGTGAATTAAAATGTAAGTAAGTAACATGGAAACATAAATTAATTAAATAAAATATACATTTAAATATTTTTAAAAATCAACACTTTGGGAGTAAAATACATAGTCATTAAAAGTAAAATACAAACAGAAAACATGTATATATCTATATGCTATATATATATATATAGATAATATATATAATGTATAAGTTAGCATAAGACAGTGAAACGAAGTTCTAAACCAAAAGACAGTACACAAGTTTGAAAGGCAAAGAATAATGAAACTGTGGTTTAAAACACAATCATTAACATTAAAAATCCATAAAAATATATTTTAAAATTAACTAAATGAACGTGACATCAATGTTGTAGAGTGCTTCCTATGTCAACACCTTTTTAGTTTGCAAATGATAGTAAATCAAATAAATGTATGTATGATTAAAAACAAAAATTAAATTAAATTTAAATTATATTAAAAAAGTCATATTTTATTTCATAATTTCTTTTTTTCAATTTCATACTTTTATTTAAATTAAAATGTTAATAACAAATAAACACCATCATAAAAGAAAATGTATGTATAAATTCGCCAACCAGATTGGATCTGGATGAAATGTCAAGTGTGAAATGTATAAAATAATGTTACCCTGCTTGAAATAAATTAAAATTAAAAATAATAATAGAAAATGAAACAGATGAGGGAAACATCCAAAATGTACTGCTGACAACTCTTCAGGAACAGAGTTGGGAAACGCTGACTTAAAGGGTTAGTTCACCCAAAATGAAATTCTGTCATTAATTACTCCTCCCTCAAGTCATCCTAGGTGTATGACTTTTTTCTTTCAGATGAATCCAGTCAGAGTTATATTAAAAATTTGTCTTTTATCTTCAATCTGTTTAGTGCCGCTCACGGTGTTGCATGCATCATCCAAAATAAGTTAAATAAAAGTTCCCATCCATTTAAAAAATGTCTCACACGGCTCCTGGGTGACAAAGACCTTCTGTGCGGAATCGAGGCGTTTTTGTAGAAAAATTCCATATCACACGTAATAGCACTTTAATGTAGCTTGCGCCTCAGTTGTAACGACGGCATTTCCGGGCTGATGCGTACGTTAGGTCACCACTGCGCATGCCCATGATCTCCGTGAAAACCAACATTTGTTCCAGGAGCAAGGAGCAAAGTTTCCTTACTTATCGGCAAAGGAAAACCAGTCTCCTCTGGGCTTATTTATTCATTTTTCTTAAATCCTCGTTTTGTACTTCTAATTCCGTTGACCGTTGTTTTGTTTTGATCTCTCCGCTGCGTTTCCGCGTTCGTTACTTCTGAGCGGCTCATGCGCAACGCCGACCTCATACGTCATCCTCCCGGAACTGCTTCTGTGTACAACTTTTGGCGCAAGCTAGATTAAAGTGATTTTTATGTTTTGAATATGGATATTTTTCTTCCAAAAACACATCAATTCACTACAGAAGGCCTTTATTCACCACCCGGAGCCGTGTGAGACACTTTATTTATGGATGGGTGCTTTTTATTTAAGTTCTTTTGGACTGAAGCAATGTAACACCCGCTGAGTGGCATTAACAGCTTGAAAGATCAAAGACAATTTTTATATAACTCCGACTGGATTCAACTGAAAGAAGAAAGTAATATACACCTAAGATGCCTTAAGAGTGAGTAAATAATGGGGTTATTTTCATTTTTGGGTGAACTATACCTTTAAAAACCTGTTTCCATTAGGAAGAATAACAGCTTCCCCATGGATGTTATTCTTCATGGAAGCAATAAAGAACCTTTATTTTTGAGGCTGTAGCATCGTCAAGCGGACAGTCTGTTCTCACACAGGCCCGGACCCAACCTGCAGGGGCTTCACACTCATTTTTAGGGGAACCTGCTGAATGGCTTTCAGCTGAGAGCACTACAGTCAAATCAGCCGAAATATTCAATCAGCAAACGTGCAAGTGTCACGAGACGTGCAGAACTTTCAGACCGACGTGTGTTTGGATTTGCATGGAAATGTATCTCATAGATTCCTATAGGCTCTCATCACAGGAGCGAATTGCTGACCCCGTTAAATTCAAAGGAGCACACAGCAGCCCATTCCCAAACACGGCATGTGGACGTGCTGGGAATAAAATATGGAAAGGTTCTGCATCTGAGGCTAGACATCATCATTATTTCATGCGGTGACAATGCATGCAATTTACAGATGGTTTGCTTTGCACAGCACAGAATCTGTCAGGATCACAACTTGAGCCTCACACATGACAGCAATGCATGGAAAAGAAGTTTGATTTGAGGCAAAACAGCATCTGCATTAAATGTGTCCTTATTTCCTGGAATGAAACACATCCTATAGATCTATATGGGGTGGGACTGCTCAGCAATCCCGTGCAATTACTAAACAACTCTAAACAGTTAAACATGTTCTTCAGACTTACATGCACGTGGCGTTTATCAGCAGTGTCTTCAGTCTGAGATCAATCGATCAGTCTGAGCCGCTCAGCCGGTCCCGGCGCTGGAGACCCGCAGCATTTTCTTCCCGTCCTGCTTTGCTCTCTCTTCAGTCTTCACTGATGGAGTTGGAGTTTGTAGCGGCTCCGCACTAGTATCACTTCAGACAGACGTGCGCCTGAACCAATGGAGCTCCGCGCTGCTGATGGAGAGCAACAGCGGCCCAGAAATGGGAGGAAGCGCAGGGTGATGTCATTGAGAGCCAATCAGGAGAGAGTTCGGTGAAAGCGGTTTAAAGAGACGGGACGCGACTCGAGTGTGAATGCACTGAAACAGCAGTAATGAATAAAGAATTCAAATGAAAAGGAATTCGAATTCAAATAATAAAATAAAATAATTATACTGTTTAATAAAATGATACAATAAATAATTATATATATTGTAATGTATCAATGTTGGAGGGTCCTTCATTATGTCAACACCTTAAAAGCAAACATTTAATTTTATTAAAATAAAATGCAAACAGGAAAAGAATATAATCCGTATAAATTCAGAGATATGGTGAAACTTTTAAGGACGGGACACCAGTGTGAATGCACTGAATGTAATAACTAAAGAATAAAAATTCAATAGAATTAAAATTAAAATTAAATAATAAAATACATAATGATACTGGGGTTTTAAAAATAAAATGATACAATAAGTAAAAATTATTTAAAAATATTTAAATAAATCAATACAAATATCAATTTGGAGGGTCCTTCATTATGTCAACCCTAAAGCAACATTAAAATAAAAATGACATTACGCTTATTTTAGGTGTTCCTGTAACCCATACTAAAATTATAACACAAAAATTACACATAATTACATGCAAGTAACTGTAAGACAAACCCTAATCCCAGCCATATGGTAAGTACATTAATATTACTCAGCACTTAAATGTATAACAAGGCACCTTAAAATAAAGTGTAATCTTTAGCTTTATACATACATTTTTTTTATTTTATCTTTTCCTCATTTTTTTTATTGTATTTTCAACACTGGTCATTATTCCATTGCATTCTCACTTCTGTCCGGTCTCTTTAAACCAGTTTTATACAATTTATTTATAATAATTTATACAATACTGTATATTCCTTTTCTGTTAGTATTTTTGGTTACACTTTAATTTAAGGTGTCCTTGTTACAGTGGAAAACTTTAATTCGAGTAATATTAATTCACTACATGTACTTACTATATGTTTAGGGTTAGGATTAGGGTTACTTGCATTTAATTATGCATAATCTATTGTTATTAAATAAAAGTACCTGTACCCCTTGTAACAAGGACACCTTAAAATAAGTATTATCCCCCCCCCAATTACATCATAAATGTTGTATAGTCCTCCCTTATATCAACACCAAAAATGTAATACTATACAAATAAACATACAAACATAAAGAGGAGAAATTTGTGTAATGTGAACCTTGATACCATGTTTGAAAATAAATCAAATATAAAAAATGAAAATAAATAAATATGAAAAAAGACACGTTTTGGATCATTATTTATGTCAACCCCTAAAGGATTAATGTAAATAATAAAAGGATATATAATATTCAAAATAATCATAAAAAGAAACAATGTTCAAATGGTTAAATATAAATATGCTAAAATGTCAATATATAGAAAATATAAATGTTGTAGGGTCCTTTCTTATGTTAACAACCTAAAGGCAAAAATTAAAATAGTCATTAAAAAACACAGAAGGAGAATCTTAGTATAATAATTGTATAAATTGTAATAATTTTTAAGAATGAAAATGTCAACATGATAAACATGATCTAATACTAAACAGATAACTCATTCAAATATTATGAAACTATGAGTCATGTATCAACAACACATATTTGAATGCACATCACCTACTCATCTGAACATTCAATAACATGAAATGACTTATTAATGAAGGTAATTATGTAGTGTATGCAAAATAGCGGACTGACTGCTGTCGAGTGGAGTCCCGCTGTTCGTCTATAAGAGGCTTGTTCTCACATAAGAGCAAGGCCACAGTCACAAATGTTATATCATGTGTAAATGACTCATCTGTGACTAATGTGAGCTTTATTCATGACCTCACGAGTACGTTCACCAAACAGCTTCTTATAACACACGGGAGTGAGTGAGGTGAGGTTTGACACTGAATGATTTCTTATGTGTTTGCAATAGAAAGCATGGCATATAGATTTAGTTGTTAAAATGAGGTACAGTGTGAGTTGAGGTGACTGACTTTACGTTTGCCTCTCCTAAAAATGCAGATCTTGTTTTATTGCCCCGGTAGAAGCATAACATTCTATTTAGATGTGTGCATGTGAGTGTCTGTCAGTGGAAAAACTGACGTCATGCGGTATTTAGAGGCCTGAAGAACAGGAAGCGAACAACCACTTCCTCTTTTGCAGAGGCGTTTTGCTCGGGCCCTTTTTTCACAGCAGAATTAGTTTCATTATTCTCAATGGCAATTCTCATTAGACTCTCATTGCTGTAATACAGTCGTTTGCATTTGAATCAGCATCGTTTAAAGGCAGAACAGTATGGGAACTCATTACAGCAATGCCAAACAACAGTTACATGGAAAAAACAAATAAAATGTAAATAATATGCAAATATGCTGGTCACAAGTCTGGAATGATTATGATTTTTTTTATATATTTCTGAAAGAAATCTCATACTCACCGACGCTAAAAACAGTATGAATTATTCACAAAATCAAATATATCACTATTTATTTTATGCTGCTTTACATTGATTACTACATTATTTTGTGATAATTAAGATTTTGTTTGTTTTTGAAAGATATCTATTATGCAAGTATTGATTATTAAAACGTGCATAATAAATATCTTTATAGTTATTGTAATTATTTATTCGATATCTTTATAAAAAACGATATATTTTATGCTGATTTACATTATTATTACTCCGTAATGAAGAATTTGTAATGTTTCTCAAAGACATCTTTTATGCTCACATTATCAGTAAAATATTTTAATACATTTTATGCTGATTTACACTTATTGCGTTATTAATAATTACGATTTTTAAAAATGTTTAAAAAAAACGCCCGGACCACAAAAGCTGCATTTATTTACAGTCAAACAGTATTGTGAACTACTATAAAATGTAACGTTATAAAAATGTATGAAAAATAAAAAATGTAGTAAACTTTAAAAAATATGAACAATATTATTATTAATAAAACTGTATTACCAACACTTCCTTTGACTTGCATGCATGCATAAACAGGAGATTTTAGGAGGTAAATACATAGGAATACAATCATGACAACAGAAACATTTTCTTTTTCCAAATTTAATGACATATTTTTATTTATTTATTTATTTATTTATGTTGCATGTTTAGTTTTTTCTCCCCCCCAACCATAAACACTTTTGGACTTCTGATGATGGACCTGTACGCCTGATTAAAACTGGATCTGAATGAAGTTGAATCTTCTCTGAGACATTGATTCAGAGTCCATGAACATCTTGCTCAGCATCAGTGTTGTTCAGATGGTCAAACCTGCTACACGTGACAGAGATGCTGTCAACAATCTCCCCACAAACCATCTGTCTGCTGTCTACATCTATCCATACAGTTCACTGTGACGAGAGAAACGGTCAGAAAAGTGATGATTTTAGGCTTTTCATCTATTTTGAACGGCAGAAATCATGACATATTTCACAACAAAGACAATTCATAACAAAAACTATAAGTACAGCGTATAATTTATATTACCTAGTTGAAATACTAGAATAAAAGAAGTTAAATCATAGTTTTAATTCTGAAAAAAAAAGTTTTTTTTAAATTATCTAAATTATTTAAATAAAACCATTTTTCATTGTTTTCTTATTTTTCACCATATGTGACCCTGGAGCACAAAACCAGTCTTAAGGCGTCAATTTTTCGAAAAGAAAAAGCTGAATAAATAATATTTCCATTGATGTGTGGTTTGTTAGGATAGGACAATATTTTGAGATACAACTATTTGAATATCTGGAGTCTGAGGGTGCAAAAAAAAAAAATCTGAATATTGAGAAAATAGCCTTTAGAGTTGTCCAAAAGAAGTTCCTAGCCATGCATATTATTAATCCAAAATTAAGTTTTGATATATTTACGGTAGGAATTTACAAAATATCTTCATGGAACATGATCTTTACTTAATATCCTAATGATTTTTTGGCATAAAAGAAAAATCTATAATTTTGACCCATACAATGTATTGTTGGCTATTGCTACAAATATCCCCCGGCGACTTAACACTGCTTTTGTGCTCCAGGGTCACATATTTAGTGTACTCTTAACCAGTATTTTTCTTGCTAAAATAAAAACCGTGCTTAACTTGTACACTCTAAAGATGTTTAAACAAGTTTACAAAAATACTTCTGACTGAGGCAATTGTAATTAGATTTTTTTTTTTAAAATGATATAATTTTACTATATAATAGATATATATATATATATATATATAAAAAGATATATATAAATACCAAATATCATAAATTAAATAATAATTATATATTTAAAATATCAAATATATTATATAAAATATATATATATCTTATATATTCTATCTATATATATATAATAAAATGCATTTGATTTTACTCTCTTTCATTTTCTTTATCAGCTCAAAGCCGCTGAAATGATTAGATTTGGACAAACCTGAAATTCCTCTAACTGCAGGCAGGCTGTGGCTCCAGGAAAGCAGCAGGCTTGAGGAACGCAGTGTTTGCGCTCCCTGCTGGACACAATCAAGACCGACAGTCAGTCCTTCCATTCACAGCCACCGAAGAAAATCTCAGGTGTACACACACAAGTCAAACATTCTCAGCTCAAAATCTAGAAAATCTAACATTTACACAATTCTTATCAAATGTACTCGGACTTCTTAGTCATCGAGAGTCTTCTTTTTCATTCCTTCTCCCTGAGTGATATATAAAAAGAATGCAATTAACATCAAGCATGCCTAACGTGAAAATGCATAGATTTCTATTGAAATGCTTTCTGGTAAAAATCTAGGAAATCTCAATTTTACACAGTTAACAAAGCTTACTTAGTTAGTCGCCATCCTCTCTTTCTTCTCCCCGAGTCTTTCTTTCTTTGGTTATCTTTCTCTCTCAATTTCCAGAGCATTTCTGAAGTACTCTCAGTCTGCAAACAGAACACATATCATCACAAATCATACAAACAAACAAAACAGGGTTTACTTCATATCAGGAATCATCTGCAACACATTACAAACTCAACGCCCCATCGTTTTCTTTCTACTAAGGGAAGTGAAAGTTTCTGCAGATCAGAAATAATAATCATGCACTTACTGTTTACACCCGTCTCTCTTGAGCATCAGAAGCTGGGCGTTCTCGAGCGAGGCCTTCCTCCTGATGCAGCTTCTGTAGTGTAAGCAAAGCCCGAGCCATCTCCTGACGTCCCACTCCTTCTTCACAGCGTCCATTCACTTTCTGAATCAGCATCACGAGAAACAAAAGCACTGAGAGCACTGCTTGTCAGTAGCAGATTTCCCAGAATAACAGTCACATTTATCATCAGAATCATGCTGGGACTTCCTAATAAGCCATTTATAATTCCTTAGAAATGTATCTAATCCGATTTATAGAATGAAAATAATTGTTGTACAGAACTCTTCTTATTGGGTGGCCATCGGATTTTTTTTTAGACGTGACCAAATAGTACAATTTGAACAGATAACGTGTATGTTTCCTTACTTTATTATTATTTTTATTATTATTACTACTACTACTACTACCACTCTATGAACAAAGAGAGATCAGACTATACTTTAAAACAGTTCTATTATACGGTCCTACACGAATTTTTCTCTATTTGTCACAGGATTGGCATCCCGAGGAACCTAGGAATTACACAAGTTTCAGTCTGGATCCAACCCTTAAATGATCTGAGATGACCAAACCCTGAACCAACATACAAAACTACCAAACTTTTACTAGCAGTTTTGATTGCTGTCGATAGTGTCACAGTTATTTGAGTGCATGTCTTGACTAACACCTGACTTTTTACTGTATGTTACTTTCTGCCATTAATGGACACACCGTTCATATCCCACTGATAAGATACTCCTAAATAATGTAAAACTTTCATTTTCTGTGAAGCTGCTTTGCAAAAAGCACTATACAAATAAACTTGAATTGAATTAATAAAGGATTTGTTTCTTACAACACCATCTTTTATCTTCCCCGATGTTAACCGATGCGGGATGCTGGGGATTATTGTGATGTTTTGTCAGCTATTTGGACTCTCGTTCTGACGGCACCCGTTCACTGCAGAGCAATTTTCATTTTTGGGTCACTCAATACACTCACTCACATCTGCTTGAGTTCCCTAGACCGCATAAACGCTCAATAAATATGATGAGATATCATCAGGACATCATCTCTGGGGTCTGGATGAGACTGGTGGAGAAGAACGGTTTAATTGCTTCGTGATTTCTGTCCTCATCCTCTGGAGAATCCGCGGATATTGAGCTCAGTCTCTATATCATCCATATTGCGCTGCTTCACGGAGACTTGGAGACTTGATACTGGAAAGTATAACGAAGACCTTATGATTCAAATAGGTTATAAACAGCACTCAATAAACGCGGTTTGATTTGTGTGTATAAATAAGCTGAATAAATAAGCTTTCAATTGATGTATGGTGTGATAGATACAAATATTTGAAAATCTGGAATCTGCGGGTGCAAAAAAAATCTAAATATTGAGGATATATGAATATTAAATATAAATATTTGAAAAAAAACAAAAAAAGGGCTTTAAAGTTGTCCCAAATTAGGCCTTAGCAATACTCTACTAATCAAAAATTAAGTTTTTATATATTTACAGTAAGAAATTTACTAAATATCTTTATTGATCATGATCTTTACTTAATGTCCTAATGCTTTTTGGCATAAAAGAAAAATGGATAATTTTGACCCATGCAATGTATTGTTGGTATTGCTACAATAGTGCATTGCAATAAATTATTACTTTTAAATGTAAGTCGGTGACCGAACAAATTGAATCAAACCTAAATTAAAAAAAATAAAATAAATAAGTAGTGATAATAACAATAATAATGTGGTATTATATTATGTAGCTACAGATTTGTGCATTATTTACAAGATTATTTTTAATAATTATTTTTACAATATTATTTATAAGATGAGCGATCTGTGCTGAGTCTAAGCACACGATGGTTTAACCTTATGTGAAAACAGATGAATTTATGTGAAAGCACATTAACTTATGAAAACAATGTTTCTGACATTCAAACCATTTAGTTTTTTAAATGTTGAGGGAAAATGTCATTTTATAATTTTGCCAAACATAATGGGAAATCACTTTGACTGTTCTCTGAACGTTTTGAAACATTTACACAAAGATTTAGCTACACTTCAACAGAAATACAATATTGAGACATTATTGAGATCAGATCATCCAGAACGGACGATATAAATTTGTTCAGTAGAGTTCAGAATGGGTTTTATTTATGTATGTTTATTTAGTTATTATGAATTGATTTTTTTTCCCAAAACCATCAGAACCAGACCATTTCTATCCAAATATATTAAATATTCCTATTAAAAACGACAACCAAACATATTAACATAAAACATTTGGTACAGGTTGTCCCTTGCTTACTTTTTTGTTTAATAAATGAAAAGAGAATTAGTGAAATTATATATATAATCTATATATATATATATATATAATATATAGATATATCTAGTCATTTTATTTATTGATTTATGTATTTTTATACTGAATTATGCATATTGATATAATTAGTTTTTATCCATCCACACCCAAATATACGTAAATCTTACATTTTTTTTTTACATATACATGATTATTCAGCATGACATAAAAAGGTTTGTTATTTTGCCTTATTCATTTTTGTTTAATGGAAAAAAAAAAAAATGGCTTTTTTATCTAGCCCTCCATCCATCCATCCATCCATCTTTCATCTATCTATCTATCTATCCATCCATCATCTATCTATCTATCTATCCATCATCGTCG